>CM010612.1:13083238-13457861 GCA_003430845.1 Xanthoceras sorbifolium
CGTAGGTACCAGGAATCCAGAGGAGGCTAGAGATTGAAGGAGGAGCAAGTTGCAGACCGAGTCACAGGATTGTACAGTTGGGTAGCTATATTTTTGTTATGTGTATATAGATTCTGAAAGCATGCATATACAGGGAATTTGTAAAATGTTTTGTAATTAATTAGTTTATGATTTATGTCTTTTAGTATTAAAAATGTTTGCAACTATCAAAGTCTGTTTTGTTTTATTTTTTAAACTATTTGTGAAAGTCGCACTAAACGGCAGAGTGCGCAACTGATTGAAAGTGATAGAAGTGTTTGTGAAAAATGAGAATTGTTTTTGAATTGATTGTGTAAAACAGGTTTTGGAAAGTCCGAAAAACAAACGGCACTCTGCCGAATTTTCGTAAAAAGTTTAATTATTTTTATGGGCTCACACTGATTTTAAAACGTAAAATGAGTTTTGAAAAGATGTGAAAGTCCGAGTGGCGCTTCCCGGATCGGTCCGGCCGGATCGGGTCGGGGGGGTGCTACACCTTCAGGTTGGATCGTGGCTTTTAATTTACCATGAGTGAGGTTGATGTGAATCTTGACCAATACCTCCGTATCTTAGAGTTGTGGTTTGGCTTGTGGCTAGGAAAGTTTGAACACAATAGTGGAATTCACTCCTTCTTGATTGAAGTAGATGAGTAGTTCCCCTAAGGGTTAATTCGGGGCTTGAATGATTATGAGCGCTCTCCTTCTTCCGTGAGGAAGATAGGATTTAATTGTTCACTAGAGAATCAACGGTACTTTAAGGAAAAGATATTTCTAGAGGGGTACAACGGACTTTATGACCTAGCTCTAGTTATGAACTACTTGTGAAGGATCACACTATATGTAAATAGTTATATCAATGGACGCTGAAACTTCAGATTGTATAAACACGTCTACAGTTCTGAGAGTACAGCCTCGTATTTTTAGTGGAATAACTTCGAGGTTAATAATTGTGAAATATTAATTAAATAGTTTTAATTAATATTTCTAACCATCATAAAAAAAAATAATATTACTAAGCATTGTTGGAGCTCAAAACTATGGGTCCATTAGGTCCCCTTACTAGCCCTTATGGTTGTTGGTAATGAGGGTCACGGTAGATTAATTGGATGGTCCAATTAATAGTATTACGAAAGTAATACGATTTAAATAAAAGAGAATAATTAAATAATGTGATTATTTAATTAATTAAATATTTAATAAAATAATATAAATTATTAATTATTAATTATAAATTCTATTTATTAAATATGAGGTCACGCAATTAAATAATGACTAGGACAAAAGAATTAAAATAATTAGATTATTTTAATAGTCCTAAAAGTCAAAGGTTAAAGTCTTAGGAGACCAAAAATAAAAAGGATTAGGAATCCTATTTTGACTTGGTCGAACCAAAACCCTAAAGAGCTACTATATAAGAGTTATATAGCTAAGAAAAATTGACCTAATGCACAAGTAAAAAAGAAAGAGAGTTCGGCCAAGGCAAAAAGAGAGAAAAGAGAAAAAAGTTTTTTTTCTGATTCTCCCCTTTCTTGCAGGATTCGGCTGGCCCTAGGGAGAAGCGATTCTCCATCCTTTCTTTTCACGTGACCTTCATCTCTTGCCGTGATGTGGTCAAACACACGTTATCAGACCGCGGGTCATAGCTCAAAAAATCTGGTAGTAGATCGAAGATTCAGAAAAAAAAAAAAATCAAGAAAAAGGTATGTAGTTTCGTGGAATCTTTTTATGCATATATACAGGAACTCATTCCTGATTGAAAATTAGTTTTTGAATTAAAAGAAAATTTTTAAAACCTAATTTCGCATGTTATACAATAATCAAACATTTTCTGAAAACTCCCTTCAATTGATATCAGAGCCTTTGGTGCTAAGTTCATGTATATACGCGAAAGAAAAAGAAAAACTACATCTTTCTTGTCTATTATTTTTCTTTTTTTGATTTTTGATCTATGATATATTATTGTGTAGGCACGAATATAGATTGTATGATTTGTTTTAATTATTATATAATTTGTGTATAATTTTAAAAGCGTAATTGGTCGTTAATTATATGGTGAATGAGTTATAGGATTGTTTTTGTTTTTGGGCCAATTGTTTATGGCAAAGTTTTTTTCTGCTATATATATTTTTTTATTGTTATTTTTGTAATCGATCTACCCTACGAAAAGTCAAAGAAGCAGATGATGCGAAGAAGAAATGAAAAACAAAAAGGGATTGCACAGCCCCGAGCGCAGCAGAGGCCGTGCGTGGCATTTTTTGCTTATTTTTTTGAAAAAATATTATCGAATATTTTTTAAAGAAAGTGCAGAAAATTGGAGTGAAAAACCGTGGACGAAACAACCCACGAACGTGCACGTAAGCGCGGCTTGTGTGAGGGTACGCATGGCTACGCTACTGGCAGCCGCACTTTCGCAAGCGTTAGGGTTTATTTAGGGTTTCATCTTGACTTAAGGTGTGTGTTAAGGTAGCATGTGGACCTCAGGAAAGGATGTTGACTTTTTACAAAAATCAAGTTTGAATTGATTGAAGAAACGAAGACAAGAAAAATTCAATTCGGAAAAGAATTCTTGAAGACTAAGGAATGCCTTGGGAATACAATTGTAATTAAAGTTGTCTAAGTTAGATAACCCATGTCACTCGATCAATTACGTATACTTTATTTATTTTCATGTGATGATTATATATATGTCAAAGCATTGTCATACATTTGAATGTCATCTAGATTATGTATGCCTACATATGCATAAATAATATGTCATGTATAATTGTCATATTATATTGTTTTATTTTAATGAGATTAAAATAGGAAACAATTTCATAAATGGTAATTAAATAATGGATTTAGTTTTTAGGAGTAAAAACTTGGTAATATCCATTAATTGACTAATCAACTAATTAAAGAGTTTAATTAAAGTAATTAGTTAGATTCTTTGAATTAATTAAGATTAATTAGATTAATTACTTGATTAAAAAGAATCGAATAATGAGATTAGTTTTTAGGAGTAAAAACTTGGTAAATCTCATTAATGACTAATCACTCAATTAAAGAGTTTAATTAAAGTGATTAGTTAGATTATTTGAATTAATTAAGATTAATTCAATTAATTACTTAATTAAAAAGAATCGAATAATGAGATTAATTTTTAAAAGTAAAAACTTGGTAAATCTCATTAATGACTAATCAATATATTAAAGTGTTTAATTACAGTGATTAGTTAGATTCATTGAATTAATTAAGATTAATTAGATTAATTGCTTAATTAAAAAGAATCAATAATGAGATTAGTCTTTAGGAGTAAAAACTTGATAAATTTTATTATTAATTAATCTATATATTAAAAGTGTTTAATTAGATTAGTTAGATCCTTTTAAATGTTAGGTTTTAATTTGATTAAGCACCAAAGACATAATTGAACCAAATAATGTGATTTAATTTTAATATAATTTCTAGTTTATTTAAATAGTTTATGTAAATTAAAAATTGCGGAATAAATTATATTTTAAATGTTAAAATTGAATAATTTATTAAAACTAGTAAAACTTAGATTTTATATTAGCCGTAGAATCTAAGTAATGACTAGAAACATAGAGTTTTAGAAACTCTTAGTTTAATAGAAAACTCTAACTACCAATAGTGAGTGGGAGAGGGATATATGAAATTATATCTCACAGTCTCCATTGTTAATTCAACACCGTGAGACTCAAGTGGCGCCTCGTGACGGCTTTGCTTTCGTCCTCCCTACGGAAAGTGTCCATAAGAGTCAATACTAAGGTTAACTTCTTAACGGATAGGTTTTCAGAATGTATTTTGGGATTGATCTAGCCTACCTAAGCACTCTCAAGTTAAGTTCATGAATTCTGAAACAGTGGGTCACACTTATAAAGGACTTAATTAAGTTGGTAATTTATTGTCCTAACTAAACAAAAGCGATGGTTGGGTAATATAAGAATAAAGAGTTATTCTGGTGTATTATCCAATTGAAAATGTCTCGATCTAACATGCAGGGATTTGACCTAGCCTACCCAGACACTTACTTGTGGGATGTTGAATTATCATGGCATAGTAACTAATTTTTAAGGGTTTTTTTAGTTCATTAAAATTATGTTCATGCGTCATATTTAATTTTATGCTAAACATATAGCATGAAATGAATATATGAATGAATGATATTAATTTAAATTTATGTCTTTAAATATCAGCAATGTCTTCTGCTTTATTTTCCTCGCAAACGAAAAATTAACCGGGGATAACTATACTAAGTGGAAACAAAACGTGAACGCAATCATGGTCTGCAAAGACCTTAAATCTGTGCTTACAGAGGAATGTCCTCCAGAGCCTGTAACCAATGTAGAATGAGTTACCAAAGGCTAGATTAGCAAAGCAATGTTGTTGAGCCATCCTCTTCTGGTTTCAAGAAGATGAAGAGGTCAACTGGTAAAGTAAAGGCTAAGCCCTAGATAAAGAGCACCACGACTGACTAAGCAAAAGGAAAATGTTTCCATTGCAAAGAGGTTAGTCATTGGAAGAGGAACTGTCAATAGTACCTCGAGCAGCTCTCCAATAAAAAGCAAGTGAAAAGTAAATCAAATTTACTTACCATTAAATTTTGTTTAGTGGAAGATGATTATTCACCTTAAATAATAGATTCAGGGGCCACTAACTAATTTTGCTCTTATTTTCATTGGCATAATTATTGGCAAAAGCTGGAGGAGGAGTCCTTCACTATACGCGTTGGAACAGGGGATGTCGTTTCAGCATGAGCAGAAGGAGTCGTTAGACAACAATTTAATAATATTTTTCTTTCGTTGAACAATGTGGTTCATTCCCGGATTTACAAGGAATTTGATTTCTGT
Organism: Xanthoceras sorbifolium; assembly: GCA_003430845.1. Taxonomy (NCBI): domain Eukaryota; kingdom Viridiplantae; phylum Streptophyta; class Magnoliopsida; order Sapindales; family Sapindaceae; genus Xanthoceras; species Xanthoceras sorbifolium. The sequence continues at coordinate 13,088,109 of CM010612.1, forward strand.
ATCCAGATTACTTGAAAGAGTTTCAAAAGATTTCTTTTAATGATAAATCAGTTATCATTTCAAGAAATGGAATGAATATTTGTTCTGGTACGATAGAAAATAATTTGTATGTTTTAAGACCGTTAATTCATACATCACTACTTAATACTGAATTGTTTAAAGTTGAAAAACCTAAAATAAAATGACAAAAGATTTCTTCAGATGATGATATGTATCTGTGGCAGCTAAGCCTTGGACATATATATTAGGATTATGCTCAATAGCAAGAGTGTAATAGTGTATTTGAAAATCGATCTCATATAAATAAAAGTGATTTCTGTTTTAACAAATCTTATAGCAATTATATCAATTGTCAAAAGTAAATAATCATAAGGTCAAGAGACTATGAGAAACAAAATAATTGTTCGTACATCTGGATATGGATGAGGTAGACACAATTCTTTAGTTGGTCTCGAATAACATTCACAACTTAAGATACAAGGTTGGGCACATTTATTTTGTTAAAGTTGTAGATTCTTTTGTTAGCATTTGAGCGGGATCAAACGTGATATGATGAGTCCAAAATCATCGAAGTGTGTAACATCCCGGATTTCGGGTGACGAATTTTTGATATATATGATATATGTGAAAATAAAATTTTACTATTTGAGGGGGTGTAAATGTAATTAAATGTATGGTTATTTTATGATTTCCAGCGGACCGAATTGAATAGTGAAAAATGAATGAAAAATGAAAAAATTGGAAAACTGGACCAGAGAGCATCGCGACCTGGTCACCGCGACCACAGGTCGCGACAGCTCGCTCGCGGTGAAAAGCGCAAAATCTGGCAGTGAGTACCGCGACCAGTCACCGCGACCACAGGTCGCGATGGACTGCTCGCGATGAAATTGCCAAAAACAGGCAGAGAGCAACGCGACCAGTCGCGCGACCAGGGCGCGCTCGCGACGAAGGCGGTGCGCGCACTCCAGTGAGTGTCGCGACCTGGTGCCGCGACCACAGGTCGCGACGGCGGTCGCGATGGCAAAAAAAAATATAAAAAAAAGAAGAAGCTTCTCGCGAAAGCGAGAAACACACAGAACACAGAACAGAAGAGAAGGAGAGTGAGAGGTCGAGAGAACAGAAAAGAGAAGAGAGAGTGACCGAGAAAAAGAGAGAAGAAGAAGAAAGAAAAGAAAAGAAAAAGAGGAAGAAGAGGAAGAAGGAGAAAGGAAAGGGAAGGGAAAACGAAATCATAGAACCGCGATTTTCGAACGAAAAGCCGGTACCGAAGTAGGTGTACTCTTGTTTTCGAAATCGTTTCGAGAATACTTTTTCGTTTTAGTTTTCGATTTCGTTTCTCGTTTTCGTTTCGTTTTCGATTTCGTTAAAAGTTTTCGATTCCGAATATTCGAATGAAAAATGTTTATATTATAGGTAAAATCGATGATTTGTGGATCTATGGTTGATTATTGTTGATTTCGATATTTATAAGATTATTGTTGATGCGTTTGAATATTTATATGATTATTGTTGATTTCGTTACATGTTGTTGATTTCAGAAAGATTCGGAAAGATTTTATATTATATCGTATTTGTTTGTGAAAATCGTTTATCGAAACGGCCCTAGGATACGTAGACATAGAAGTGGATATAGGAGGTTGGTATACCAGCTGGGTTTTTATTGAGCAGTACTGCGCCGATATTGATTGATTGATATTGATGATATTGATGTACCTCCTCTTGGATTCGTCCAGAGGCTGGGAGATACGTACCTCCTCGGGATTCGTCCCGGGGGTTGGGAGTTAATGTACCTTCCCAAGGATTCGTTCCTGGGACAGGGAGCTATGTACCTCTCTAGGTTCCGTACCCACGGTCCTAGAGTTGGGAGACACGTACCTCCTCAGAATTCGTTCTGGGGGTTGGGAGCTTGACCCATATTCCAGTCCGTATATGTTTAGTATTCTAGTGGGCCAAAATTGATAGAATTGAAAGTGAATCGAATGATTTTATTGATCGAATTCTTATGTTGATTTTATTATTGTACTTCGAGAAATTGAAATTGTTTAATGATTTAATTTTGGAAATTCAATTGTTTTGAAATCGATTAGTGATGAAAATGTTTATCTTGTGGTTTATTTCTCTTTAAAGACTAATTATATTGTAGTTTATTTAATTGAGTTTTTAGTACACCCACTAAGCTTTATGCTTAGCGCGTTAGTTTGTGTCTAACGCGTAGGTACCAGGAATCCGGACGAGGCGAAAGACTGAAGAACTGGAGGAAATTGCAGACCGAGTCACAAGATTGTACAGTTGGGTAGCTATACTTTTGTTATGTATATATATTCTGAAAGCATGCATATACAGGGGGATTGTAAATAAGTTTTGTAATATGTTTTTAATTAATTACATTATGCTTTTTGAATGTCTGTATATATATATAAAGTTTGAATGGTTTTAATTTATAATTTGTGATTAATAAGTCGCACTAAACGGCAGAGTGCGCAGTTGTTTGAAATTGTTATTGAAGTGTTATTGAAATTGATATTGAATTGATTTGTGTAAAAGCAGGTTTTTGGAAAGTCCGAAAAACAAACGGCACTCTGCCGAATTTTCGTAAAAAGTCCAAAATATTTTATGGGCTCACTTGAAAAGGATTTCTAAACTGATTTATGGGCTCACAACGATTTTTAAATGAGAAAAATGAAGTTTTGGAAAAGTTGTGAAAGTCCGAGTAGCGCGCCCCGGATCGGTCCGGCCGGATCGGGTCGGGGGGTGCTACAAAGTGTCTTTGGAAAAAAGAATCTAGTGCACTAGGTGCATTGAATAGGATCACTGTAGAAAACTTTATCCGCAACCATTAGTGGATAAAAGTGTTCTACTGAGACAATCGAAGAGTCTATCTCAATCCTGAGATAAATGATGGACTTATGGTTGCATGTGTTATCATATGAACTGTCAATGAGTACGATTATATCGCATAGTCTATCATCGATGGTTTGGTGGTATTCACGTGTATATTGATAAAGGACATCATTTATAGAAATGGACATCGTGACTGCATCTAGCAAATGTCAGTAGAATATCATCATATGGATGTTTTGAGGTATTGGATATTAATTCTTAATGTTGAGTTTTCAATAGTGACTATTAAAACATGGCTTCTGGACAAGTCAAAATATCCAAATTCGAAAATATGGTCATATGAGTAAATATGGTAACTTAGAGAGCTAAAGACGGTTTATGAGCTCTTAGCGATTACTGGTATTTTTCATGAAGATACACCTTCTCCATTTAGGTTGTTTAGGGTATAAATTAGTACGGTCACTCATTTTATCTTTATTTAAGAGTTCAATTTTAGTTCTTTAGTGGAATGAACTAAAATTAATGGATCGGGCCTAAGTGAATCATTTGTTAATTATGATCAGGTTGTGTCTATTGGTGCTTAAATTTAGATAGCCCGCCAAGATCCCCAATCCACACGAACTTGAATGGATCACTAGTTATATATTACCGGATTATTTATTTGATCCATCTTAAAGAATTGATTTTGAAATTTATTTCAAAATTTTTAAGAGGTGTGTTCTTGTGTTCGATCAAGACACACGGTAACTCGTCAAAATACCTATGATGGGCGGCCAAGGGCGTGTGACCCCTTGGGCCGTCCTAAGGGATGTTTCTAACATCCCGTAAATATATTAAAGAATATAATTAGCACATTTAATATAAATGAACTGTTAAATTATATTTAATATATTTATTAAAGGCATGTAGACTTGTTTCTTTTTGTAAGAATGGGTCTAGTTCACATATGGACTTTTTGTGAAGATCCAATGAGATTAATAAAATAGAAAAACAAAGTTTAGCCCATGTGTTTAAGGGTGGGCGACATTAACTAATATAATTAGCTAATTACTTTGTTTTATTTTATTATTTAATTAAATAAAAATTATTTATTTATTTAATTAAAAGTCAAAACATTTTTCTACTAGGAATTAGATTTCTAGTTTATACTATTGGTGATAGTATGATAAGTATCAAAAACTTTATTTGATAAGGAAATAAATATAATGAGTTATTTATCAAATCAAATTAGGAAGGTTTTTAATATTTATCAAAACTCTAAAGTTGATTATTAGTCACTTTTAGGAAGTTTTGATAAGTCATTCAAATTATAATTATCCTTTAATTATAATTGAATAATACTTTTTAGAGTTGGGATTGAGTTGAACTCTAACTTGATAGGTTTTATAGTGAAACACAAATCCTCCCACACTAAGGAGAATTTGGCCACCATAAATAGAGGACTAGGGGAGTTCGGCCAAACCTTAATGCTTATGTGCAAGTTTTGTGAGCTTTTGATAGCCAAGAAAAACCGCCCCTTACTCTAAGCAAAAGTGTGATTCCGCCCGAGAGAAAAAGAGAAAGAACAATTGAGTTTAAAGTGTTCTGAGTTTTCTCATGAGGGTTTTGAGTGACTAACGAAAAAGAAAATTTTTTTGTTTCTCATCCTCAGGTACCCAATTTAAAGAAAGGGAGCCCACACTCCAAGATAATCCACATTCGTGAAGGATTGGAAGATCTTGCGGTTCATAATCGACGCAACATCAAATTTTATCAAGATCCGTTAGTAGATAAGATTCATATATAATCGATAAATGATGGCTATTTATAGGTGATCTTAATCCTGAGTGTCTTATCGACTCCTTCAGGTTGGATCGTGGCTTTTGATTTACCAAGAGTAAGGTCGATGTGAATCTCGACTAATACCTCCGTATATTGAAGTTGCAGTTTGGCTTGTGGCTGGGAAGGTTTGAACACAATAATGAAATTCACTCCTTCTTGATTGAAGTAGATGAGTAGTTTTCTTAAGGGTTGATTTGAGGTTTGAACGATTATGAGTGCTCTCCTTCTTCCGTGAGGAAAATAGGATTTAATTATTCATTAGAGAATCAATAGTACTTAAAGAAAAAGATATTTTTAGAGGGGTATAACGGACTTTATGACCCTGCTCTAGTTATGAATTACTTGTGAAGGATCACACTATATGTAAATAGTTATATCAATGGACGCTGAGACTTCAGATTGTATAAACATGTCTACAGTTCTGAGAGTGCAGCCTCGGATTTCTAGTAGAATAACTCTGAGATTAATAATCGTGAAATATTAATTAAAGAGTTTGAATTGATATTACTAAGTATTATTGGAGCTCAAAACTGTGGGTCTATTAGGTCCCCTTGCTAGCCCTTATGGTTGTTCGGAATAAGGGTCACGGTAGATTAATTCGATGGTCTAATTAATAGTATTACGAAAGAAAATAATTAAATAATGTGATTATTTAATTAATTAAATATTTAATAAAATAATAGAAATTATTAATTCTATTTATTAAATATGAGATCACGTAATTAAATAATGACTAGGAAAAAAGAATTAAAATAATTAGATTATTTTAATAGTCCTAAAAGTCAAAGGTTAAAGTCTTTTGGAGACCAACAATAAAAAAAGATTAGGAATCCTATTTTGACTTGGTCAAACCAAAACCCTAAAGAACTATTATATAAAAGTTATATAGCTTGGAAAAATTGACCTAACACATAAGTGAAAAAGAAAGAGAGTTCGGCAAAGGCAGAAAGAGAGAAAAGAGAAAAAAGTTTTTTCTGATTCTCCCCTTTCTTGCAGGATTCGGCCGGCCCTAGGGAAAAGAGATTCTCAGTCCGTTCTTTTCACGTAACCTTCATCTCTTGTCGTGACGTGCCCACATATGCGTTATCAGACCTTGGGTCATAGCTCGGAAGATCTAATGGTAGATCGAAGATTCAAAAAAAGAAAATTAAGAAAAAGGTATATAATTTCATAGAATCTTTTCCTGCACATATACAGGAACTCGTTCCTAATTGAAAAATAGTTTTTCAATTAAAAGAAAATTTTTGAAACCTAATTCGGTATGTTATACGATAATCAAACATTTTCTAAAAACTTCCTTCAGGTACACCTTAATCCTTCTTGTGTTTGGTTGTTTCAAAGTTGCTCCATATTCGCTATGAACCCAAGCAAATTTAGAAATCCACCACCACGCTTCGGAAGTCTTCAAAACCGACGCCCACAGCCTACTCAACCACAACCCGAAGTCCCAATTCGACATCCAGAGTTAATGAACGCTTGGTACGATTTGGGATGTGTATAATGATACAGGAAAGAATGATTGACATGGATGAACTATACAACACATTCGTTCCTACAGTGGCTCATAAACTGGGCTAGCAAAGGTTTGTTCAACAACCGATCCAAGCAAGTTCGAAAGTGGTCTTAGAATTTTATGCCTCCATGATATCAGAGGATTTTCTCACAAGCGGTCCGATGCATGTGAAAGGCCGACCGATTTTCATGAGTGTGGAAGCTAATAATGATTATTTAGGATTGGAGACCAATATCACACTTGTTGACGGACTTGTACCAAACCTGAACTTCACTCATTACAATGAAGAGTTGGTGAAGGATTTACGAAAGAACGGGGAGCCAACATGTAACTCCAAGAGTTCAATAATGAGACATGCAGAGCTACGGTTGGATTCGGTATTTTGGAATGTATTCGTTTGTCACTCCTTGCTCCCAAGGCGGCACCGAACAACGATTACTCAAGACTTAGCATATGCACTGTACAGCATCTGCCACGACCTCCCCATCAATATTGGCTACATCACTAAATAAGAGATCACGGCCGTCGCTTGCATAAAAGTAGGTTGTATCTCTTTCCCTAGTTAAATAACACACTTCTGTGCTGCAACATGAATTGACGTATATGGGAGTAATGAAACTATCTTGCCACCATTACCAAATCTCTATCGGCGCACTTACAACGAATTGGCTTCCAACCGAAATGAGCCACAACTATTTGTATATGATTTTGATAGCCGAGTACGAGCACGAATAAACAAGGAGGTTGTTGGAGCCGTATGACTTGATGTAGCGGGTGAGCAACCACCTCCTCCATGGGCTACTACGATGCTTGGTGACTTGCGAAGGCACATTGATACAAGGCTTGACAGCTTGATGAACAAATGGGAACACTCGAAGCATTCGTGATAACCAACCAGCTCGTCCAAGCACATAGGCAAACCGATACGTTTACCAACCACCACCATGCAGATGAATATGGAGTATTTCAATCATTTTCTCGGTTATAATTTGTGGAACTATTTGGACAATTTATTGTTTTTATTTGGTTTTGTGTTTAAGTATTTTATATGTTTAAGAACTGTTATTTATGAGTATATTGTTGTTTTAGTTTATGTTATGTGTTATGTTGATTTTAGTTATATTTAGGTTATAAGTTGTATTTTTGATCTTGCATTCTGAAACTTTGCATTATACTTCATTGAGGACAATTTCATTCAGGTTTAGGGGTAGTGATAAAAAATTTGCATTGAAGTGTAATAATGTCATGCGTTCTTGAAACAATAAGAGTTTGTCAAATTAATAACATACATGTGATTTTTTAATTTTTAGATGTTAATTTGATATCTTAGGAATCATACCAAACAAGGAATCATATTTTGCATGTTTTGAACTTTATATGGAAACAATGTGACTGAGATGCTAGGATAAATATTGGAGATCAACCATGTGAGCTATTGAGCCTTTTTACGTTAATTCTGATAGGGTTATTATTTTTCACTCTATACACTCATCATGCTTAAATTTTTGAATTAGATTGATCTTTATAGGATTTTGTTTTGGATTCTATGAACTGTCATAAAATTGAATATATTGCAAGCTTGCTATGTTAGTAGTTTGGATGAACTGTAAGAGGTGATTTAGGCTCTGTGTGCTTAAACTCTAAAAAAGTATCCTTTAAAATTGAGAAAAATATTGAAGAAACATATGCTAAGCAAAGATTCTCTCAAAATAAGAGATCAAAAGAATAAAAGAAAAATTTTAAAGCTTACTGTGAAAGAAAGGAAAAGAAAAAGAGTTATTGATGTGTTTTCAAAATTTATAAATCTTTTAATGTGATTCTAGGTTCTTTGAACTCCATTTCCTTCATTGTTAACCATCACCTTTGGCCCCATTACAACCTTTAGAAAAGTTATATTGATCTTACAGTAATTCTGAATATTTGCATAAGTAAGCATTGTGATTATTTTGTTCATAGTTTCTAAAGTCGTTCATAGGACTTGCTTTGAAACATCTGAGCTTCTTTCTAATTTATTATACATATGCGATGTAATTTTTGAAATTCTTATACATAACTTCCATTCTCATATATTGATTAAAAGTGTACGCTTAGGATTCGAGCGATATTGAGAGTATTTTCTTGTGAGAATTAGGGTCAAGGTGAATTCAATTATAGATTTCATGGTACATTTATTTTTATCATTTAGTGATTAAGTGTGGATGTGAATAACTTGTGAGGTATGAACAACTTTGATATGTTATTAAGATCTGGATATTGAATTAAACATGTGTTGTGATTTCTTGATAAATTTTATATTGCATTCTCTTTGCATTGTTACATAATAGGGAGCGTTTGTAGGTATCGTTGCTGGTAAACCCTTAGGAGACGATACTCCTCCTACTAGGGACACCTAGAGGTTTAAAGACTAGTGGCATGTGCTAAGTGCCATCGTGTTCCCTACGAAAGTGGCTTAGTTTAATTTTTAGTTTTTAGTTGTTTTTAATTTTTAGTTTCTTTTAGTTTTACTCGTGGACTAGCAAAAGATAGGTTTGAGGGTATTTAATCAACATCAATTTGTATATTATTTCTCCCATTTTATTATCGATCTTTTGTTGTATTTACGATGCATTAAAGGGTTTCTAGGTGTTTATTGAGCTTTACAGTGAAATCGAGCATATTGAGGTGTTTTTGATAAAAAGATGAAGTTTTAGACGAAAAAGCGTTCAAGTTAGAATTACTGCTTGCAAATCAAGAAATCCGCTACCAAGATCTGCGAGCAAGCTGCTCGCAACTTATGATCACAGAAGCAACGAAGAAAGGAAGGTTGTCCAACGTGCCGCGGCCAAGATTTGCGATTGCAGCTTCTAGTCGCGGTTAAATTCCTCGAAAGCTTAGTAACCAATCCTGGTTACAGATTTTAGTCGTAGATTCTAGTTGCAGTTTGAATTTGAGTTTCAAACGGACTTGTCAACTCATTTTTGAAACCTATAAAGCCACCTCTTTTCACCACAAAGAGGGACGACCTTTTACACCATTCAGCTATCTTTGCCTATAAATTCAACCATTCAGCTATCTTTTGTAGTTTTTAAGAGTTTGCAAATTTTCATATCATCAATACAAAGTCTTTGTATCGTGCCAATATTTGAGCCAATTTGAATCATCAATTCATATCACAAATATTATAGTACTTGAATTTTCTTACATACTCTATGAGAGAGATTTTCTTGTATCAATTCTATTATATTTGTATTTATACGTTGAGAAACCCTAGTTGTGCATTAGAAATATTTGTATTTAGAAAAATCCAAATGTGAGAGATCACTTAGTAGAGATTAGTGTGTATTGTCACCTATATTATATTGTGTATGTAAGAGATTTGGGTTTTGAGGATTTTGAATAGTGGAGAAGCCTAAGTTTGGTGAAGCTTGGAAGGATGGATGTAGGCAAGAGTTGGTCGAATCACTATAAATTATTGTGTTAGCTTTATTTATCCCATATCTCCTTAATATGTATAATTTATATTTATTTAGCATGTTTATTTATATTGGCACAAATTGAATATTCTGACTAGGAAAGTGTTTTGTGTTTTCAATTTATTAGAAAACCAATTCAAAATATCCACAAAACCTTCAAAAGTTCCAGCTATACAATAAATTTTACTCACCAAATCTTTTATTTCATGATATATTTGACAGTGATTCGAACCAAAATTGTGACAAAAATCCTTAAGAAATATTCAAAGATGTGGCGTTTTAAATGTTAGATTGTAGAGAGATGGAGATAAGAGGATAGGGAAAAAGGTTGAAGAAGCTGATGAGAGGTGTTAATGTAATTGTTTGGCTATAGGGTGAAAGGAAATTTTTAAATTTGAAATTTGATAATTTGTTCAAAGTAAAATGTCAAAGTTGTAATGAGGTGGAATAAGCTGATCACTTGTCTGACCCAAGTCAGCCCAACGGAAGGATAGGTTGAGTATCCGTGCACCATTAGCCCAAATCAGGCCCATCTACAATGGAGATATTGGACTATCTCTTATTATGTTTATTGTTGGAAATGTTACTGCAACTCGTGTAGGTTTTCAAAAAATTGTTCGATGGATATTCGTTTTTTATATTTAATAAATAATTAATTAAGTTCTAATTACGTTTGAGTTCAATTGTATATAGTAAAGTTAAATTAACAAAAGAAAGAATTTATTTTTGAAGTTATTACAAATTTCAAAATTTGAAGAGATAACATCACTCAAATTCACAATTTCACTCAAATGGATATATGACGGTAAATCTCAACTACGTCCAAAATTGGTTTTTATTTTATTTTTTTTGAACTATTACAATTAATTCGAAATTTGAGGAAAGGGACATGGTTTGAACTCATAATTTTAAAAGTGTAAGTGTGAATGGTATACTACTATGCCAACTCATTTTGTCAAAATGTATGATTGGTTTAATTGCATACTTTATTTTTAAAAATTATTATAATTTAGGGTTTAAGAGAAATAAATATAACTCGAATTCATAATTCTAATAATGAGCTAATCTCATTTTGTCAATTGCATAGTTTGTTTTCCCTCATTATTTATATTCGTAATTTTACTATTAATTGGTCACTTGCCACAAATATATTTGGAAAAAAGAAAAAATGTCTGCAAAACTTTCAGTAACTTATTTGAAATTAAAGTTAGTGAAACTGCTATTTAATTCATCGATCATACATTTTGGGGCAAGCTAAACACCTATATGGGATCAACAATTGAGAAAACAATTTTGTGTTGGGTTCAATGCGGTCCAAAAACCAAACCCAAAAAGTTTTGTCCACCCTCACCCATCTCTCCTTTAATTTCCTTCCGGCCATAATAATACTGTACATAGGTGAGATTGTAGTTGTTAGGACCTCAGCCAGATGTCACGATCTTGTTTGAAGCTTCTAGAACAACCAAGATAAGTGGTGATCCTTATGGAAGAATCTAGAAGAATGAAGAAGCTCCCAAAGAAGTCTAGCTCATGGAACATTCTAGAACGTTATGGAGATTTGTAGGATGTTCAAGACTTAGAATAATCTATATGTATGTACATTGTAGGATAATTTTGTACATTGTAGAACTATCTAGAACATGTACATAGTAGAATGACCTAGAATGTTCTTTAGTGCCTATAAAAGTATTCAAACATTGCAAAACAAACTCATTCACCCAAATACTTGTGCTCTCATTCCTACTATTTTCCTACTTTGCCTTCTTAAGTCGTGTTAGTAAGTTACTTGCTTAGCTTATGGAGATCAAGACTGACTTAACCTCTTTGACGGAAGAAAGTGTGTTAATTGCCACACGGTTATCTTAGAAAATACTAAGGCTGTGACAAGCGGTATCAAAGCTCGGTTACTACGTGCTAAACTAAGGAAGAGAAAGCATAATGTCAAGAGTGGAAGAAGTTGTCGGCCAAGGGCCAAGCCGTGGAAGGGATGCTAACCCCAGTAGGTCAAGGAAGGACAAATCTCATGATGCTGCCTTAATCTTGGAATCACAGCTGGCCAAGATTGAGCTTTCCATAGCCGATTTGAGGGAGCGGCTTGATGTGTTGGAACAAAGTATGGAGAGGAACGTAGGTGATCTTAAAGATAAGATCGAGGACCTCAAGGGAAGCATGCTATCCATCAACTCACCAGGGCAAGAAGCACAAGATGGGAACGAGACTTTCCAAGCTCAGTTGGAGACCATGGCCATGGGGAAGCTCGTGAATTTGAAACACTTCTTGAAAAAGTACTAGATGATTGGGCATTATACAGGAGGGCCATTAGTGGTGGGGCTTTCTAATGTGCTCCAAAGAAGGAGATACCTAAACCAAAGAAGTTTGATGGCAAACGAGATGCTAAAGAAGTAGACAACTTCATTTGACACATAGAGAGGTACTTCGAAAACATCAAGATCACCGATGATTGGGAGCAAATACGAATCGCGACCCTTTACCTCGCCGATACGGCTACTTTATGGTAGAAGAGGAGACATGCCAACATTCAAAGAGGTACATGTTCCATCGATACTGGGAAGGATTTCAAGAAAGAGCTTAAAAAGCAATTCTATCCGGAAGATGTTGCGTATCTTGCTAGGAAAACTCTAAAGAAGCTTAAACAAACTAGTTCAATTAGGGGATTATGTTAAGGAGTTTTCTAATCTTATGCTTGAAGTTCCTAACATGTTGGATGATGAGTTGTTGTTCAACTTTATGGACAACCTACGACTATGGGCGAAAGCGAAGTTATGACACCGCAATATGCAAAATATGGTAGAAGGCTATGGCCGTTGCGGAGCCCCTAATTGATTATAGAAAGAGTGAACCTTCTAAGAAGAAATCACCTCAGAATAATCATGGCAAAGGTAGGAGAGACAAAGGGAAAGGTCTTTACAACAAGGAGCAGTATGACAAGCCTCTGAACGGGAAAGACAAAGGAAAGGCCGCTCAATAGAAAGAAGGTCAAGGCAAGAAAGACTTCAAGCCGAGAACAAACTGTTTCCTTTGTGATGGACCTCATTGGGCAAGAGAGTACCCCAAGCGCAAAGCTCTCAATGCATAGGCAGAGGAACGCGAGAAAGAGATAGAGGAATCTCACATGGGCTCTATCTGATTACTCACCACCATCAAGACTCAATCAGCCCCTAAGACCCAAGGGAGTCAGGGTCTAATGTACCTTGAAGTAAAGATCAATGGGAAAGCTACTCGAATCATGGTTGATACGGGAGCTTCAAATAGCTTTGTCTCAGAGGAGGAGGCAATGAGATTGAGATTGAAAATGTCCAAGGAGATCGGATGGCTAAAAGCAGTAAATTCTAAAGCTAGACCACTAGTTGGCATAACTCGTGGGGTGAACATAAGTATAGGCAATTGGAACGGAAAGATAGACCTCATGATGGCACCCATAGATGACTTCGAGGTAGTACTGGGTATGGACCTCCTCGAACAAGTCAAGGTAGTTCCTTTACCCTTCTTACATTTTGTTGCTATATTAGAGGATACTTCTTGTATTATTCTAGCCACTATCAAATCCAAATCCAAGACCCCTCATCTTTCGGCCATGCAAGTCAAAAAAGGCCTTAAGAAAGTGGAAAGTGACATACTTGGCCACTGATAAAACATGACGAGAGAGGAGTTCCATCGAAAAAGCTACCTAAGGAGATTGAGAAGCTTCTTAAGAAGTACAAGGACGTCATTCCCGCAGAGTTACCTAAAAGGTTACCACCTACGAGGGAGGTGGACCTACCAAATTGAGTTAGAGCTGTGAATAAAGCCACCCGCCAAAGCCCCTTTATCGAATGGCACCACCCAAGTTAAAAGAGCTAAGGAAACAACTAAAGGACTTGTTGAATGTTGGCTACTTTCAACTGTCCAAACCTCTTTATAGTGTGTCGGTATTGTTTCAAAAGAATAAGGATGGATCCATGCGGCTATGCATTGACTATCGGGCTTTGAATAAGGTAACCATAAATAGCAAGTATCTCATTCCTTTAATTGCTGACTTGTTTGATCAACTTGGTAGGGCTTGATACTTTACTAAACTTGACTTGAGGTCGGGTTATTATCAAGTAAAGATTGTGGAAGAGGACGAAGCCAAGACCATATGTGTGACACATGATGGTGCATACGAGTTCCTAGTAATGCCCTTTAGTCTCACCAATGCGCCTGCCACATTTTGTACACTAATGAACAAGATCTTACATCCTTACCTTGATCGGTTCGTAGTGGTGTACTTAGACGACATCGTCATCTCTAGCAATACCCTTGAGAAGCATGCCCAACACTTGCAAGCCGTTTTCAAGCTTTTAAGGGAAAACGAGCTCTATGTCAAGAAGGAGAAATGTTCTTTTGCCCAACCCGAGGTGCACGTCTTGGGACACAAGATCAAGGATGGCGTGCTTATGATGGACGAAGCGAAGATCAAAGCTATTTGTGAATGGGATCCTCCTACAATGGTGCCCGAGCTACGATCACTCCTAGGCCTAGTGAACTACTATAGAAGATTCATAAAGGGGTACTTGGTAAGGGCAGTTCCACTCACGAATCTTTTAGAAAAACAAGGTATAAGAATGGTCGAGAGAGTACCAAGAAGCCTTTAACAGATTGAAGAAGTCGGTGACGGAAGAACTGATGTTGTGCCTTCCGGACCATTCAAAGCCTTACGAGGTGCAAACTGATGCTTTCAACACTACAATTGGAGGAGTCTTAATACAAGATTGGCATCCTATTGCCTATAAAATCTGCAAGCTAAATGACACGAAACGAAGGTATACTGTTCAAGAGAAGGAAATGACAGCAGTGATCCATTGCCTTCGCACATAGAGACACCATTTGCTTGGCTATCATTTTGTCATAAGGACTAGACAACATTGCCACTAGCTACTTCCAATTGCAAAAGAAGCTAAGCCCGAAGCAAGCTAGATAACAAGACTTCCTTGCGAAGTTCGACTACACGCTCGAATACAAGCCCGGGAAAGTTAACTTGGTGGTGGATGCACTAAGTCACAAGGCAGAGCTTGCACATATAAAGAGTGCACCACAGGGAGAAGTGATCAACCTTGTCAAAGAAGGGCTATAACATGACTCACTTGCCAAGAGTCTCAAAGGACTAGCCAATGATGGAAAAATCAAGCGGTTTTGGGTACAAGATGGCTTGCTCTACACGATGGGGAATCGGTTATATATCCTAAAATTTGAAAACTTGAGGAAGAATTTGATCAAAGAGTACCACGACACAAAGTAGGCGGGACATCCGGGACAAGGGCTTTACTCGAGGTAACCTACTATTGGCCGCATATGAGGGACGACATAGAGGTTTATGTGAAGACTTGTCTTGTGTGCCATCAAGACAAGAATGAGCAACAATCACCAAGAGGATTGTTATAACCGATACCCATTCCTAAGAAACCATGGGAGAGTGTCACCATGGACTTCATATCGACCTTACCTAAATCAGAAGGATATGGATCAATCATGATGGTGGTCGATAGGTTCTCTAAGTATGCAACTTTCATTGCTGCCTCTACGGATTGTACAGCGGAGTAAGAAGCTCGGTTATTCCTAAGGGATGTGGTAAAGTATTGGGGCGTACCTAGAACTGATCATTAGTGATCTAGATCCACTGCTTCACAGGTAAAGTTTAGACCGAACTTTTCAACTTATTGGAGTCGAAGTTGCATTTCTCTATAAGCATTCACCCACAAACGGATGGGCAAATGAAGAGGGTAAACGTGTTGTTAGAGCTATACCTAAGGCATTTTATGAGTGCCAACCAAAGAGATTGTGCAAAGTTACTTGATGTGACCCAATTTTCTTACAACTTGCAAATGAGTTAGGCAACCGGCCATAGTCCATTCGAGTTGGCAACCGGCCAATAACTGCCTCACTCCCTAAATGGTGATAGCGGGATGCACTGGAAGGACGGGCTCATACAAGCTAGCTAAGGATTGGCAAGAACAAGCCGATATTGCACAATCCTATCTTGACAAGACTGTTCGAAAAATGAAGAAGTAGGCGGATAAAAGGACACGACAAGTGGAATTTCAAATGGAAGACTTTGGTGCTTATCAAGTCGCTACCCCAACACTTTAAAGCCTTCAGGAATGTGCATAAGGGCTTGGTAAATAAGTATAAAGGACCCTTTTCCAATTTTGAAGAAGATAGGAAAAGTTTCCTACAAGTTCGAACTACCTCCAAGGCTTAAGATTCATCCCATCTTTCATGTAAGTCATTTGAAGCAATATCACACGGACACAGAAGGCACTAGCCGAGGAAAATCATCAAGAGCCCTAACTGCCTTAGTGACCTCCTATAAGAAAGAAGTGGAGGACATCCTAGCGGATTGAGTCATAAAGAAAAGGGGTATTCCTTGAAGTAGCGAGTATCTGATCAAGTGGAAAGGACTTCCTACGAGTGAAGCTGCTTGGGAACCTAAGGAGGCTTTATAGCAATTCTCGAGATAAATCGAGGAATTCCACAAGAAGACTATGACGCGGACATCGCGGGATTAGGTGCGGGAGAATGTTACGATCTTGCTAGAAGATTCCGAAACAACCAAGATGGGTAGTGATCCTTGTGGAAGGATATAGAAGAATGAAGAAGCTCCTAAAGAAGTCTAGCTCATGGAACATTTTAGAACAGTTATAGAGACTTGTAGGATATTCAAGACTCAGAACAATCTAGAAGCATGTACATTGTAGGATAATTTTGTACATTGTAGAACTATTTAGAATATATACACAGTATAATGACCTAGAATGTTCTTCGGTGCCTATAAATAGATGGCACCCTCATTTGTACAAAGCATTCAATCATTGCAATACAAAATCATTCACCCAAGCACTTGTGCTTTCATTCCTACTCTCTTCCTACTTAGCCTTCTTAAGTTGTGCTAGTAAGTTACTTGCTTAATTTGTAGGGATCAAGGCTGAATTAACCTCTTTGACTGGAGAAAGTGTGTTAAGTATTGTACGGTTAACTTAGAAAATATTAAGGTTGTGACACAGAGCTCTTATACCAATAGTTGGGATTCTAACTTGATTCCCCTTGCAGTGAAAATGGTAATCTATATGCAAACACAAAACCGAGATAAGGCACACACAAGGAAGCAAGAAGAATAGTAAAAGAGACCAATTTTTTACGTGATTCAGCAATCAACTGATTCCTACATCCACGGAGTATATCGGCATTCAATCCACTATGAAAGAGCTATTACAATAACACATGCAAAAAACTCTCATAAAGTTTTTCCTCTCTACATGTGTTTATACTCTCTGCTCTCTCTTTGTAACACCCCCTGACCCGACTCGTACGGAACGAATCCGGGAGCGTTACCAGTTTACAAAACTTTCTGAACTTTTCTTAATATTCGAAAATACTTGAAAACATATATTAATATTTCCAAACACCTTTCAAATTGGGCCCACAATATTTATAAAAATTTTGACATAATTCCCTTTATTTTTCTAACTTTCCAAAAGAATACCTGTTTAATAAAAATTTCAAATTCACAACTGAAACACTTCTAAAGTCCAATCATATGCGCATCATACCAACGATGCGACTTTCTACACATTCTCACTCAATCAATCAGTAGACAGTTTTTCAGAAAATATATAACCTCATATTTGAAAATCACATCAAAACTAATAAATATTTACAAACCACTTAATTTACTTTTTTTTTAAATCCATATATAAAATTGATAACAAATAATTACATGACTCAATAAATTCAACTTTTACATTGGACTGTATATCCATGCTTGACATAAGTAAAACGGTAAACAAAATAACTACCCAAAAAAAAAATAACAGCTGGAGGTGACTCAGGTATCCTGCTCTGCAGAACTCTACTCCTCAGTCTTGTCCTTCCTTCTAATTCTTTTCACCTATGCATTAAAACTAATGCGCTAAGCGTTTCGCTTAGTGGGTGTACACTAAGATTATATAAAAATCATGTAATAGTAATAAACATATAAAAATCATATAATAGTAATAAACATACTTCCATGAATTCAGTTATTGAATAAGTATTAAAATATGACCAGAACTCGACATAAATCCAACTAATCATTCGATAATAAAAAAAATAAAAGCAGTAATAAACATATTTCCATAAACTTGTTTATTTAACAAATATCAAAATATAAACGTAAATCATTATCGAATGTATAATTCTTTTGATAAACATAAATGAAAAATCCAACAATAAGTTTTCTTTAATTTCGTAATTTTCAATACATCTCACTTTAGACTTTCTGATACACATCATAGGTTTACTAGACTGGATTAAGGGTTGTTCAGCACTGGAACCCAACAGGGACTGCTCGCTGAATTATATACAGTAGGGTTTCCCATTTCAGCATGAAATGATATCCCTATACAGGTATCATTTCCGACATCGGACCTTACGGGGACTGCCTGACAGAAATGTCTTCACTCTAGGACCGTCCACAACGGTGGCTACATATAATCCAAAGAGTAGTATCATAATAATCAGAAATCTCAATGCAGTACTGCTAAGTGAACCCAATTGACATGTCAATTTCCTATATCCGTTTTCCTATATATATATATATATATATATATATATATATATATACACTAAAATCAATACGTTAATCATTAAAGATTCCATAGTTATTCAAAAATAAACTTACAAACCAAATTGAAATCATTATAATAACATAGTTTACGAAAACTATTCAAACAATATATTCCATAATACTCAGGAATATATTTTTCAAATAATAATCATAAAACATATTCAATAAAACAGTATAATCCACTAAATCATTCAATATTCTTTTATCGAAATCATGAAAATTCAAAGTAAAGTATAAACAAAATATTAATCCCAGAATAGTTTTTTCAGAAAATATTTGTACACCAACTTGGAAATCGTTTTTTGGAAACAATTTTTTTTTCCTCCACTTGTTTTTTTCTTCTTCCTCTTCTTCTCTTCTTCTTCTTCTCTCTTCTTTCTTTCTTCTTTTTCTTCTTTTCTTTCTTCCTCCCTTTTGGCCGATTCTTCCTCCTCTCCTCTCTCTCGATTTTCTTTTCTTCTTTCTCTCTTTCTTTTTATTTCTTTGGCCGAGTTTGCTTGTCTGTCTTTGCTTTTATGTTTTGATTTTGTGTGTGTGTGTTTTTTTTTTTTTTTTCTATTCTCAAGTTTGACTTGCAATTTAGTGGAATTCCACTTGTCAAGCCCACATATATATATATATATATATATATATATATATACAATTTACTCCCTTGAACTTCTTACAATCCGAAAATGGCAACAACTTCACAATTAATTACATGTGATTTACCAATCATCCTTGAATTATCAAACTAACCCACCAATCACATTCTATCTCAATACTTATTCCAAAAATATTTCACACTTATCCAATTGCCAAATTAACTTCACCAATATTCAATTGGACCCATTATTCTCCAAATGCACCATAAAAATAATATCTCTCATGGGAGTTAAATCGGTTAAAATTGCTATTCGTTTATACACTATATATCAAATATATATATATATATATATATATATATATATATATACTTTCTACTAATTTAAATCACATCCTTAAATTCTCCCAATTAATTACATTTTTCAATTATTATATCCCATATATATACATATACTTTCCGCACAAATAACAATATTTATAGGCATTTTTGCAATTACGAAAAATTAGGGACATTACACTCTTAGTGTTTCTACTTACGAAACCGCACACCCCAGCATCTCATCACCCCAGCTTCTCATCGGGTCACCCCTACAAACTCCCGGAATCACAATTCGGCTCCTCATCGACGTCACCACCCCTAGAAACTCCCAGAATCGCAACTCGGCTCCTCATCGAAGTTACCACCCCTGAAAACTCCCGGAGCGCAACTCGGCTCCTCATCGAGGTCACCAGCCTGAATCCTCTCGGAATCGTACAACTCGGCTTCTTATCAAGTTCACCACCCTATTATACTCCTGGAATCGCACACATCGAGTCCTCATCAAGGTCACTCCTCGGAAACTCCTGGAACTGCAACTCGGCTCCTCATCTGGGTCACAACCATTGGAAACTGGAAACTCCCATGGGCCATCTGCTCGGATATCCCCTAAGCTGCACAGCGGAGCTCTCGCTCGGATATCCCCTGTGCCACCTGCCCGGATATTGCCTGAGCTGCACAACTGAAATTCATCTTTTTGAATTCTATCTTGCCCTAGAATAATTTTTTGCCAACTTTTACAAATGAGGAGCTTATATAGGAGAGGTTTGGTCACTGTTCACAACGATTACTATTCACAGTCAAATTGTGTGGGCCCCACCAACCCGTGTGGGGTTCGCATACCAGATTCTCTCCTTCATCTAGTCAAACTGTGTAGGTCCTGTTGTTGCTCAGGTAGGGACCCGTAACCTAGCTGTCACTATGTGTATAGTCAATATGGGGCCCACCATCCAGCTGTGGTGGGACCTAGTAGACTGTTGTTCACTAGGGGATCATTTGGCAAACAGGCTGGACTAAGTCCTAGGAATTAGACTGGACTGGACTAGCTTGGTCTGGACTGAGATTAAATCATGACCTGTGTTTAGTACTGCATCGGACTAAGAAGGTGGACTATTAAAATAGTCAATAATTGTGTTTGGTGCTGTCTCGAACTATTTTTCGCACTATTTTTTTTATTTTATAAAATTATAAATATAAAACATTATTAATAGAATGCACTTCATCCATTGCGATTTAACTAAGTTTTTTCTGTTAAAATTTTTATTTTTGTAAAATGCAATAATATGTGTAGTAGTGTGATTTTAATAATTACTTTAAAGGGTTCGAAGCCTCAACCAATACTCTACTTAGAAAAAAAAAAAAAAAAAGTGAAAGTTTCATAACAAATAAGATTTATTGCCCATCCTTCCCTTTCTTTTCTTCTTTTGATATTTTATCTCATTTAAAAATTTAAAATTGGTAACTCAAATTCACACAAACCGTTTCATAAATTAAAATTATATACAGGTCAACTCACTAGTTTTGTAAGAGAAACCCCAATAAAAAAAACAAAAATTTGTCAAAAAAATTACAAGATCAAGTTAATCAACCTAAATCGCCAAATATTAATTCAAAAGAGGAAAAAAAAAATAAAAACAAAAACAAGCATCCACATGAAATCAAACTAATTGCAACTACAGCAAAAAAAAAAGTTATAAATAAGAGAACTCACATTAGAGGATACTAGGAGCTGCGACATGAGGAGCGAAGAATAGGAGAGGAGCAGCGACCTTTTCCGGAAGAGATGAGGATAAGCAGCGGCGCAGGTCCGTAAGAGAGAAGACTGACTAGTGAGTGGTGGTGCGGCATGAGTCGGTCGGGTAAGTGAGGCTGAGGCGGTGAGGAGACTATAGACTTAAGGACTATAGAGGGACTGATTAGAAATGGGACAAAATAAGCCCTATCTTTTGAACGGGACTCTACAGTGAATGAGAGACTATTTTTTATGGGCCCAGGACTAGTTAGTCCTACTTAACTTAGTCCAATTGCACACTAAACATAGATCTAAGACTTAGTCATGCCTAGTCTAGGCCAGTCTCATGTACCAAACGAGTTGTGGGTGTATAGTCAAGTTCAGGCCCACATGTCAGTCTGTGTAGGGCCCGCTTACCTGTCCGTTAGGGCCTACCTTCCCTGCTACCTACGCCTCTCGCCTGGGCCTCTCTCATGGGCTCTCTTGATTGGGCCTCTCTAGTGGGCCTTTCTCTTGGGCTCTCTCACCTCGGCTTGCTGCTTGGGTCCTCATGGGCCTACTGTCGGGGCCCGTCTTGCCCTTTTTTGTCGGAGCCCTCCTTGCTTACTCTGTTTGGGGTCATCTGGCCTACTCTGATAAAATGTGAAACTGATCGACTTTTGATTTAAACTTCACAAAATTCAACACTGTTGTCACACAATTTGTGCACTCCATAACCACATAAAAGTTATCACCTAGTTTTTTTTTTTTAAATAAAATCTAAACTAGTTATGTTAGAGGTTTAACAGCACATGGTTATATTAACCACTATAAATAAATTTGGATAGTATCTCTCACTATTAAGGTGGAGCTTCCCAACACTAATGTGATTTTCGAACTCATATCACAATGTGCAATATTTATCAGCCAATTAATACAAAATATATATAAAAAAATAAATACAATATTAGAGCATCTCCAATGCTATTATACAATTGGAAAAAATTGAGTGCCACATAGGATCTATATTGAAAAAGTTAAAAAAAAACCTCTCCAATGCAATTATTTAACTTCAACATTAATATGATGTGACAAAAAAAAAAGTTAGAGAATATCAAGTAGAGTTTCTAATTGTAGATATTCTTCCTGATATGCTGACTAGGATTTCTAACTTTTCCCACCAAAATAATTTTAACATTTTCTCAATGCATTTAATTGTCATATTAAATTGGAGAGAGAATATAACAAATGGCTTGTAGTGATTGGTTCGAAATTACTATTTAGATACTTATATTGGAAAAGTAAATATGTATTTCTATAATTTTTTTGACAAGCTAGATCCTATATTATTTAGAAATGCTGATGTTGCACTATTTAAATATTTAAAAATATATATTTTCATTGGAGATTCTCTTAGTCCAAAAGAGAGTATATATCAAGTATAAAGAGAATTGTTGGGTGATAAAGTTGCAAGAAGCCACACATAATGCTTCAAAAACAAGCTAACTTAACTTTAGACCAATTAAATCAATGGATTCTATCTTATTAACCTAAAAGCTAATAATTATCTTTTGCACCAACAAAACTCACTCGTCACGCTAACTTCGAGAACTTTTCATTTTATTTATATAATCAATTACATACTAGTTATAGTCTTAGAGAGAACCGCTCAAAGATCACCACAAACATGCAACTACTATTTATTTTGGATTTGATCCAAGGACTTTAAATTTTCATGTCAGTACCCCTTTGTATATTATAATTAGCATCTCTTAATCCAAGTTCTTAGATCAATCTAAAGTCATTCGATCCATTAAATTAGAAAGAAAAAAAAAACCTTTTTAACAATAATCTTTAGATTGAAAAGGACTCATTATAATATAATGAAGAGTTACATATATATATATATTATTATTTTGGGTATGAGATCTCCACTCTATTATACTCATGATGAGATTATAAATTTTATAATATTAGAGAACTATATTTTTAACGATATGTGTGAAGTCCCGATTTTAACGATAAAAATTTAATTCTCTAATTTTTTTTATAAAGCTGATTTTATTAAAATGTTTAGGTTATTTTTTTTTTTTAAAAAAAAAAAGGGAGACTATGAGTCCAAACAAAACAAAACAACATTAACAGTCTGCCTAGCAAAGGCCAAACTTCTAACATCATACTAAAAAATGCTAAGACTCCTTAAAGAACATCGATCATACCCAGCTCCATACTATGTCCCAAGCTAGCTAAAACATTTGTCACTCTCTACTCTCACTATAAACATGAGACACATTACAACATCAGTCAGTGTAACATTATTTTTTATTTTTTGCTTGAAGGGTAATAATCAACTATAACATTATTTGACAAAATAAGTTCGAGATTTTTCTTATGACCTGAATTATATGGAAATATCAATATTTCCTTATTTTAAAGCTAAATATAATTAGACAGATAATTTTAAAATTGATCATAAACTTCCATAAATGATTTCAACAAATAAATTTGATCGATTTTTAAGAGAAGCATGAGATAAATAGTAAAAGTAAAAGAAATATAAATAATTAGATGAAGTTAAAAATCAGCAGATGTGTGCGTATAAATGTGTTTGTTAATAAGTGATTAATCCAATAAAGAGGTAAGATCTTTTGGATATTATTATTATTTTTTTTTTGACATACCACTTACGATGCTGACAATTCGAACCTAGGATATTATCAGACTGAATGAGTGTTTTTGTGACCGAACCACATTCGACCGTGGTGAACTTTTGGTTAATTGATTGTTAAAAGCGTGCAGATAAAGTTGATGATGATTAAATATTGGAATGATATACAATAATTTGGTTACGTGTATGATAAGTGATGGTCATGGGAAGAATCTAATATTAAGAATATATATAATTGAAGAGACACTATTAGCAGTAAAAGAAAGTGAAATGTTACTGTGTCATATATATATATAAGTGATTAATATCATACCTTTTTGGCTAAATAATTGGGGGGGGGAAAGAATCTTCTTTTGATTGTCAAACAAGGAAAGCAACCTCCAACTCCGCGAATCCACTGCTTTGTAATGATGTTAACGTTAACTAATATGACATGTGACCAATTTTTTATAAGAATAATTAATTCAAATATATCTAATTTACCTTAACATGTCCCCTGTTATGTATTTCAATCGCTTTTGTTGTTTCTTAGAAAAATTATTTCATGTAGACGGAGCCCTTTAAGCGTTGAAGATATTTATTTGTTTGTTTTGACTGGGATGGCAATAGCTATATTCCACACAAGTCATATAAATTTCACAACTAAGATATGATAGTAGACGAGTATGAATATTATAAAACATATATGTAAACAGGTAAAAGTGTGAAAAATCATACTTATAATTATCGGTGCAAGTAGAGTATGTATATAAAAAAATTATATATATATATATATATATATCAATGTTTTTTTGATGTGTTTATATTAACACCTCGAAGTAAAAGACTAAGTTTTATAATAATATATGAATACGCTGGTAAGGTATGAATATATATTTTTGCATGTGAGTATATGGTCGCATCACACCCTATCAATTTAAATTTTTTAGTTTCACAAACGGGTATGGATATAATATGAGATACGAGTATAGATATGGATATGGATATTGCCCATTAATATCCTACTCATTGCCATCCCCCACTACTCACAACCTTTATAAAAAAAAAATTAGGTTCCCCTCCCACCATATCTAGTTCTCTACCTAATTATTTATACTTATAAATTTGGCGTTTTCCTCTGATTTGAATGTACTCAAATCTAATCAGAAGTTAACCAATCAATTATATTTTCATGAAACTTTTTTAATGACTATTACCACCTCAAAAGACAACATCACATAAATGAATTTTCAAATAATAAATTACATAAAAGAAAAAATTATGAGTTACCTGTTGAATTAATTATAGGATTGATATAAGGGAAATTATTAGCATATGAAGATACGTACATGAGAAATATCAAGTATTCATCAAAGGAAAGTCAGCTGTATGATAAGGAGAGATGAGTGACAGCGACAGATTTTGAAAAAGGAGGCATGAACAGTCGATCTGCTGCTATACAAATTGACCACCAATGCTTTTCCCATAATTGATCATTTCTAGCTTCTCAATAAAACTCACCTATATATATATATATATATTATTGCATTTGCTCTTGATCGCTACTTGTTCAATCCATTACAAGAAGACAACGATGAATATGAATGAAAGGCACCCAGTATTCTTCCAAGGAGACTCATCATCATCATTATCATCATCAGGGCTTGTGCTCGCAACAGATACAAAGCCACGTCTCCGATGGACGGCCGAGCTCCACCAGCGATTTGTCAATGCTGTTGCCCAGCTTGGAGGCCCAGATAGTACTCTACTAATTCCACCTTTTCTCTGATTAAGCACTTCCTTTTTACAAGCGCTTTTTGTTCAAAACACAAACAAATACTTCACTTTAATTAACATTGTTGTAGTATATATATACACAGAAGCAACCCCAAAGGCGATCATGAGAATTATGGGTGTCAAGGGTCTTACTCTTTACCATCTCAAGAGTCATCTTCAGGTATTATATATGCACTATATGCACTTCTTTGAGTGTCTTTCTCTTCTGTTCCCTATAAATCCTATGTTTTTAAGATACGGCTATAAAGAGAGTAACAAAATAGAAATAAGTTGCATGACTGTTTGATTCTGATATATGATTTTTTATATTCTTCTTTTTTTTTTTTCAGTCTTTTTCCTTAAAGACAAGTTAAAAATATGTTTAATTTTTTTCCTGCTATAGAAATTTAGACTTGGGAAGCAATCACATAACAAGGATCTAAAGGACCAGGCAGCAAGGCAAAATCCAAAAGGTGACATTTTTTTACTTTTTCTATGCATCTAGATATATATAATCACCTCTATATATCGAATTTGCACTTCATCTTCATATATTAGATAATATATACACACATGGAATAGAATATCATCAATTTGACTTTTAATACAATGTTTTTTTGGAGCAGTACTAGACCTTGAAAGAAACGCTTCTGCTACATCTGGGATACTAAATTGCAGCTTGAGTCAGTAAGTTATTAGTTTAAAATGTTTATAATGATATATACAAATAAAACATATATAGTTATTTATATAGAATAATGTTTCATTATCAGGAACATTCACCATGCTAAAGCACTTCAAATACAAATGGATGTTCGAAGCAGATTAAATGAAAAATTAGAGGTAAAAAGCAAGTACAATTTGAACATAAAATGTTACGACTTTTGGGTATTTTGGAGGAAAAGAGAAAAAAAAAAAAAAAACTACAAATTGGCATTAACAAATGTTTGTTGTTATATATGTTAATAGGTCCAGAAGCACCTTCAAAGGAGAATTGAAGCACAAGGAAAATACATGCAAATATTATTGGAGAAAGCTTGCCAAACAATTTCTGATGAAAATATGAGCTCTCAAAGTGAGAGATATTTTGGTAATCAACGATTTGACGGCATCAATGACATGAAAGATTTTGGTTTCCCAAGCGAAGAGTTTGATCAGTTTCAGAGCTCTCACGAAAATTTTGTGGCAGCCGAAAAGAATAGCAATAACAGCAGCAGCATCAGCGAGACCGCCTTAATTTGGTGCGATGATTTACAAGTGCATCAGATGGCAACGGCAGCTGAAACTTTTCACACAGAAAAGGATGATTTCAATTTCAGATGGGATCACTTTCAAATGGCTTCTCTTACAATTGATGATGGCAGAGAAACACGAGCTTCATGAAAACTATAGATTTTTAATTCATTACTGGGTTTGCATGGGATGAGAGTGCTTTTTTTTTTTTTTTTTTTTTTTTTTTTTTTTTTTTTTTTTTTTTTTTTTCTGGTACAAGGTTGAGAGTGCTTTTTCATCTTGATAAAAGTGCTTCTTTTTATATTTATATATATATATATATATATATATATTAAAATATTGATATTTAAATGGTCAAAATCAATTCATATTGTCTCTTCTCATGTTTTTTTTTATTTTTTATTTTTTTTTATATAGTCTGCCCTTTTTTTAATAAAAAAAAAGGGCATTTGTAATCTTCTGTTTGAAATGTGGGGGATTAGTGATGTAATTGCGTAAATTTACACCCATTAGTAATCGTAAATATAACTTAGTAATAATCACAAGTCTTCAAAAAGTTAAAATTTAAAATTTAAATTCTCATCCCATAAGCTTATATCATATAAAAATTTAGTATTTTAGAACAATAAATATAATGTCCATTGTTTACGTATTACGTGTCAGTTAGATTATTTATCAAGATATATAAATATTATTTTGCTTTGAGATAAATGAATTTTGTTATATTTTTGAGAAAATGAATGATTACTAACGATTCACCATAAGTTCCACTAATCCAATTTGTTATTGAAATTTAAATTTTCGTTTTCTTAATTTGTCTTGGCTTAATTAGGGCTTGACGCAGCTGAAATATTGAGAAGCACAAACAACAAATTACGGACTTTGTTAAAATAATGGCCATCAAATTGTTAGCATGTGTGACAAATGAAGGAACCGAAACGTCTTTTTATAAAGGGATAATTTTTATTATTCCCTATACTTTGACAAAACATTACATTTTTATTCATATTTATGATAAACTATTTAACGGTCAACTATTATAAAAAATAGTTTGAAAATTTAATAAAATTGCTCAAAAGTAAATCAAAAATTACAAAACTACCCAAGCTCCACTAACTTTTATAAACTCTACCAAAACAATTTTGTTGGACAAAATTGCCCTTAGTTTATCATTTGACCCACACCACTCTATTCACTGTCTTCTTCTCTTCACTTTCTTCTTCACCTGGTTCTTCTCTTCTCTTCTTCACATTTTGTTATTTTTCCTCTCTTCTCTTCTCCATAAATCTTTTACCCAACATAAGCCAAGAAATCTTTATTTCTCATCTTCTGAAACTCCGATCTTTGCAAATAAAAAAAGATCCATCTTACAAAGTTATCTCTTAAAAAATTTCAAGATTAGTGTTAAACTTTCTTTTTTAGTCAATGCACATATTTCTGGGTTTTCAATCAGTTGTAGACATTTCACATTTGTTAATTCTCTATCAAAAAAATGAAGAACGGATTTTTATAAATTTTTTTTTCATCATGTCAGCGCGATAGTTTTTCATTATGCTGACCCGATGGTTTTTCATAATGTTTTTTCATCATGCCGGCCCGATGGTTTTTCATCATGTCGGCCCGATGGTTTTGTTTCATGCCGGCTCGATGGTTTTTCATCATTCCGGCCCGATGGTTTTGTTTCATGCCGGCCCGATGGTTTTTCATCATGCCGACCCGATGGTTTTGTAATACCGCCTGACCCGACCCTTCTGGATCGACCCAGAGAGCGCTACCGGGTTTTCAAAACTTGACTTCACTCACTTTATAATCGGAAAGCCATTGAAAATTAAATAAATTATATTTTAAAATCCCTTTTTATAGTGAGCCCATTCAAAACTGTTTTGAAAAAATTTTGCCAGAATTTCCTCTATTTTTCTGATTTTCCAAAAATCCTGTTTTCAAATAAAAACTCAAATAATATAATAATCAACACTTCAAATTGTTTTTCTCAATCAAATGTGCACTCTACCATAAAGTGCGACTTTCCCAACATTTTCAAATAAAACAATTCATAATTAATATTTACAACCTTTGAAACGTAAACCATTAAACAAATATTTACAAAACATATTTTATAACAAATTTACAAACTTCTGTGTATGCATACATAACTAAATGATATATGTATAACCAAAATACATATATATATATATATAGCTACCCAAAACGTATGGTGACTCTGAGTCTTCAATCTGCAGTTACTTCCTCTCTAGTCTTTTTCTCCCTCTGTATTCCTGTTACCTACGCATGATGAAATCAACACGCTAATCATATAGCTTAGTGGGTGTACACTAAACTTATATATCGAAATTACAAAATAAATTTCAAAATAAAAATGTAATCATGATATAATATAAAAACATATCATTATTTAACTCAATTAATGAAATAAATCATATGAAACCCATTTTTAAATTCATTTATAAGCATTTTATTCTCATTCTTGGCCCTTTGGTATAATCAACATAATTTTCTGGACTGGAATATGGGCTGAAATAACTCCCTACCTTAGGACTGGCACTGGGGGCCTGAACCATCCTTAGGGAGGTACATGATATCAATATCGATGTAACGTCCACCTCCGGGATTCGCCTAAACTGGTCTATGTCAGGTTTGCCCCGCGAAGTCCAACAGTCACTAATAATAACGGTGCAGTACTGCTGAAATAGCCCAGCTGGTATACCAACCTCCTATATCCGTTTTCTATATTCAAGTATCCTAGGGCCGTATCAATACAAAATTTTCCAATTTTCCTATCAATTCATTTTATTCATTTCGAAATCAACAAACTTTCATTCGAAATTCTAGTTAAATTCAACAATAACATTTTCAAACGATATTCGTAAGTCAACAATTTATTCTAGCATAATCGTATAAATCGAAAATTGAATTAACTCATAATATTCAAATAAAGAAAGATATAAATACATGTATTCATCAAAATATTCAAAAATCTCATATTCGAATTAAAACTCATATTAAACTCGTAAAGATTTCAAAAATATGTGTACACCAATCTGAATACCCTTTTTACGACTTTTCTCTTCTGAATTTTCCCTTTTTCTCCTCCTTTTTCCTTTCTCTTTCTCCCTCCTCTTTTTTTTCTTTCTCCTTTCTTCTTCCTTTCTTCTTTTTCCTCTTCTCTTCTTCTTCTTCTCTTCTTCCTCTTCTTCTTCTTCTTTTTTCTCTCTTCCTTTCTCTCTCTTCTTCTTTTTCTTTTTCTTTCTTGCTTTCTTTTCTTTCTCTCGGTCTCTCTCTTTCTCTTTTTCTGTTTTTGCTTCTTCGTGAAGCTTCCCACCGCCATATATATTTTTTATAAAAATTTGGCCATCGCGACCTGTGGTCGCGCCACCTGGTCGTGTTGCTCACTGGAGTGATTTTACCGCCTTCATCGTGATCAGCCATCGCGGTGTCTGGTTGCGATGTTGGTCGCGTTGCTCACTGTCCAAAATCAATATTTTCACCGCAAGCTGCTCATCGCGATCCCTAATCGCGGTAACTGGTCGATGTGCTTACTACCTCAAATCATCATTTTCACCGCGAGCTGCTCATCGCGATCCTTGGTCACGGTACTTACTGCCAACAATTTTCTTTTCTTTTATGCACTCTTTCTGGACCGCTTCACTTGGTCCACCTGGAAACCTTAAAAATATACATATATTTAATTACATTTTTCACCCCTCAAATTATAAATATTATATTCACATACTCAAAATTAATTCAACCATACTTTTCATATTTATTTGAAATTAGGGATGTTACAGGTTTTCCATCATGCTGGCCCAATAGTTTTTCCATCATGCCGGTCCGATGGTTTTTCCTCATGCTGACCCGATGGTTTTGTTTCATGCCGGCCCGATGGTTTTTCATCATGCCGGCCCGATGGTTTTCCATCATGCCGGCCTGATGGTTTTTCCATCATGCCGGCCCAATGGTTTTTCCTCATGCTGGCTCGATGGTTTTTTCATCATGCCGATCCGATAATTTTTCATCATGCCAGCCCGACAGATTTTCATTATGCCGGCCTGACAGTTTGTCATCATGCCGGCCGGACAGTTTTGATAGTTTAATTTAATTTAATTTAAGTTTAACTTAATTATTATTTTTTGTATGCATAAATGAATATGGATGATGTACAATTGATAATTAACTGGGATGGACATTGGGTATGTAAATAAGGGGTTTATTGGTATGATGGCAAGAGATCAAAATGAGTATTATTTCCAAGAGATGCAACTTTTTCTCAACTATTAGATAAAGTGTATGATGTCACTAGGATTGACAGAAACAGCTTTCGAGTCATTATAAAGACGGTTGCTCATATCATCCGCACAAGCATGTTTGTAGAAATAAGTGATGATGATAATGTTGTAATATTATTACGTCAAAAGAATGTTGACCCTTTAGTTTGTATAACCGTGTTTGAGATTGAGCATAGTGACCGGCAATTGAAGCATAAATGTTTTCCAGAGTCATCTAATCAACAACACCATCCCATCAATTTTCATATTCTTTCATCGAAGGGAAGTAACTATATTGGGGAGGGCTACACACCAAATTTAAATGATGTTACGGTTGATGATGAAGTTCAATTTGTTGATGATTTCAGTAACAAAGCCAAAGATAGTGAGAAGTCACAAGATGTTCAGGGTATTCGAAACAGTAATGAAGAGTTAGTTCGAACCACGTCTGTAATGTGTTCAATTGATGATGTTGAAGTAGCTTAGAGAGCTATGCCGATTTTGATTGCTGTAGTAGCCAAAATATGTCTGGCCCAAAGTATGGCCCAAGGACAAAGCCCATAGCTAAAAATGGGACTACACTCTCATGTAGTACGAAGGTGGCTCAGCATGAAAATCAAGTCGCACGACATGGAGCGCCATCATATAAACATACTAGTTCAAAGATCTTGTCGCACGACATGAAGCACTCATGTAGTACGACGACGTACTAAGTTCGAAGACTATGTCGCACCACACGAAGCACTCGTGTAGTACGACGACGTACCTGTTTGAAGACCTTGTCGCACGACATGTACCCTCATGTAGTGCGACCGTGCTACATCACCCAATCATGGTCCAGATTGACAAGAAACCTACATGTCGTACGACATAGCATCTCCGTGGCTCCGAGGGAGACCAGATTATGATCTACTTTGACACAGGTCCTACAAAGTCATAATGACACTTGATGGCAGCCCAATCAAAAGGAGCACCCAGATGCTTTCTTGGTGGAAGACAGAGAAGAGAGAATGATGAGATCTCTCAAAAGGAAGAAGCATTAGTCCTCTATAAAAAGGAGGATAATCCCTCATAAGAGAGGACGGCCGAAAAACTGAGATCCAGATATTACTGAGAAAGAACCACACCCTCCGGCCATTGCTCATCTTCTCCGATCACCCTCCGACCTTACATCTCCTTTGATCAAAGAAACCCCAACTGTGAAGATAGCAGGAAGTATTTCTCACTCATCTCCATTTACGAGCATTACACATTCATTAGCACTCGCTAACTTGACCGTCGGAGTGACTTTGGCCGGCACCATCCCGGTGTCCCAGACGTCCTGCGGGTCACGTGCGTTCTGTCTTTGCAGGTTGTAGTGCCCCGTGTCCCCGAGCGATTTTTGAGGACTACAATTTGGCGCCCACCGTGGGGCACGACAATCTCTAAGCAAGCAAAGGTAGAACGCGGCAACCCCGACTATGTCATCTGACGATTTTCATCACGACACGATGGAGGTTAGGGTACAACTCCTCATATCCCAGATGCAAGAGAATACCCAAAGGCTCCAAGCACTCGAACAAGAGAATCAACGAGTGTTGGCGGAGAACCAAGAATTGCAAAATAGGATCAGTTCGCTCACTGCCGTAAGACCATTTGGAGACGCTTCGACGTCACAACCCTTGCCATTCGAGCAAGCCGCTCACACTACTTATTACGCGTCAGTCCGCCCGGACGAACATGGTACTACCGCTCGAAACCTCGATCCAACCCACGTAGGGTCAGAGCCCAACATTCGAGTTACGAGTGGACCCCATATCGTCGCACGACATATGGCAGAGAATATACCAAATGGGATAGGAGGACATCGATCAGACGATATGGCAAGAGCTACACAAGGAGTGCCACCTATATCCACTCCCAATGGCAACGTCGGCTCAACCCAACCAACCATCCTGTTACAAGGAACGTCATCCGGCCCTTCACATTCAGCGCCGCCAGACCCAAACCGAGTGAGCGCCGAGCCGACCTTTGCCAACCGGGACTTGGCACAAAGGTTCACAGAGATGGAAGCACTCATCCAACGCATTCCGGGAATGCCCACTCCTATAAAGAAGAGTGCAGCCAATAGTTTTGCCGACTCCCCCTTCATCGACACAATAGCATTGGTGGAGATGCCAAGGAAGTTCAACTTTCTAGGTATGAAGCAGTACGATGGTACGACCGACCCCGACGAACACATTGCGCAGTATCGACAACGAATGTTCACGGCCGCCATCCCACGAGACCTAAGGGAAGCATGCATGTGCAAAGGTTTCGGATCGAGCCTCGTAGGACCTGCCCTACAATGGTACACCAACCTCCCCAATGTTTCCATCAACTCTTTCGCCCAACTCACTGACACCTTCGTAGAGCAGTTCGCTAGTAGCCGGAAGCTAGAAAAACAATCCGACGACCTCTATACAATCAGCCAAAAGAGGGATGAACGCCTACGAGATTTTGTGGGCCGGTTCAACCATGAAAAAGTATCCATCCCTCATTGTAACCAGGCAACAGCCATATCAGCCTTCCGCAAGGGTCTACTCTATGATTCCGATCTGTACAAAGAGCTCACCAAATACCCTTGTAAAACCATGGAAGACGTCCTCGCCAAGACATGGGCACAGATAAAATGGGAAGAGGACGAAGTAAACCATAAACCTAATAGAGCGAACTACAAGGAAGATAAGTCGGAGGGGATGGTCGAACAACGAATCAACACTCGACGCAGCGGGCCATACCCAGCCGTACCCCGAAGGGACAGCCGTATGATGTACGAGCGCCGGCGCGACGACAGACCACCAAGGCCGTTCGTTCGTCCAAAAAACATAACACCAGAATACAACTTGAACATCAGACCAACGGAGGTAGTTGCCATACTGAAAGGAATGGGTAGGTCGGTTCGTTGGCCAGACAAGATGATGAGCCCGCCGGATCAAAGAGACAATACTAAATGGTGCGAATTCCATGGAGACCACGGCCACCGAACTGAGCATTGCGTGGCGCTACGATTGGAAGTAGCCGAACTACTCAAGAAAGGCCACCTTAAAGAATTCCTGACTGATAAAGGTAAGCAAACTTTTATGAATAAAGAGAGGTCGCGCGACATCGCTTCAATACCACCACCAGAACCTCCCAAACACGAGAGAACTGTGAACGTCATATCTGGCGGGTCTGAAGTGAATGGAGCAACCTACTCGGAAGCAAAGCGCCACTCACGACAGGCCGGTCGTACGGACGTCCAACAAATTCGTACGACGGATCCCACATGTGACTACCCAATCAGTTTCAGCAGCGATGAACATATGGACTTATTCAATCCCCACCACGACGCACTAGTTATCTCACTGACGGTGGCCAATTGTTTGATCAGACGGATCCTAGTGGACAATGGAAGTTCAACAAATGTACTCTTCCTCGGCGCGTTGAAAGAGATGCATATTGACGAGTGTAACATCGTGCGTCGCTCCACAATCCTTGTAGGATTTAGTGGAGAACACAAGAACACTCTGGGAGAGATCACCCTTCCAGTCTACGCGGAAGGCGTCAACTTGAACACGCGTTTCCTCATCCTGGACTGTCCGTCGTCCTACAACATAATCATGGGTCGCCCATGGATTCATGAGATGAGGGCAGTGCCCTCAACATATCATCAGGTCATCCGTTTCCCTACCAGGTGGGGAGTTCACGAGATCCGAGGGCAGCAAAAGACCTCGCGTGACTGCTACCAGAACACTCTTAAAAGCAGGTCGTCCGACTTATAGCAATTACAGAATGAGAGCACCCCCACCAACAAAGACGAACCTGATATGGAAGAACTCGACGAAGTATCCATACATCCCGATTTTCCAGACCACAAAGTTAGTATCGGATCCCGCCTTCCACAAAATATCCGAGCAAGACTACTCAGCTTCTTGACGGCACGGCACGACAGCTTTGCATGGTCGCACGCAGACATGATCGGAATTAGCCCAGAAGTCCTAGTGCATAAGTTACAAGTCGACCCGGATCATCCACCTGTGAAGCAAAAAAGGAGGAAGTTCGCACCCGAGCGCAACAAGGTTATAAATGAAGAAATCCAAAAGCTAATTGACATTGGCTCGGTGAGAGAAGTAAGTTACCCAGACTGGCTCGCAAACGTAGTGGTAGTGAAGAAAAAGAATGGGAAGTGGCGAGTTTGCATCGACTTCACAGACCTCAACAAAGCTTGTCCAAAAGATTCCTTCCCTCTCCCACACATCGACATGATGGTAGACGCTACGGCAGGCCACGAACTATTGAGCTTCATGGATGCATTCTCCGGTTACAACCAAATCCTTATGCATCCAGATGACCAAGAGAAGACTTCTTTCATCACGGAGCGCGGTATTTTTTGCTACAAAGTAATGCCATTCGGTCTCAAGAACGCTGGGGCAACCTACCAAAGGTTAGTCAACAAGATGTTCGCAACCATGCTTGGACAGACTATGGAGGTCTATATCGACGACATGCTAGTGAAGTCATTAGTAGCAGACCAACACCTCGATCACCTCCGGCAGTCGTTCGACATCATCGACGAGTATGGGATGAAGCTTAATCCAACCAAATGCTCCTTCGGCGTTTCCTCGGGGAAGTTCCTTGGCTATTTAGTAACCAAGAGAGGCGTCGAGGCCAACCCAGATCAACTCCAGTCCGTCATGGATCTAAGGTCCCCCAAAAGCATCAAAGACGTACAAAAGCTAACTGGACGGCTCGCAGCCCTCAACCGATTCATTTCAAAGTCGTCTGAAAAATGTAAGCCTTTCTTCGATGCTCTAAGAAAGAGCAAGTCATTTGATTGGAATCAAACAAGCGAGGACGCCTTCCAAAATATAAAAAGGTATCTAGCGAGCCCGCCTCTACTCTCCAAACCCAAGGAAGGCGAGACCCTCCTGCTCTACCTCGCTGTATCCGAAACGGCCGTTAGCGCTGTACTGATAAGGGAGGAGGATGACAAACAACTCCCCGTATACTACATCAGCAAGACTCTACTCGGTGCAGAGACAAGGTACGCCCAACTCGAAAAATTAGCCCTCGCACTAGTCACGGCCGCAAGGAAATTACGGCCGTACTTCCAATGCCACACTATTAGTGTACTCACTGCCTTCCCCTTGAAAAGTGTCCTACATAAACCTGAACTATCCGGCCGTCTAGTGAAATGGGCCGTAGAGCTGAGCGAGTACGACATCAACTACCAACCTCGCACGGCGATCAAGTCGCAAGTACTGGCGGATTTCATAGCAGACTTCACACCAGGGACTCTACAAAGAGCGGAGGAAGAACTTTGCACTATGTCGTGCGACACGCCAAGGGAAGAGTGGAGTTTAGCAGTTGATGGATCAAGTAACGCTAGAGGCAGCGGGCTGGGAATAGTACTTACCTCCCCTACGGAGCACGTCATCGAGAGGTCCATCAGATGTGGATTCAAGACCACCAACAACGAAGCCGAGTACGAAGCCCTCATAGCTGGGCTCACCTTGGCAAAGGACTTACACGTCGAGCGAATCAAGGTACGCAGTGACTCCCAATTAATTGTGAGACAATTGCAAGGGTCCTATCAAGCTCGGGACTCGAAGATGTCGGCCTACTTGACCTTGGTAAAAGAGTTACAAGCTTCATTCGAGTCATTCGACATCGAGCAAATACCCAGATCCGAAAACGCACATGCCGACGCACTCGCCAATCTTGGGTCCTCACTGGATACCACAATGGAGCGAACCATTCCCATGGTGTTTGTCCAATGGCCAACTGTGTGGAAACCAACAAAGCTCGAAGTCAATCCAATTTCGGACGAGCCAACTTGGGTCACCCCGATTTACGACTACTTGAGAGACGACGCCCTCCCACCTGACAAAGTAGAAGCACGAAGAATTAAGATCAAGGCCGCCCGATTTTCTATAATAGAGGGTCAACTGTACAAGCGATCCTACTCCGGGCCCTACCTCAAATGTCTCGACCCAGTCGAAGCTCAGCAAGTACTCAAGGACTTACACGAGGGGCAATGCGGGAATCACTCGGCCGGGAGAAGCCTGGCCAATAGAGCAATCACAGCCGGGTACTACTGGCCCACAATGCGGTCCGAGTCGCACGACCTCGTCAAAAGGTGCGACCCATGCCAACGCTTCGCCCACATTTCACATCAACACCCGGAAAAACTCCACCCCATTTCAGCACCATGGCCCTTCATGAAGTGGGGCATGGACATAGTAGGGAAGTTGCCCATCGCTACAGGGGGCAAGGTCTACATGTTAGCCGTGACCGACTACTTTACAAAGTGGGTTGAAGCCGAGTCGTACGTAAGAATCAAAGACTCTGAGGTCAAAAGCTTCATTTGGAAGAATGTCATATGCCGTTACGGGGTTCCAAAGGAAATAGTCACCGACAATGGCTCACAATTCATTTCATATGATTTCCAAGACTTTTGCGACAAGTGGAGCATCAAACTAAGCTATTCAAGCCCAAGATACCCTCAAGCTAACGGACAAGCAGAATCCACTAACAAGACAATCATGTCCACCCTCAAGAAGCGACTCGACCAATGCAAAGGGAAGTGGGCCGATGAGCTACCGGGTGTGCTATGGTCTTACCGTACGACGGTCAGGACGTCAACAGGAGAAACACCATTCTCTCTATCTTACGGCTCAGAAGCCGTCATAGCAACAGAAGCTGACTACCCTTCTTATAGGATACGACACGCAACAGAAGGAGCAAACGGCAGAGAATTGCTGAGTGAACTCGACACAATTGACGAGCGCCGCGACAAGGCTGCAATCAGATTGGCCGTATACCAACAACGAGTCGCCCGCCATTATAACAGAAGTGTTCGTCTCAAGTCATTCCATATTGGAGATTGGGTTCTTCGCCGCATCTTCCAAAACACAAAGGAAAAAGGAGCGGGCAAATTCGGTCCTACGTGGGAAGGACCATATCAAATCACCAATGTATTTGGAAATGGAGCTTATAAACTACGATGTACAGATGGCATGGAGATCGGCAACAGCTGGAACGCGTGCCATCTAAAACAGTATCATTTTTAGATTATATATTTCGAATTTTATCACTCTACAATATGTTTACGCAGGTCAGCATTGCACAGTCTATCTTAAACTACATCAAAAGTTGTAGTATGCAACTGAGCAGTTACACACTCCAACTGGGGCAATTCAATATCATAAAAGTATACGACAAAACTCGACCATGACCCGCATTCAAGGTCATAGACTCTCCATCTCCAACGGATCACATGACCCGCATTCAAGGTCATGGACTCTCCATCTCCACACAATGACATGACCCGCATTCAAGGTCATGGACTCTCCATCTCCACACGATCACATGACCCGCATTCAAGGTCATGGACTCTCCATCTCCAATGGATCACATGACCCGCATTCAAGGTCATGGACTCTCCATCTCCACACAATGACATGACCCGCATTCAAGGTCATGGACTCTCCATCTCCACACAATGACATGACCCGCATTCAAGGTCATGGACTCTCCATCTCCACACGATGACATGACCCGCATTCAAGGTCATGGACTTTCCATCTCCAACGGATCACATGACCCGCATTCAAGGTCATGGACTCTCCATCTCCACACGATGACATGACCCGCATTCAAGGTCATGGACTTTCCATCTCCAACGGATCACACAAATCATAAAAAAAATTTTATCATAAAAAGCTTACGACATAAAAGAAAATTCAACATACTTCATATATTGAAAAAAAACTGTTGTTCAAAACGGGGCATACAATAACATAAAAAAACGTTCGACAACATTTTACAACCCCTTATGGGGCAAGGTCATGATGCTCTCCAGTCGGCTGGGCAGCCAAGGCTACGACAGTCGAACCTTCTGGAGGAGGAACAGGTTCTTCACCAGGCTTGTCATCGGCTTCATCCTCATCATAGCGCGACAACTCCTCGTGGTCGGCAATCCAGCTATCGACCTTCCACTCGGTCGCACGACCGTCCCTATACTCCCTCATCAAGTCCGCGCGAGTCTTAATAACTGCGTTGAGGACGTTATCCTCTGCCTTGTCATACAGGGAGTCGTAGTCCGCCTCTTTAGCCTTCAGTTTGGCCTCCAGTTTGTCGACGCTCGACTTCAGCCTATTCAATTCCAGAGTGGCCTCCACCGCTCGACTCGAGGCTTCAAGGGCAGTCTTCTTAGCCTCAACGTTCGAAGCCTTCAGCTTATCATTATCAGCTTTCAAGCTCTGGTTACTCACCTTCAGGTCCCTCACCTTCTTGAGAGCGACGCCCAGCTCCTCCTTCAAATGGACGTGCGACTGAAGAGCCTACACAAAATAAAAACACAAGTCAAAACAAATTATAACACAGTTAAAACAAAATATACAAATGAATATGTCGCACGACCATACCTGGAAGAGGTGACCAAGTCCCCAGTCGGCAGCTTGGGAAAGACCCATCTCCCTTAGGCGACTCTTGTCCTCAGGCAGCAGCAGCCGCTCGACTTGTGGAAGGATCGACCCCACATCGGAGTATGCAGAGGCATCCTGTGGGAAGACTAGGTCGACCGAAGCGTCGACACCAGATGCCGAATCCTCCCTTCTTCTTTTCTTCCCAGCAGAAGAAACATCTTGGGAGGTCTTGGTACGACTAGAAGGAGGAGGTGGAGGAGTGGAGGCCGCTTGATCGCTCGACTCAGCCTTCTTCTTGCCCTTTCTCTTCTCCCTCAGCCTCTTCATTGCGTCATCAGCAGCAGGTGCAGCGATCTCTCCAGCCATAATGTCAACTGCAAAGCGTCGCTCGACGTATAAAATGGGAGTCAGGAATCGAGTGCCGTACAGTCGCTCGACACAATGCCTGACCCTGACAAACTCCACTAAATTTTTGAAGGCAGGGTAGGGAGTACCTGGCTCGTTTATAATGCTAAATCTCCAGAGATGACTCGGCCGCAAGTTCTCCTCCGATAGTATACT
This sequence comes from Xanthoceras sorbifolium, assembly GCA_003430845.1. Lineage (NCBI taxonomy): Eukaryota > Viridiplantae > Streptophyta > Magnoliopsida > Sapindales > Sapindaceae > Xanthoceras > Xanthoceras sorbifolium. Next base: position 13,127,918 of record CM010612.1, read on the forward strand.
CCTCCAACTCCTCTCCTTGACGTCGTACGACAGAACCTTTTCCGTACGCGTCACACACGTCAACCCAACTACTGATTGAGGCGCTCCTGTGTTCACTACAAAACAAACACAAAAGGAGTTAGTAAAAGAGAATTGCAAAGACAGTCGCACGACGCTACTAACATAAAGACTCACCAGCTTTAGACCAAGTCGCACGGACGACGGTTTCCCCGAGAGGCCAATCAACAAGCAGGCCCCTCGCGAAGAAATACCGGTCCTTCCACAACCTGTCATTTGTGGTTAGCTCCGTGATCAAATGCGTTCTGTTAGGTCGAAGGTTTAAGTTATAGCGCCCTTTCTCTGTGTCGTGCTCCCGCACGGTATACGAGTAGAAAAGATCGGGGAGCTCGAAGACTATCCCTTCCCTCATACACAACAGATCCAGCGCCAGCAGGATCCTCCAGCTGTTGGGCATCAGCTGCCCTGGGGCAAGCTCGAAGTGATCTAGCACCCTCCTCAGTAGTCCGACTACTGGCAGCCTGAATCCCACCCGCTGGAACGGGAACTCGTACAAACAGGTCCATCCTGGGACGTCCCAGTCTGGCCTCTCCTCCTTATAAGGTGCCCTCAGCGCGACACCATCAGGAATACCATAGGTGAATCGAAGGCGCGTGACGTCGTCCTCAGTCAACACGCTAGCCGGGTTATTCAAAAGCAACCCTAGCGGCCTACTGGGTCCCATTGGACACGGCCCTGCTGCGTCGCCCGGCAGTTCGACTAAAGGCACCCCCATTGCCACGTCGTCCGTCACTCGCGATGTACCAGCAAGAGAAACTGTCACGGTGTCGTACGACGACGAAGCAATAGTTACTTCAGCACCCGCTGCCTCTGACTCTCCCCATGAGTCGTACGACAGATCTATTGGATCGTCGTATCCACGCCCAGAGGTACTGGGAGGACTCTCATCTCCTCGACTCGACATCAGACCTACAAGTCGAACGACAGTAGCCAATGGTTAGTATTTATAACCTAGATCAAAGACTTGGCACGACCTGATATCAGCTCCCAAGACTGTTAATAAGGTCGTGCGACCTATACGTCTTGGCTACTGTCGTGCGACCTAGACTCTACAAACAATTTATACCTAAACCGAACTCTAGATTTTCGATCTAACATACTTTAAGAAACTTTTTTAAAAAAAAAGTTTTTCTTAAGAACTATTCGAAGAACATAAGAAAAACCCAGAAAAAAGCACAAATAAAAAAACAAAAGAACGAGGGAGCCAAGAAAACTTACCAAAATAGCGAAGGTAGGCAAATTCTTCGTCGGAATAGAGACGGAATGGCAAAGATGAGCAGTAAAGACGCCGGAATAACACGGAAGTGGCGAAAAACGGCGACTGGTTTTTGAGAGAGAAAACGAGAAAGTGAGAAAGAGCAAAAAATTGAAAAATGAGAGAGAAAGGGAAAGGGCGGCAATTAAAAAGATGCCTATGCTGACGTGTCAACTTCTCATTTGACACATACTCCCATGACCTGTCATTTGCCATGCATGCGCTCCACCCATAAAAACGGCATTTATTTCGACACAGATATCAAAGAGTCATTTGGAGACCAAACACTCCTTCTCTAAAGTAACATTGTCGTACGACAAGAACACGACTTACACATTGTCATCTACTCACCAACGCTGATACACCCTATCAGAAGGACAGAGTCGTGCGACGATGTCAACCCAACCTTGGAGTTTATCCATACATATCTATGTCTGCATGTCGTACGACGCAAACCCCTTGGCCTTTTAGATCCAATGCGTTTGGGGGCAAACTGTAGTAGCCAAAATATGTCTGGCCCAAAGTATGGCCCAAGGACAAAGCCCATAGCTAAAAATGGGACTACACTCTCATGTAGTACGAAGGTGGCTCAGCATGAAAATCAAGTCGCACGACATGGAGCGCCATCATATAAACATACTAGTTCAAAGATCTTGTCGCACGACATGAAGCACTCATGTAGTACGACGACGTACTAAGTTCGAAGACTATGTCGCACCACACGAAGCACTCGTGTAGTACGACGACGTACCTGTTTGAAGACCTTGTCGCACGACATGTACCCTCATGTAGTGCGACCGTGCTACATCACCCAATCATGGTCCAGATTGACAAGAAACCTACATGTCGTACGACATAGCATCTCCGTGGCTCCGAGGGAGACCAGATTATGATCTACTTTGACACAGGTCCTACAAAGTCATAATGACACTTGATGGCAGCCCAATCAAAAGGAGCACCCAGATGCTTTCTTGGTGGAAGACAGAGAAGAGAGAATGATGAGATCTCTCAAAAGGAAGAAGCATTAGTCCTCTATAAAAAGGAGGATAATCCCTCATAAGAGAGGACGGCCGAAAAACTGAGATCCAGATATTACTGAGAAAGAACCACACCCTCCGGCCATTGCTCATCTTCTCCGATCACCCTCCGACCTTACATCTCCTTTGATCAAAGAAACCCCAACTGTGAAGATAGCAGGAAGTATTTCTCACTCATCTCCATTTACGAGCATTACACATTCATTAGCACTCGCTAACTTGACCGTCGGAGTGACTTTGGCCGGCACCATCCCGGTGTCCCAGACGTCCTGCGGGTCACGTGCGTTCTGTCTTTGCAGGTTGTAGTGCCCCGTGTCCCCGAGCGATTTTTGAGGACTACAATTGCAAATAGGGAAGTCTTTGACAGTAAAAAAGAGTTGCACTCCCAATTAAGAAGGTACGCTGCTGCAAATCGTTTCAATTTGAAAGTGTGGAAGTCGGATACTTTACGTTTTGAGGTACGTTGTGCTGTTGAAGAATACAAATGGCGGCTATAGGCATTCAAGATTACAAACATTGATTTTTTCGAATTACAAGATTTGACGACAAACACAGTTGCTCAATGAAGAAAAGGATTTCATGGAATAGAAAGGTTAGTACACAGTTTATTGGACAACATATCAAGGAGAAATTTTGTGATGGTCGTATCTACAGACCAAAGCAAATCATAAAAGATATCCAAAATGAATTGGGCATTACATTAAATTACCACAAAGGATATCGGGCTAAACATATTGCTATGGAAGAGGTACATGGATCAGCTGAAGTTTCTTTTAGTATGTTACCTTATTATTGTCACATGTTAGAGGAAACAAACCCAGGGACGATGACGAACATTAAGACTGATGAGATGAAAATAGGTTCATGTATATGTTCTTTTCCATGAAAGCGTGCATAGATGGTTTTAATGCTGCCATTAGACCAGTTATTGCAATTGATGTCACGTTTCTGAAGGGTTCATATGGGGGCATCTTGTTTGTGGTTGTATGTCAGGACGGGAACGACTAAATATTGGCATTTGGTGTTGCGGATTCCGAGAATGATGCTACATGGAGTTAGTTTTTATCTTGTCTACATGATACCATTGGAGAGGTTGAAGATCTTGTTTTTGTATCTGATAGGAAATACAGTATTGTCAAAGCTATTGCAACGGTTTTTCCAAATGCATACCACGGTGCTTGTTTTATGCATTTAGAACGAAATATGATTTCCATTTATAAGAACAAAGATCTTTCCATACCATTTCAAAAGGCAGCCAAGGCCTACAGAGTTAATGATCACTCATTTTACATGCTACAGTTGTCCAGCATTAGTGTTAGAGCTCATCAGTATGTTGTTGATGTTGGAGAAGAAAGATGGTCCCGAGCCTTTTGTCCGAGAAAAAGGTACAACACTATAACTACTAATATTACTGAGTCGATGAATAATGCAGTCAAAGATTTTCGAGAGTTACCCATTGTTGCTATGATTGACCGTCTTTGAGATATGATGCAACGTTGGTTTCATGATCGACGTACAATGGCAGCTTCTTATGATACACAATTGACAGAAAGGGTTGAGGCACTTACTGGAGTTAGTGATGAATCTGCGCAACATATGAAGGTGTCCCCAATTGCATTGTATCAGTTTGAGGTGCACGATGGAAAACAGAATGGAATAGTTGATTTAGAAAACCGTACATGCAGTTGTAGAGAATTCGATCTTGATCAAATTCCATGTGCACATGCTTTAGCTGCTATAAAACATAGACCCAATGACCCGACCTGCGTTGAAAACTTTAAAAACTATATTTTGTATTTGAGAAACATTTTAATCGAAAGTTATAAAAATTTTGTCAGAGTTTCCTCTGTTTTTCTAACTATCCAAAACCTGATTTACCAAAGTCACAATTTCACAATATATATACACTTCAAATCGCATTTCTCAATCATTTGCGCATCCTTCCATTCGATGCGACTTTTCCAATCATTTTATCAAAGAAAAAAAATTAACATTTCCAAAATTTACAATAATTTTCCGGATAATGTCAATGTTATGTACAATAATCTTTACATTATCAATAATCAACAATATTCACATAAATAATAATTTGGAAAAAAGTACATATCATTGTTCGTCGTCTAGTCGTGTAGAGTTTGCAAATATTTCAATAGACATTTTCCTCCTGAGAGCTTTCATTTGCTTTGCATTGAAATCAAACTTCTGTTTGTGTGCAACGATGTATTCAGCAAACATAAGGGTAAATACACCACAGTGACCACTGCAATAATTTCAATATAACAACACCGTCAATTATTGAATCAATTAAAATAACAATCACTATAAAAAGATAGAGTTCAATTTGACTTACATCCCACATTGTTGTGGAACAGTATCAGGACCTAGTCTTTTGCAAGTGAATGGAGTGATTTGTATTTTTCTCCCCTTATGTTCAAAATAGCCTCCGTTATACATAAGTAAGGGCAAAAGATGTGCAAATGGGGAGACATATTGCTCCCGAAAAGATGGTTTAGTGTCCTGATAAAGAGAATCATACATCCGTATTTTTCTTTCAACAAGATTAACTGCCGCTAAAACCCAGTGATAACCATCGACGTTGACAGGCATCAATAACTACATTAAACACATAATTGTCATTTAATTTATATAGATATTGAACTGTTAAATAGCTGCATGATTACACTTACATTGTCGATCTCCCACCATGGCCGAGACCCTTCGGGTCGTTCTCCATGAAAACATACCCAAGGTAATAATCCTCTCATTTAAAGGTAAGGGGATCATAGACCTCCTTCGATATGGTTTCATCTGGATCTTTCGGAAGTTTTTTCCATATGTGTTGAAGGGTTGTCTACAAAAATTTAAAATATCAGAATGTTATTTATAATAAATTCATGGAAAGCATTTAAATAATTTTGATTTACATTACAACTTACAAAGAATGTTGGATCAATCAAGTTATAATTTTGCGAAAATATTGTCGGATGTGAAAGCTGGCGCCTCCGTAAAACTGCCATATAAGCCTCAATGTTCTGTTTTTTGGTTAGATCAAGAACAAAATATTGCAAACTCAACTCATCATAAGTAACAATGGAAATTAATAACATTACAATGAAATTAACAATTTAATTACAATTTATTTATTTACCCAGCCTTCTGCTTGCTAATCCCAAGTGCAGGAGTCGCGTAGCAGTATAACTCGGAGTAACGAGTGTCGTACCACGAAGAGCAGTAAGAAAGATCGCAAAATTACAATTGATAAAACAATTCAATTGTGTTTAATTGATAGTAAAACTTATGAATGAGAAATACTAAGGCTTCGGGGTTCCACCTTTAATTATTTATGCAATATTATTGATTCAATTATATTCTTAAAACTTACATAAGAATAGACATAGAAAATATGAATTCGGTTGATGGTGTTTACACATAAGCACAACTAATTTCTTATAGGAAAAATCTCAAGCATAGCCTGTACCTACAGCAACAATCTATCAAGAAATAATTCCATCGAAATTCTAAATAATCTATTGGCTCACCAAAATTATAAAAGCATGGATGTTTTTACTAAACAATAGGAAAAGCATGACTGAACCTATGAATAAGATTATATAACACCCATCAATCATTAAAAGAAGCTAAACCAAATATTAAATTGAACAAACCAAAAACCAAATTTATATTGAAATACTTGTCTAAATTGAATCAACAATACACATAAATAATCTTAGGTTTCTCCCCTCACCTTAGTTAGGAGATTAGTTCTCCATTAAAAGAAATACAAAAATAGATAAAAATGAAGGAAGGAAAGGTAGTAGCTTCTCTTCTCCTCTATTCTCTCTCTCCTTTCTCTCTTTCTTGGATTCCTCTTTAAATGAAGGAAATGGGGTATTTATAAGAAAATTATGGGTACTGTTCATCGGGGGGTACTGTTCACGAATACGGAACTGTTCACGACGTCACTGCTTACGAATACTATTGTTGACTGTTGAAGCCGCTATTTCACTGTCCACGCGCGCCATTTTCACTGTTCATCATGACTATTCACATGTACGGTACTGTGCACGTACTGTTCACGACGTCACTGCTTACGAATACGATTCACGACGTCACTGCTTACGAATACGTCCATTGACTGTTGAAGCCGCTATTCCACTGTTCAAGCCGCATTTCACTGTTCATCATGTACTATTCACGTGTACGGTACTGCTCATATTGTACTATTCACGTGTACGGTACTGTTCACCTAGGCCACATCATCAGGAAAACATGCTCAAAATACATAAGATTTATAAACAATAAATATCACTTTTAAGTACTCATCACCTTCCAACCAGTCGATCGCATTCATAAACGTTTTGAAAAAATCAGGAGTTGCATTCATTTGTTGCCCAATGTAGCACCTGCATATACGGTATAATATTTGGAGTAAATGACATTAAACATCACAAAGGTTAACGAAGTCTGAAAATAGGTGATGAACTGAAATTATGTATGCTTACCTAGCTTTGTTATTCTTTTTGAAAGCCTCGTACTCAGACTGTACTTCCGAGTGAACCGGTTTTAAAGGGTCGAACTAAATAGGATTTGCAGTCCGTGTCCTTTGCTTTTTTGGTCTAGTTAGGTCCACATAAGGGCTAGATACGAATGCAGAACGCTTACGCGTCCTCATACCATATCTTACGCTGACTGCTTTTTTCTCAAGAGCAACGACACTCTGATTACCTGTGGCACTGACAATATTCGGCAAGGGAGAATAAATAGCAAGCTCTAGGCATTAATTGGGTGCCTTTGCCTCCTCCTTTGCAACATCATTTTAACATCACTTGTATCGTTTACATTATCAGTTGTATCAAAGAAGTCGTCATTCTGATGCAATGAATACAAAACTATACGGTTAATAGAATGTAAAAAAGGAAATAACAAAGTTCGACATGATTAAAAAAAAATAAAATGTACATGAGCACCTTATTTGCAGTTTCAAATTGTTCATTACTACCGGCTGTCTTGCAAACAACTTCTATCAATTTTTCAACTTCTTTACGCATCTCTTCCAGTTATGTTTGTAAAGTTGCAAACCCTTTGTCAACTTTGTCATTGAGTGCGGTCATAGAAGTCTGTAGAGACATTACTTCTATGTGCAGGCCATCCATTTTTTTATGAAGATCTTGTGAGTCCTATCATAATGTAGTGGGAAGTTAAATTAACATTTATATATTATTTACTGAACAATACAATTAAGGGACAATATTGGCTACATACCGATCTACTCCGTCCAATAGGCCGCTCTTCTAGTATTTTAGCTTTCTTATCTTTCGATTGTCGTTGCTCTTCTTCATCAATATCATCACTCTCATTCTCATCACAATACTCATCATCTTCCTTATCACCAATCTCTATATCTGGGGCACACGGATCATTTGAGATGCTAGTCTTCTCCAACCCCGTGAAATATGACAAATTCAATTCTTCATCCGTGAGTTTCAAAGTTTAAAATGTGGAAATCTAACCAACAAAAAAGAAAAACATACAAGATAGAATTATAATAAATTTTATATACCTAATATTACTCTGTTAATTTAATTCATACATTTCGCCTTATGAAAATCTCATTTCTCAAACTCTCAAATCCAGGAGTCATTTTAACTTCTCAGTTCAGAATACGAGGGGCTGTACGAGACACCCTACTAGCATAATTAATCTTTAAGTACAGCAGAATCGCTTCAATAGCTCACACCTAGCAAATAAAACAAAAGGATCTTTCAATAAGAGTTTTAAAGAATTTAAGGATAAAAAATGTTAAACAGTCTATATTACCTGAAAAGCATACACAAATCCATACAAGTTGTACTTCTCTACTGTATGGTTCGGATCGTTTTTCGTATGCTCCATAAACCTCTAATCTCTACCTTTGCAACAAGTCGATAATGAATTGAATGTCCTTGAATATTCATAGGAACCCCATGGGAACCGATTGAATTCTTCTAAATTATCCACTAACTTCATTGCCCAATATTCAACGTTATTCCTCAAGTCCTTTCCAAGCAACGTCATCTCTAAAATCAATAGCAAAGCTAACTTAATCATATCATCATCATCATCATCATTTTCTTCCTCGAGACCATCTTCGAACAAACTTTGCAATTTGAGTCTAGTCACTTTTTTGGCTCCTTTAAAATATTTCCGGCGATTTCTATCGACATCATTTTTCTGTGGGTTTATAGTAGGGGTGATTGTATCCCCAAAACGTAGACCGCTTACGAGATAAAACTCGTTTGTACTAAATCGTATTTTATTCCGACCAATAAGAAACCACATTTCATTTTCAGCATCTTCAACATGACACTCCCGCAACAAAATGTGATGACAAAATTGACTCGAGAAGCAAATTTCATTAACATCTAAAAAATGCCCAAAGCACATTCCTCTTAGTTTTTGTTGTTGTCGTTCTATCAGCTTACTCTTAATCAATCCGATGTTTTCCCATTTACAATATATCGTCAATTTGGCATGAAAAAAATCTTTTTCCTTAATTTTCATTAAATCAATTAACTTATTACTTGCCATTGATTATTAGCCTGCAATAAAAAAGGATTTCGAATTCATCAATAAACTAAAAAATATAACGCTTAGAAATATATATTACAATAATGAGATTAACCAAGTAACATAAACAATTCAATCCTAATCTACATACCAATATCTAGAAATACATAACATAAATATTAATAGTTATAAAACGAAGGTACAAGGAAAAATGGTCGAATTGAAGACAGTATTTCAACTTTATTTCATCGGGCCAGATAATTTCATTTCATCTGATTTTGTTTCATGGTGATGGTTGCAAGCTGGCCTATAGTTTTGTTTCATCGGGCCACTGAGACACAGTGGCCCAATGTGTAACACCCCCTGACCCGACCCGTCTGGATCGACCCAGGAAGCGTTACCGATTTTCAAAACTTTCCTTAATTCACTTTATAAATTACAAACCAGTGAAAACCATATAAAATGTATTTTAAAAATGTGTTTCTAGTGAGCCCATCAAACTTTATTTTCAAAAATTGCGGCAGAGTTTCTTCTATTTTTCTGATTTCCCAAAACCTGTTTTCAATAAAACAAATATAATACAATATAATTCCAACACTTCTATATCCAAATTTTCAAATCAATGCGCACTCTGTCATTTAGTGCGACTTCTAAACAGTTTCAAAGTAAATTATTTCATAATTTAATATTTACAAACATTTGAAAAGAAATTTAAATCATAAAGCAAATATTTACAAAACATATATATATATATATATATATATATATATATATATACATGTCGAATTACAGATTTCTGTATATGCATGCTTAACTAAATATAATATACAATTAAAATTCAATTGTAACTACTCAAAAGAATTGTGACTCTAAACCTTTAATCTGCTGCTACTTCCTCTCTTATCCTTTGTTTCCCTCTGTTTCTCTGATACCTACGCACGATAAAATCAACGCGCTAAGCAGACAGCTTAGTGGGTGTACACTAAAATAAATTGTAATATAAGTGAAAATACTAAATTTTAAATTCAGAAATTCAGAAAGATATATACATAAACAAACAAACTTAAATTCAGAATTTTAGAGATATATATATATATATATATATATATATATATATATATATATATATATATAACAAACGTGGTATTTCAATTACTGAAACTATATAAACACGAAGTATGTCAAAAATTTATGGGTTTCAATTTCACTATCATTTCTTTATTTTCCATAATATTTTCTAACTATCAATTCTCAATTGAGCCCATGATACACATAACAGGGTTTACAGGACTGGATTACGGGTTTTACAGTCGGGTTTCCCATCTCATATGAAATGGTATCCCTATATAAACAGTCGGTTTCCCATTTCACAAGGAAATGGTATCCATATATTCTCACAGTCGGTTTCCCATTTTACGAGGAAATGGTATCCGTATTTAACAGTCGGTTTTCCATTTCATGAGGAAATGGTATCCGTATAATCAACAATCAGAGGCATCATAAATCACGGTGCAGTACTGCCATATATTCACCCAATTGACATGTCAATCTCCTATATCCATATATCCCTATATATATATCAGGACCGTTATTCAGAGTTTTCCAATTAATTCATTTAATTCGAAAATCAACAAATATAAGTTTCAATCAAAATCAATAATTAGAAAACCAACAATATTCGTAAAACAATAGTTGGAAATCAGGTTTTGGAAACATACACTTATATTCAAAATTACATAATCTCAGAATATTGCACAAATAATTTTAACAATATACACAAATGAAATACGAATATATATAATCAATACGAGTATATAAAATCCAGAAATATATTTTCAAACTTACTAAATCAAAACACATATCAAAAATAGTTGCAGAAACGAGTGTACACCAACTTGGATACTAGTTTTTACGAGCTTTTCTTTCTAGATTTCTTTTTTCCTTTCTCTTTCCCTTTTCTCTTTTCTTTTCCTTTTCTTTCTCCTTCCTTTCTTCTTCCTTTCTTCTTCTTCCTTTTCTCTTTCTTTTTTCTCTCTCTTCTTTTTCCTCTCTCTCCGGTCTCTCTCTTCTATTTCTGTTTTCTCCCTTTCCTGTTTTCTGGAGACTTCTCACGTCTCTTATTTTTTTTATAAAAGTTCGGTCGTCGCGACCATCATCGCGACCTGTGGTAGCGCCACCTGGTCGCAGTACTCACTAGAGCAATTCCACCGCCTTCATTGCGATCACTCATCGCGGTACCATAGTCGCGCTGGTGGTCGCGTTGCTCACTGCCAGAATTTGACATTTTCACTACGAGCTAGTCAGCGCGATCTGTGGTCGCGGTGACTGGTCACGGTGCTCACTGCCAAAAATCCCCATTTTTCATCGCGAGCGACTCATCGCGATCTCTGGTCGCGGTGAGGGTCGCGGTACTCACTATCAAGAAATTTTATTTTTCACCGCGAGTAGTTCATCGCGATCTCTGGTCGCGGTACTCCCTGTCCACTTTTTCCTTTACTTCATGCAATCTTTCTAGACCACTTCACCTGGTACATTTAATTATGTTTTACACCCCTCAACTCACAAATTATGATATCCACATACTCAAATGACTTATTCGAAATTAGGGATGTTACACAATGAAACTAAACCAACGGCCAGCTGAGACCCGATGAGTTTTTCATCGGGCCGCCGTCGGCCAATGATTTAATTTCGTCGGGTCTCAGTGGCCCGATAAAACAAAACCATTGGCCAACCGTGGCCCAAAGATTAAATTTCATCAGGCTACCGCAACCCGATGGTTTTGTTTCATGGTGGCACCGTGCCCCGATGAAACAAAACCATCGGGTCGCGGTGGCCCAATAAAATTTAATCATCGGGCCACGGCTGGCCGATGGTTTTGTTTCATCAGGCCATTGAGACTCGACGAAACTAAATTATCGGCCAACGGCGAGCCGATGAAAACCTGATCGGGTCTTAGCTAGCCGATGGTTTAGTTTCATCGGGCCACTGAGACGAAACAAAACCATCGGCCAGCCGTAACCCGATGCCCAAAACACAAATTTTTAAACAAAAAATCAGAAGAAAAATTATTGAAGAAATTTTTTTCCTTACTTTGAATCGCTCTGGAATGTTATCATGGAAGAAGAAGATGATTTCGTTGCTGTAACCCGATGAAAAAATCATTGGGTCTCAGCTGACCGATAGTTTTGTTTCATCGAGCCACTAAGACACAGTGGCCCGATGAAACAAAACTATCGGTCAAACGTGACCCGATACCCAAAACAATAATTTCTAAACAAAAAATCAGAAGAATCAATTTTTTCCTTACTTTGAATCGCTCTGGAATGTTGCGGCGGAAGAAGAAGACGATTTCGTTACTGTGGCCGAAGAAGAACGCGACTACGACGGAAGCTGCTCCGGTGCGAACAAAGACGCAGCTGACAAACAGAAGAACAGAAGACGAATGAAGAAGACGAACAAATCCGGCGATGAACAGAAGTCGAAATGAAGAACAGTAAAATAAATTTGGTCAAATGTTAAAGTAAGGGCAATTTTGTCCAACAAAATTTTTTGGGTAGGGTTTGCAAAAGTTAGTGGACGCTGGGTAGTTTTACAATTTTCGATTTATTTTTAGGCAATTTTACTAAATTTCCAAACAGTTTTACCATTAAATAATTTAATTATGATATTATAATTTTACCTTCTAATTAAAATATAATAAAAATAAATAAAATAATATTAAACTAAAATATAAAATTTGTTAAAATAATTCAAATTAAATTATTTTATTAGAAAAATTACATTTAAAAAAGTAAAGATTAAAAAAATTAAAAATTGCTAAAAAATAAAATAAAATAAATAAATGGAGAATTAAAAAAACTAATGGAAATGTTTATATTTTTGTATTTTCTCAAAACATTTCTGTTAGTTTTTTTATTCTCCATTTATTTATTTTATTTTATTTTTTAGTAGTTTAAACTTTTTTTTATTTTTTTAAATATTATTTTTCTAATAAAATAAATTAATTTAAATATTTTTTTAACAGCTTTTATATATTAAATTTTTATAATTTTTAATTTAATATTATTTTATTTATTTTTATTATATTTTAATTAGAATATAAAATTATAATTTTATTAATAAAATTCTTTAAGGGTAAAATTGTCTTTAAAAAATATTGTGATAATTGACTTTTAAATAATTAGTCAAAAAGATCAATTTGATCTATTTATAAATAGGAATACTAGCCTTAGGCGATTGTGGCTACAGGCGCTCCATAAAAGAGCGACAAGTGTCTCTCTCTTTTATTTTTTATCAATTTTTGTGTAATAATTTCAGTTTAGTCCTTATATTTATATTTAACTTTTATAACTACTAAATTATTATAAATATATCAATTTAGTGCATACGATAAAATTTTTACTAATAAAACATAAATAAAATTATAATTAATTACTGCTAAAATTTAAAAATTAATAGCAATAAAAAATTAATAGTAATTAAAATTTAAAAATTAAATAAAATATTTTAAAATTTGAATAAATTTTATACATAATCTGTCCGATATTTGTATTTTCACGTGTATATACAATTTTATAGTTAGTTGACACAAACTTCTCTTATAATTGATTGAAACCAAGTCTAATCGACAGATACGAGGCTCTATAATGGAGACCAGATCTGGTCAAAATAGAAGTATGGAAATCAGATTTAGTCTCTATCAATAGAGATCAAGCCTCTAGATGGATATGAGATCTCCATTGTCTCCATGGAGATAATCTTTATTGTTAAAGATTAGACTTTATGGAACCCTCATCTATGTTGATCTCGTTTCCATGAAGATTAAACTTGGTCTCAATCAATAGTGAGGGAGGTTTGTGTCAATTGACTATAAAGTTGTATATACAAATTGTAGATGCTATGATCTACTGGTAGGATTTGGGACCTACGATCGGGTTGAAATGAGACCTACAACCTGCAAAATGAGATCAACATGGTCTATTATCTCGGGGCTATTGGGATGAGATGGAGCCACGTTTGACTGGGTCAGTGACTTAACTAGTAAGTTTTGACTGAGTTATTGTTGACTTGGTCGATCAGTTAAATGGATAATGGACTCTCTAGTCCGTTTGGTTTGTTTTAGGCTGTATTTAGCTCGTTTTGGGCCAGTCTTCGGTTCTAAACCTTTTAGACTATTTTTGACCACTACATAAATAAAAATACAAATCTCAGACAAATTGTGTGCGGAATTTATTCAATTTTTAAAATATTTTATTTAATTTTTAAATTTTAATTATTATTAATTTTTTTCTTTTTTAATTTTTAAATTTTTAAATTTTAATAATAATTAATTGTAATTTCATTTACGTTTTATTATTAAAAATTTTATCGTATGGACTAAATTAATATATTTATAATAATTTAGTGATTATAAAAGTTAAATATAAATATAAGGACTAAACTAAAATTTTTACATAAAAATTGAAAAAAAAATGAGAGAGGGACACTTGACGCTCCATTGTGCGGCTGTGGCTAATATCCCTCATTTATGCGAACCGAAAAAGAAAAAAATAAGTAAAAAGATAATATTTTATCAAAGTATAGAGACTAAATAGAAATAAAAGAAAAACGCAGCAAAAATTTCATTGAAAAAATGTTTGCAAATTGCAACGCAAAGTCTTGGCATGTTATCTTGATTCTTGCCACCCTTTTGTAATTACACACTAATAAAAAAAATTTAATGTTTTCTTTATCTGTTTTTATAACTATTTTCCCTTTTACAACTACAGTCTACAAACATCCAAACTATTGTAATCGTCCATTCCTTTCTCTATCTAAAATTGATCATAAATATTTTCCAAATCTATGCGAACAAGCAAATAAAATTTAAATGAACCAAAAAACTAAAATCAGTCAACTATATTTCGAGATTTATCATCTCCGCATCTCAAAATTCATTGACAACAAAGTTGATGACAAAGATATCAAACAATTGATGAAATACTAGTTCTACGCTTATTCTTCCTAATGGAGGATGATGTTCGTTAAAAGGCTATCCAATCCATGCAAGATGTGAAGATGCCGAGAGCAACAAAGAAGAAGAAATGGACGATGTCAAAAAACAGCAGGGCTAGAAACCCACCTCCTCTATATGTTAAAGTGAAAGAACATCTTTAGCAACATGACCTTGAAACCAAACACGTGGCATGAGATGCACCAATTGCAATAGATAGCACATTGTGGGCACCCAGTCCATCATCCTCCATTAGGAACTTGACTTCAACAGGACATGGTTGTACCTCTGGCAGCCCAGGAACTCCCAATTGAGAATCTTTGGCATTTCCCCACATGTACAACTTCCCTTTATCTGTGTAAAAATCATTTAATCAACATCAGCTCCTGACTAAGCAATTACAGGACAACCATCAGAAACATAATACAAATAAAATTCAAGTATTCTAACCACGCAACTACAACTTGCAAATTTATGACCCTTAATTACCAATTAAACTTTGGAATAAATTAGTTGAGATTAAATTTTGCTGGATCTGAAATGTTACAGCTAATTTAAAGCACTCCTCGTACAAATAGTGGGATCTGTCTGACACCAACTAAAATTACAATCAAATAGAGATATAAAGGGCTTATTTCTATGGCCACCCTTGCATTTTTTTTAGGGGTCACATGCACAATAATACATTACTACATGATGTGCTGAACATAGCACATGGACTATACAATTTTTTTTCTGAAAACATTTCACTAAAACAAAAGCAACTGCATTTTGCCTTTACAAATGATTTTACTGAATTTGAATTCTTCATTATCGAAAACCTATTTTATCCATATTGTAATATTGCACCTTGTCATGGACCTTTAACGTAATTTAACAGTTTATCAAGCTCCAAAGCTCCTCAACAAAATAGAAAAATAAAATAAATATAAAGTTTTCATATGCTAGTATGGTCAAATCAATGACATAGGCCATCCTTGTTTTAGCTCATAATTTAAAACATTCCTTCACCATGAGTTGTAGGAAAAACAAAATTACAGAACAACCACAAAGAGTCAAGAGCAAAGTAATGATTATTCCATGTATAAATTAATATGATATCTTTATGAACTCTAAACAGTTGCTTAGAAAGTGGTAAAAGAGGTTTGGTTCCTCTATGCTGCATATTGACTACAAGAGGAACAACTTAGACTGTGTTATTTAAGATGCTTAGTGATAATTCTTTCATTTTTTTTATGATATATCTTGACAATAAGCTAATTGACTCTAGGAATATGAATCGAAGTTTAGCTTAACCTATTAAGGAAAGGATCAACAATCGTACTTAAAAACTTAAACGCACCTCCTCCAGTGCAAGATCAACGGGCTTGCCACGTGGCTCAAGCTCAAACATAAAGATAACAAATTTATATAACAAATTCAAATATAACACATGGAGAGACTTGAACCCAAGTACTCCTGGTAAAACTGGCTCTTGTATCATATTATTAATCATTAAACGCAAAAACTTAAACTATTAGGAAAAGACCCAACACAGTAATTAAGCATTCCAACAAAGTTCATATTACAAAAGGATTTTGATATGAAGAATCTAGGCACAACTAAAAAGATTCCAAGGAACAAGAAAGGTAAACTTTAGGTGTCAAAGGTAATTACGTCCAGAAGGGGCTAGAGAAGTTCAACATGAGTAATTGAGAAATCAGTTATTACTCTTTTAGTTACTCTAGTTAACCACTTTAAATTACCCTAAATACTGTTTCTCTAGAGATGACAAGGTGGATGAGATATACGAATACCATATTGCAATATCTTTAACAGTGTTGCAAGTATATGAGATTAATGCAAAGAATAACTAGAATGCAGTTAAATGAATACTCAAAAACTTAAAGATATAGTAGATCTTGTGTTGAGGACCTAGCTCTAAGTCTAACAACAAACCCTAACTTCACTAACAATCAACAATAAAAGACACAACAACCCTTACTTCACCAACAACAATAAAGAACCACAAACCCTATTTTCACCACAAACAATAAAGTAACAAGATAGAAGTTGAGTTTAGTCACCTTATTAGGGATTCCTTACTCTCTAGTATTTAGGGCTTAGCCCTAGCCCAAGTTAATCTCACACAAAGAATGGCAAGAAGAACCGATTTGGTCTTTCGAGATTTTCCACAAGACAAAGAGATCTCTCTTCAATAATATTGATGATAATATGATAGCTCCTACAACCCTAATTTTAGTGTTCTATTTATACTAGAAAGAAAAAGAGCACGAAATGACTAAAATGCCCCTAGGGTTACAAATAAGACAAAACAGAAATCAGGGTTAAAAACCCGTTTTTTGGGCATCGCAACTCGCGAGTCGCCACTGGGGTCTCGGCCGCGAGTCGCAAGGCTCTCTACCTGAAACCAAGAAATATTGTCGCGAACTTGCAAGTCACGGCCTAAGTCGCGGTCATATTGCACCCCGCATTCCAGTGAGTAGCGTGACCAAGGTCGCGCGACAGGCAGTGTTCTAAAAATCGCTAGGCGCTACCTGTGCGGCGAGGTAGCGCCTAGGCGGCTATGCGGCCAATTATTCAGCGCCTAGGCGGTTCCTCGATGAGCGCACTGTTCACCCTTAAATTTTGATGCCCAACCGTTAAATTTTTAACAGAACTTCATATTTTGGAGATTTTTTATAAACTAGAAGGGTAAAAAAAGAAAAATATAAAATTATAAGTTAGAAAATAAAAATTATTTTAAATTATAGGGGTTAGAATATAATTATTCATTATTAGTGGCAAAAAAAAATTGAAATTGAATAAGGAAAAAAAAAAGATAAAAAAAAAAGAGAAATCTCATCTAGTATCTTCTTTTTTTTTTCTTTTGAAAAGCCCCATTGTCAAAAGTCTGGTCAATAAAGAAAAATAAAACTTTTTTGACCAAAAATTGCTACAGTGGGATTCTTTCTCCTCTCTGAAAGTAGCATCTACTACTGTATGAGGAGGGGGGCTCTTCGTCCAACCCTCTGATTTCGCTGCACGACGAGGCAAAACCGGCGAGCAACCACCTTAACGGCGGGATCCGGCCCAGATGAGACCCTTCCAGTCGAAGGTGTGATGATATCCAACCTCCGTTTCGACAATGTTGCGCCAGATCGCCTTAACTTTTTTGACCAAAAATTGCTACAATGGGATTCTTTCTTCTCTCTGAATGTAGCATCTACTACTGTACGAGGAGGGGGGCTCTTCGTCCAACCCTCTGATTTCACTGCACGACGAGGCAAAACCGGCGAGCAACCACCTTAACTGCGGGATCCGACCCAGACGAGACCCCTCTAGTCGAAGGTGTGATGATATCCGACCTCCGTTTCGACAATGTTGCGCTAGATCACCTTCTGCTAAGCTTTTTGGTTTAACCCATCAAGTTTCTGATGAGAACCTCACTAGGACTAGGAGATTAGAGAGATTGAGATTGAGAGAAGTACATTAGTTTGAGTTGTAATTCAAGTAAAATACCTTAGTTGAGTTTTAATTCTTTTAACTAGTTCTTTTGCTATTAGGTTTTTAGTATTAGAATTGTTTTAGGTTTTTATATTTGTTTCCTATTAGGTCTAGGTTAGGTTAAGGAGTCATTATAAATAGACTAAGTTTGTAATCAATTATGATGAATGGAGTATCAATAAAATTGGGAGGTTTTTCTCTACTTCGGCTTTTCTAAAGCTTGGGCTAGTTCTAAGGCTAATAACCTTGATCTAGATTTATCGGCTTTTTCCGAGACCAAAACCTTGGGAATCGCTTGGGCTAGGGTTAGTTCTCCAACAAGGGCTAATTCTAGAGGTTTGATTGGTTAAATTCTTGACTAGTCAAACCAAAACTCTCTAATCTTAGAATTATATTTCTAGGGTTAGGGTTTCAAATTGGGGATTTGGGGAATTCTGACCTAGGTCCTCAACAATTGGTGCTTTCATTGAGAGATTTTGAGATGTCGAATGGCGACAACAATCTGACCCCGACAATTGTTCTGAACAACGCGGCACGCCTAGATGCCTTGGAAGCAAGACACAGAGAATTACAAGCAGGGCAACAAAGGGTCGAAACGGAACTGGCAAGACTTTCCACAGTAGTGGAACTACTATTAGCCAGAGGTAAGCGGCACCCGACAGAGGGGGAGGTTGTTCCAGAAATAGGGGTTGAAGATGAAGTCATTCAAGAGACCGGACGAACTCATGGAGTAAGACCACCACCTATTGAGCCAGGGTATGAGTTGGAAGTTGCGGTTGCAATTGAAGTTACAGTTGCGGTTGCCAATGTTGCGGCTCCCAATGCTGAGTTGCAAGCGAAACTGATGGTTGGTGCAGTTTTGATTTCAAGTAAGGTAAGTTCCGTGCAAGGTGAATTTGGTAAGGATTTTAAAAGAAAAAGAAAACATGTTTTCGGGGATGAGTGGGATTTGAAGGCTGAACAAATTATGGTGCTACATGATGAAATGCTAGAAGTACTAGATTGGAAATTCATGCATGAAGAAAATAACAAATTATTGGGGCTGTATGAGAAGCCAATGCAAGAAAGAGATAAAGCTACTTGGGAAGGTTATAATGGCAGGGCAAAGAGGCTTTCAGATATTGCCCTTGAGGGCAAGGGCATTCTTGAAGGAAGGGGGAATGATGAGAACCTCACTAGGACTAGGAGATTAGAGAGATTGAGATTGAGAGAAGTACATTAGTTTGAGTTGTAATTCAAGTAAAATACCTTAGTTGAGTTTTAATTCTTTTAACTAGTTCTTTTGCTATTAGGTTTTTAGTATTAGAATTGTTTTAGGTTTTTATATTTGTTTCCTATTAGGTCTAGGTTAGGTTAAGGAGTCATTATAAATAGACTAAGTTTGTAATCAATTATGATGAATGGAGTATCAATAAAATTGGGAGGTTTTTCTCTACTTCGGCTTTTCTAAAGCTTGGGCTAGTTCTAAGGCTAATAACCTTGATCTAGATTTATCGGCTTTTTCCGAGACCAAAACCTTGGGAATCGCTTGGGCTAGGGTTAGTTCTCCAACAAGGGCTAATTCTAGAGGTTTGATTGGTTAAATTCTTGACTAGTCAAACCAAAACTCTCTAATCTTAGAATTATATTTCTAGGGTTAGGGTTTCAAATTGGGGATTTGGGGAATTCTGACCTAGGTCCTCAACAGTTTCCTTCTACTGTAACCGTCTAACATGGCCGAATTGGCCATTTTCTCTATGGCTGTCCGCTGCCTAGCACTGAGGCGGTGCCTAAGCGGCCGAGTTGGTCGAAATTTAGAACACTGGCGACAAGGAGTTACGGCCTAGGTCGCGATACCCTTCCATTTTTCATTCCTCCGAGAGTAGACCTCGTCATCTTGATATCCTAATCCAAAGATAAGAGATTCGTAATGGCTGAAGTAGAACTAGCGTTGACAAGTTGTGCGATTTGTAGTTTCAGAGTACGCAGATGATATGAGCTAAAGGCCTACTACAAAACATGTACTCTCTTACACGTGATTACAAATTACAAGCAAATTCCTATAAAATAGGTTCCTAAAGCCAAAAATTAGAATGGAACAAGAATACATCTAAATTAGGGCGTCAGCTCAATTAGCAACCAAGAATGACTTCTTGACACTATAATACTTGCAATTAAACATAAAATCAACTAAAATTTCCAATTTTTAGTGTATTGATCTTATTTAAATATTTGATAGCAATCTTCATAAAGTTTTCTTTCCTGCTCACTTCTATCTCATTATGAGAAGATGTGAATGGTTTTGGGACTCTAAAGATTGTACTCTAAGATTTAATGGATAAAACCATCAGAGATCATGTAACTTGTCTTACCAGTTATGGCTGCTGAAGATGAGCCTCCACAAGCAATATAGATTACATGATCATCAGCTAAAGCCTCAATCATTACAGGTATTTTCTGATTTAAGGTAGAAGAATGACCCAACTGACCATGTCCACCATAGCCCCATGAAAGAACTTTGCCTTCATCTGCAATTATACATCATGATGAATAAAAGTACTCATATACAACCTAAAAAGTAAAAGTGAAGATCAAAGACAGTAAAATGAATTACAATAAACAGTATGGTTACTGCAGTCAAATTTTTGCAGTTGCTTTACCAGTTAATGCAAGAGAGTGATAGCCACCACATGCTATCTGAATGATTCGAACACCTTCCAAACTAGGTACTGGTTTGGGTTCCCAACCACCAACCTTATCACCTCTACCAAGCTCATAATTAGAATTTGCTGTACAGAAGACACGATGTATAAATATGACGTTATATTCAAATAAATGACAAAGATGGATCAAATGTTGGTCAAAATATTTACAATGATGTAATTGATGGCCAACCAGTTGATCCTTACCAGCAAAAGAAATCTTATCCATAAAAAACTGAAAAAAAAAGAAAAGAAAAGAAAAAATAATACATTTGCATTTTGTTATGTACTGTAAAATTTTAAATATTGTAACAGCAAACATAGGAGATGCTCTTTTAAAGAATATATACTTCTGCAAATTAACAGATCATTTCATGACACAACAATATATACTTCTGTTTCATGTGCAGAGATGCAATTCATTCTTCACGGAAGTAAATTTGTGGAAACCAAGCGCGCATAGTCAATAGTGAATAGTGATATAAAAACTGATTCACCAACTTCAAGTTCTATTCCACTTCACCTATTAATCAATAAGGAATTGCACCAACTTTCTTGAGGTTTGCCCTTTTACACTCAAAGATAACTTTTGCTAAAACTGACAATCACCTTCTTGGCGTTAATGAATCAACATTAAAACTTAACAGTTAAAGGGATTCTTGCCATTAGATTTATAAAAAATAACAAAACTAAACAACATTGAAAGAAGATAGAAAAAGAGAAATGGGCACCAGCAGTACCACCTCCGGCGAGGAGGCTGCTAGAGGCCTCTCCAGCAAGAAGGCTTGCTGCCTCCTCCCAAATGGAGGAGGCGCAAAGCCTCCTCTGTCCAGGAGGAGGTTCACCACCTTCTCTCGATTGCA
Organism: Xanthoceras sorbifolium; assembly: GCA_003430845.1. NCBI lineage: Eukaryota > Viridiplantae > Streptophyta > Magnoliopsida > Sapindales > Sapindaceae > Xanthoceras > Xanthoceras sorbifolium. The sequence continues at coordinate 13,149,838 of CM010612.1, forward strand.
TGGGTGGTGATGGATACTATATTTGGAAGGAGGCTCGCGCCCTCAACCTAAGTCTTTGGGGAGCTCGTGCTTCCTCCTCATTGAGGAGGCCACCATCTACCTCCTCCTTGTCAGAGGAGGCCACCGACGGTGGCTCCATTTTGTCTTTTTAATTTAATTTTTCTTTTCATTTCTTTAAATTTATTTTATTTTGATATTTTGGTATTTTATTGTTATAGTAGTTGTAGTTTTGTCTCTTTGTGATAAAAAACAATCAACCGTTAGATTAATAGTGACTCACTAATGGAAGGGGAGGTGAGCATCAATGTTGGCAAAATTTGTCTTCAAGCATTGTAAAAGTGTTAGGGCATTTTTGGTATTTAATAAATATAGAGGACAACATTGTAATGTATACATATAAAGATATAAATAGATTGATGGCTGGCTGAGATAAGTACAGCCCAACTTTCCCAATTTTCTCTGTACCTTAACATGGTATCAGAATGAATATTTGCCGTAGCCATTACCTAGCCCATAACAGCCACAATTGATCCTTACACCTTTGGTCACTACCGACAACCCTTGTAAGTCTCTTTCTGGCAATCAACGACCTCTATTGAATCCAGATTTGCTGTTGACGAAGCTTTTTGACCCTTCGTCATGGTCGACAGCTCCTCTTCAACCTCAATCCGACGTCAAAAAAGCTCTTACGCTATCGCAGGTACACCAAAAGATGCCGATTCCGGGTTTTCTTCCCCGAGCTTAGTCGCTGCTTGCCTACCCTATTATCTTCTTGAATGTCTTAAGCCTACTAAACCCTAGTTAGTTAAGTGTGTGAAGCTGCTGTTGTATGATGATAATGGTTCAACCAACCCTACCCTAGTATCTATTGGAGTTGAATGATAGTGTTTGGAGTAGGTTCAGTTGTGTGTAGGGTGCATTCCGTTATTTGAGAAGAGTGTTGAAGTCTTGCTTTCATAGAGAAATATACTTGTACAGTGTGTTCTTGTCGTGGCAATGACAGAGTCTAGTATACAGAAGTCTTCAGAGTCTACTGATTTGGATACTAGGTTTGTTGACAGTTAGAGCGTTCAAATCACCAAAATTGAAGCTAAACGGTCCAAATCATTTGTATGGGACCAAATCCATGAAGGTGTATATCGGAGCAAAGGGAAAGCTTGATCGTCTAACTAAGGATCCTCCTGACTCGAAGTTCGAGGGTTTTGGCAACGAGATGATCACATGATTATGACATGGTTGTGGAATAGTATGGAGCCCACAATTCATTCTACTGTCACTTTTCTTGAATTTGCTAAACAAATTTGGGGTGCAGTGAAACATACTAACTCTCAAGATCAGAATCTCTCTCGGATTTACCAATTATATTCAAATCTCTTTTTTGTTCACAAAATGGGAGGTCATTGGAAAAGTATTATGGTAAACTTGTGATCAGTGGAGGACTTAGCGTGATGGTCTTTACTACCTTGATTTTCCATCTTTACCCCAAGTGTCTCATGGTACAGCTTTTTCCAACTTCTACAAGTGCTATTCTCTTCGCATTATGGATTGGGTCATGCATCAAACCAATAGTTAAGTTCATTAGGTTTTTCAATTGAGTCTAAGTCTCAATTTCAATGTGAAGCTTGTCAATTTGGAAAATATCACGGATCCAGTTTTCTATCTTGTGTCATTAAAAGATGTGATCCTTTTCATGTAGTTCACACAGATGTGTAAGGTCCTTTCAGATGCCCAATCAATGGTTATTGGTATTTTGTTAGTTTTGTTGATGACTATTCAAGGGTTTGTTGAGGTTTCCTTCTTAAAGAAAGATCTAATGTTACAGACGTATTAAAAAGCTTTTTTCATTGAATTAAAGACTGAATTTGATAATTCTATTTGTATTCTGCGTTCTGAAAATGCTCTTGAATATACTTGCAAATCTCTTTCTAATTTTTGTTCTAAGAATGACATTATACATCAAAGTTCTTGCCCTTACACACCTCAAAAAAATTGTGTAGCTGAAAAGAAAAACGGATACTAGATATTACTCACTATTATGTTTCACATGAAGGTTCCGGAGATATATTGGGAAATGTCATTCTTATTGCGTTGTTATCTTGTGAAAAGGTTACCTTCTTCAATGTTTCGATCTCGCTTGGTGGTGCCCCTCTCGATGACAGTTGACTCATACAAAATAAAACTCCACATTCGGTGTCATTTTCTGGTGAACCTTTGTTTTCATCCCTCCAAGGACATTTGGTTGTGTGTGTTTTGTGCATAATTTTTTTTAAACTACATCAAGATAAGTTTGCTCCTAAAAATCTATTAAATGTATTTTCCTTGGCTATTCTAGGACACAAAAAGGGTATAAGTGTTATGATCCTATTATAAGGAAATTTTATGTTAATGCCGATGTTTCCTTCTTTGAGGATACTCCATTCTACACTAATCATGTACCTCCTGAGACCAATGGAATCCCGTAACAACCCTTATACATGTCCTTTTTCAATGATGATACAAACCTAAACATCAAACCTTCAATGCCCTGTTCCTAGCCTTTAAGATGTTCAACCACAACAACCATTGCAGGTTTATCAAAGAAGGAAGACCCGTGTAAGTGATGAGATGCATTAAATGCTAGCTCCTCCTCCAACAAAACCTTTCATGGAAGTTCCTTTAACTCCCAATTCATTAGTTCCATGTGTTGTTCCTACAAATGATTCTAACTTACCCGTTGCAGTAAAAAAAGGTAAATGCTCTTACACTGAACATCCTATTAGTCACTATGTTTCCCCTGATAATCTTTCCCTACATTCATTTTCTTCGGCATTGTCCATTGTTTCTTTACTTTAAACTTATCAAGAAGCTCTTGCTCACCCGGGATGGAAGAAAGCAATTGAGGAAGAGATAGATGCGTTAGTGAGTCGTGGGCCATGTTTACTACTTTGCCCCAAGGTAAGGAAGCAGTTAGTTGTTCATTAGTTTTTACCATCAAGTACCATCCCGATGGTACTACGGAAAGGTTGAAGGCAAGATTAGTTACTAAAGGCTATACTCAAATTTTTGGAGTTAATTATTTTGAGATCTTTTCTCTTGTTGCTCATTGTAATCCTATTCGCATCTTAATCTCTCTTGCAGTTAATTTTGTTTGGCTTCTTTATCTTAGATGTGAAAAATGTCTTTCTTTATGGTGATTTAAATGAAGAGGTCTATATGCAACAACCAGCTGGGTTTGTTGCTCAAAGGGAGTGTGGTAAAGTGTGTAAACTAAAAAAGGCCATCCATGACCTTGAGCAGTACCCCAGAGCATGGTTTGATAAACTTAGTTGAGTCTGGATCTCTTTTGGGTTCTCTAAATGCCAGTCTGATCACTCTATGTTTAGCCTAAAAAGAGAACCGGGAATTGTGGTGCTTATAGTGTATGTGGATGATATTGTTGTGTCTGGTAGTGATACCACGAGAATTAAGGAGGTGAAAGACTACTTAAAGTAAACTTTCATAATAAAGAGCTCGGGAAGTTGAGATACTTTCTTAACATTGAAGTTACTCATGGAAAGGACAGAATAGTTCTTTCTCAAAAAATAATATATATGTACAAGACCTACTGATAGAGACAAGTATGTTAGGACCTAAGCCTGAAGAAACTATTATGGAACAAAATATGAAAAATGAAAGGTAGAGAAAATCCTGAGTACTACTCATATAAAAGAATGCATAGAAGTTTTGTTGGAATATTGATATATTTGACTGTTTCCCATCAAAACATTACATATTTTGCAAGTGGTGTGAGTCAGTTTATGGAGTCTCCAAAACAAATCCATTAGGAGACTGTATGCAGGATCCAAAAGTACTTGAAAGGTATAGAATCAGGATATTAAAAAGACTTCTACATCCATTTTTATGTTGTCAGTTTCTTTGATGATTAAGCAGGTGGTGTGACTGACAGGAGAATCAACTAGTGGCTATTGCACGTTGAATGCGGTAACCAAATCAAGTGTTGAAGCAGAGTATAACGCAATGGCTCACACAGCTTATAAAAAATCTTCATCAAGAGTTGGGCTTCTCTCCTAACAAACCCATGATTATGTATTGTGATAACCAAACAGCTATTCACATATCCAGTAACCAAATTCTATGAAAAATCTAAACACGTAGAAGTAAATTGTCATTTTATCCGAGAAGTGGTAATGGGTGGCGAAGTTTATATACCTTATATCAAGTCAGGGATCAAGTGGGAGATATGTTTACTAAAGCCTTGAGTAAGACAATTTCCTCAATTTTTTGTGTTTCACGTTGGGTATTCAACATATATCTGCCCCAGCTTGGGAGGAGTGCTAAAGTGTTAGGGTACTTTTTTTATTTTATATATGTATTAAGAACAACATTGTAGTTTGTACATATAAGGATATAAATAGAATTGATGGCTGTCTAGTACAACCCAACTTTGCCAATTTTCTTTGTATTTTAACAAAAGGAGAAATCTTAAGTGATAGAATGTAAGGACTAATTCTTCATGTTTCTAAGACCAAATAGAATGTATCTATTTGAATACATGTACGTACTTCCATTTTGGTTTCTTTAAACACTTATTTAGCAATTTTAACTTGTTTTCTATTAACCTGACTCAAATTTAATGTTTTCATATTCCATTAAATAACAAAGCCATCATCCTTTTAACAAGGTCACAACTGCTTGAGGACAGCATCATGTTTTGCAGCCCTAGCCTACTAGAGTCATATCTAAAATCAGGCACTCCAAGAACAAAATCAACGAAAGTAATTCAACTGTAATAAGACAAAGAGAAAAAATTTTGATGAAAGAATAGGCATCCTTACCTCCCCAATTCCAAAGTTGCCCTTCCTCTGTCAGCACCACTGTGAAAAAGCCACCACAGGAAACAGCAGCCACAGGTACAGGTAATGCTTTGACACGGGAGGGGATACTAAGTCCACCTCCCTCATTTGGGCCCCGACCAGGACCAAGGCCCAATCTTCTGTCTGCTTCATCTCGACCCCATGTGTAAAGTTCCCCTACATCCAACAGAATATTAGACAGCTTCATATATTTGACCATATTTTTTAATAAAAGAAAAGGTTCTTGTTTTGTTAATAAGTTTGAGACAAGTTAAACAAATAGCTTGAAGCGCTACTGAATCCTCTCATAAATAATAACAGGAGATCCATATATGACTAGGAGTAAATTTAAAGAATCTTACATAATCCAGCTACTATTTTGATCAAAATATTTATCGATTGAATTATAACAGGGTCTTACAGACCATGTAACAGTAAATTAAGCACAAATAGCAGTTTATTAGGAAGATATCCAGGTATGAGTAAATTAGAAATTTTCATTTGGGCTACATCCTTCTTCGGAAACTATGTTACATTCAATTTATTCTATCACTATGAGAATTGATTTTTTTTCCCATTGCCATTAAATGTACGACTTGAGAAATTTGGACGGCTGCAGAATAAAACTCTTAACATATTCAGGAGTTGCAGTGTCATGCAGCTCGCATGTAAACAAACTCACAACAACCCAGACATGTTTCAACAGTGTGATTGCAGAAGTTTTTATTTTAATTTAGAATAATAATGCTTCTAAATACACCAAAAAACGTGCTTAGAGTGTAATTGTAACAGTGTAGATAATATTATGGCATGTCAATTCTAACTGCACAAGTATTACAGCAAAGTAGAAAAAAAATCAAAATGTATACTAAATACTAAACGCATATAGTATCTTGCCATAAATCATATATATACACTACTGCCATCTACAATTTTCTTATCGAAAAGTAAGTTTCAAAGCAATATTAGACTTCATCAACATGAATAGGTTCAAAACTATACTTATCCAGCATTAATATGGTCTCAATATAGAATACTTTTGCAAGGTTATCAGCTGTAAACCAAATTCATTGATTCCCATGGACAACTAAACAAGTAAGCTCCTAAAGATAACCAAATCTTTAAACTGTAATAATTAGTAATCAAATCCTTAAACTGTAATAGAATTAGTGAACCAAAAATTTTGTAACATTAATAGCATATGAAACCAAATCTTCGAATCAATTTGTTACATACAAAACCAATCAATTAATACTGCAAATAACCAAAAACAAAAAAGAAGAAGAAAGAAAAAATGAAAAAGAATTACAAACCTGATTCAGTGATAGCAGCAGTATGGGTCCCACTAGTCGCAATATGACGTATTTTCCCATTCCAAGCACCTTCAACCAATCTAGGGAACAGCTCTCTATGATAGACAGAATGTCCAAGTGCACCAAAACCACCATAGCCCCTGCAAGCTTCATTTTTTATGATAGGACCATTAAATTATCTGACCAAAAACATGTTCAGGTCAAGAGACATTTGTGGTAATCTATATGCACAAGTTCTTTTTTATCTTTTTCAAACTAATTAATGGAACCACGTTACTTATCATGTCAACAAGTAGCATAGGCATTAGATTTAATCTTCAATGACATATTTTGTTCCAAATTCTTGCTCAATAGAAAAGTTGTAAGTTAATGGAGAAAGAGGGTAGAGTTGATTCAGCACTGACCAAGTGAAAACCTGACCAAGAGAAGTTAGAGCCACAGAATGCATTCCACCCAAAGCAGTGCATCGAACAGAGTCATCCAGATAAGGATTCAGAGTAGGCACAAAAGCAGAATTCTCATGGCCAAATCCAAGACGACCACCATCTCCTTTGCCCCAAACCCACAACTTACCATCCACAATCAATCCGGAATGAAACAACCCACAAGATATGCCTATGCCAACTTCATTATCTTTATCACTACCAAGATTACTTCTATTGGTAAGGCTGATAAGTTGGCCCGAAGTTTGGGAGAGATTAAAGGACTGAGATATAATAAGGTTGGCAACTGGGGCTGGGTAGAGTCTAATTTCTTCGATGCCACCACCCAACTGGCCTGAGGCGCCTCTGCCCCATGATAGGACTTGGAGGGTTACAGAGTCTTTTCTGTTCTCACTTGATTCGTCAAAATCTGGGCTTTTGTAGAGAATAGGCACTTTGCTGCTGCTACTAGAAGAAGAGGAGATATGACGTGTGAGAGTTGAAAGCCTTTGGCGAAGTAGCATTGAACAAGGTCTTCGTAATTGTACAAAGGTGAAGTTCAGCAATGCTACTAGTTCTGCTTGCTCCTCTTCCACCAAAAAGTTGGTTTCCTGTTGAACAGAATACCAAAATAAGTAATTTCCAACCTCAGAGTATCACCGAAAATGAAGTTAATATCTATATGAGGAAACGTTGTCTCCTTCACCGACTATAGCAAAGCTTCTTGATGGAGCAAAATTTCACATGATAATCCAAGCTAAAAGCATGTCACGGTTGTGAGTACAAAATTTAATCCAAGAAACATCATTGGAAGACAAAAACACTACAAAATCATAAAAACATTACCAGAATATTTATAGGAGACATTTATTCAAACATTTTGTATGCATAACAATTGTTTCCACTCACGATACACTAATAAAAAAAATTCCAAGGTCCAAGTATAAAATTTAAGCGTAAACTCATAACAAATCCTAAATCATTGTTGAAAAGTTCAAAAGAAAACATGTAAAAGTTAAACTTTACCTTGGAATCTGTAGTTTGATACAATACAACGATGCTCAAAATGCCTTGCAAATAGCTTAAGTTAGCTTAAGGTTTTGTTAATAATAACTAGCATTATATAGCACAGATTGGTAGAGCTTTGGGAAATATAAAATAATCAAAATGTAAATTATATTAAAATTAATTTATTAATAAAATTCTATTTATATACATTAATTATATTTAAATGTTTATATTTTAATTTTAATATAAAAATAGACTTAATTAAATTTATTAATTATCTTCCGACTTTAATTATAAAAATTAATTTTTAAATAATAAGATAAATTAATATGATTTTTAATTATTTTTTTCAAATATTAAAAAAAAAAATTGGTCTCATTTAATTTTTTATTTTTTTATTTTGTACAAAAATATTGAAGGTTAGGTTTTTTTTGTATTTTAATATAAAATGAGGGATAATTTGGGTTCTAAAAAAATTCATTAAAAGTTATGATAAACTTCTCACTTGAGTTAGAAACCGAAGTTGGGTTGAACTAACTTTGACTTTTAAGTATAATTTTTGGTCAGATTCTCCAATAAATCACTTCCATAAAGTTTATCGTATAGCTCTTGAACAATAGCTTATTGAAAAAGCTAAAAGTATTTATATATAAGCTTTCACCAAGAGGCCTACCAAGAGGCCCATAGTCCGTTTGATAAGAGTGGAATTATTACATTTATTGATATATAAAATTAAGTAAACATCTTGATAATGTAGTGTTAGTGATAAATTTTAAAACAAGGGAATAAAATTTATTTGTAACTTACCAAAATACTCATCATAAAAAATTTCCAACGAAATCAATGCAACCATGGGCAAACCCATGTATGGCCTAGGTCGGGCTATAATAACCAGCCTAAAAATATACAAATTTTTTAAGGGTGAATTGTATTAAAGTATCCTAACTTTATCAATAATTATACGTATAATATTATTTTACCGTTTATTACACTTAAGTACCCTTGACTGTGTTGACCACCGTCAACTTAACTGTGATCTTAATGACTTAAGGGTATTTGAGTCTTTTACACTTGAAAACTTTTCTAAAAAGCTACATAACCAATTAAGACATGCCACCTCATACATTAAAATTAATTTTTATTTAAAATATTAAAACATTTTAATTTTTTTTAATAAAGAATATCTTAACCTTTAAAAAAAATTAACAAAAAAAGTAAAAAGTAAAAAGACAAAAAGAAGAAATATTGGAAAAACCCAATCAGATCTCTTCCAAGCTCCATTGACCATATAAAAATTCTTTTCTTCATGATTCCTTCTAACGATCAAAACTTATTGACAAAGAAATTTTAGCTTTTTTGAAGATGGAGATGAAAATGAAGATTTTTTGGATTTGGATGAATGGTTGATGGAAGATGGATGGATGGTGATTTTTTTTTTTATGGGTTGAAGATGAAGATGATGGTGTTTTTTTTTTTTTTTTGGTAGGTTGAAGATGAAGTTGAAGATTTTTTAGATCTGGATGAATTCAATGGAAGATGGATGAATGATAGGTTTTTTTTTTTTTTTTTTTTGTAGATTGAAGATGAAGATAAAGATGGTTGGTTGTGATTATTATTTTTTTAATTATAATTTATTATTATTATTTTTATATTTTAAATAGGAATAATTATGTCATTTTATATAAAAAGTTTTGGTCAACCATTAGTTTTAATTAAGTCAAATAACTGCGAGATATTGAGTGTACTAAACGGTAAATTAGCATTATGCGTATAATTATAGATAAATTCGGGATACCTTATTGCAATTCACCCTTTTTTAACTAGTATTTATGTATGTGCTTTTTTATTTTATTTTTTAAAATCTATGCATATATATTTTTTTTATTTGTATTTATTTGTGTATTAAATTGTCGTAATGCTATCATACTTATCCATGTATATAATTATCAAAGAATGTCATAATAAGTGTAGTAGCCAAAATATGTCGGGCCCAAGATATAAGCGAAGGATCCAGCCCAGAAGCCTAAAGTATATCTCAAAGACCAGGCCCAGATAAAACCTTCATGTAGTACTACATACAGACCTTTATGTAGTACGACATGAAATCGGTGCCTCACACAAACCAGGTAGCATCAAGGGAGATAACTTAGTGTCCATGCTTGGAAGAACTCATATGTCGTACGACATGTGTGTTCGACATGAGACGTCCGTGTAGTACGACATGCGCTCGACATGAGACGTCCGTGTAGTACGACATGCGCTCCATGTCCCACACATCCAAGTAACATCAAGGGAGATAACTCAGTGTCCACGCTTGGAAGAGCTCCTATGTGGCATCCATGTAGTACGACGGTGGACCAGTACGAAGACCTTATTGTCGTACGACATACGTTCGACAATGAAGCACTCTCATGTAGTACGACGGTGGACCAATACGATGACCTTATTGTCGTACGACATACGTTCGACAATGAAGTACTCTCATGTAGTACGACGGTGGACCAGTACGAAGACCTTATTATCGTACGACATACGTACGACACGGAGCACCCTCATGTAGACACGTCAGTTCGAAGAACTATGTCGCACGACATGAAGCACTCATGTAGTACGACGACATACCAGTTCGAAGACCTTATTGTCGTACGACATACATTCGACATGAAGCACTCTCATGTAGTACGACGGTGGACCAATACGAAGACCTTATTATCGTACGACATACGTACGACACGGAGCACCCTCATGTAGACACGTCAGTTCGAAGAACTATGTCGCACGACATGAAGCACTCATGTAGTACGACGACATACCAGTTCGAAGACCTTATTGTCGTACGACATACATTCGACATGAAGCACTCATGTAGTACGACGACATACCAGTTCGAAGACCTTGTCGCACGACATGAAGCACTCATGTAGTACGACGGTGCTACATCACCCAATCACGGTCCAGATTGACAAGGAACCTACATGTCGTACGACATAGCATCTCCGTCGCTCCGAGGGAGACCAAATTGTAATCTACTTTGAGACGGGTCCTACAAAGTCATAATGACACTTGATGGTAGCCCAATCAAAAGAAGCACCCAGATGCTTTCTTGGTGGCAGACAGAGAAGAGAGAATGATGAGATCTCTCAAAAGGAAGAAGCATTAGTCCTCTATAAAAAGGAGGATAATCCCTCATAAGAGGGGACGGTCGAAAAACTGAAATCCAGAGATTACTGAAAAAGAACCACACCCTCCGGCCATTGCTCATCTTCTCCGATCACCCTCCGACCTTACATCTCCTTTAATCAAAGAAACCCCAACTGTGAAGATAGCAGGAAGTATTTCTCACCCATCTACGTTTACAAACATTACACTTTTACTAGCACTCGCTAACTTGATCGTCGGAGTGACTTTGGCCGGCACCACCCCGGTGTCCCAGACGTCCTGCGGGTCACGTGCGTTTTGTCTTTGCAGGTTGTAGTGCCCCGTGTCCCCGAGTGATTTTTGAGGACTACAATTTGGCGCCCACCGTGGGGCACGACAATCTCTAAGCAAGCAAAGGTAGAACGCAGCAACCCCGACTATGTCATCTGACGATTTTCATCACGACGCGATGGAGGTTAGGGTACAACTCCTCATATCCCAGATGCAAGAGAATACCCAAAGGCTCCAAGCACTCGAACAAGAGAATCAACGAGTGTTGGCAGAGAACCAAGAATTGCAGAATAGGATCAGTTCGCTCACTGCCGTACGACCGTTTGGAGACGCTTCGACGTCCCAACCCGTGCCATTTGAGCAAGCCACTCACGCTACTTATTACGCGCCAGTCCGCCCGGACGAACATGGTACTACCGTTAGAGACCTCGATCCAACCCACGTGGGCTCAGAGCCCAACATTCGAGTTACTAGTGGACCCCATATCGTCGCACGACATACGACAGAGAATATACCAAATAGGATGGGAGGACATCGATCAGACGACGTGGCAAGAGCAATACAAGGGGTACCACCTATATCCACTCCCAATGGCAACGTCGGCTCAACCCAACCTACCATCCCGTTACAAGGAACGTCATCCGGCCCTTCGCATTCAGCGCCGTCAGACTCAAACCGAGTGAGCGCCGAGCCGACCTTGGCCAACCAAGACTTGGCACGAAGGTTCACAGAGATGGAAGCACTCATCCAACGCATTCCGGGAATGCCCACTCCTATAAAGAAAAGTGCGGCCAATAGTTTTGCCGACTCTCCCTTCGTCGACACAATAGCATTGGTGGAGATGCCAAGGAAGTTCAACTTTCCAGGTATGAAGCAGTACGACGGTACGACGGATCCCGACGACCACATTGCGCAGTATCGACAACGGATGTTCACAGCCGCCGTCCCGCGTGACCTTAGGGAAGCATGTATGTGCAAAGGTTTCGGTTCAAGCCTCGTAGGACCTGCCCTACAATGGTACACCAACCTTCCCAATGTTTCCATCAACTCTTTTGCTCAACTCACTGACACCTTCGTAGAGCAGTTCGCTAGTAGTCGGAAGTTAGAAAAACAATCCGACGACCTTTACACAGTCAGCCAAAGGAGGAATGAACGCCTACGTGACTTTGTTGGCCGTTTCAACCATGAGAAAGTGTGCATCCCTCATTGCAACCAGGCGACAGCCATATCAGCCTTCCGCAAGGGTCTACTCTATGATTCCGATCTGTACAAGGAGCTCACCAAATACCCTTGTAAAACCATGGAAGACGTCCTCGCCAAGACATGGGCACAGATAAAATGGGAAGAAGACGAAGTAAACCATAAACCTAATACAGCGAACTACAAGGAAGATAAGTCGGAGAGGATGGTCGAACAACGAATCAACACCCGACGCAGCGGGCCATATTCAGCTGTACCCCGAAGGGACAGCCGTATGATGTACGAGCGCCGGCGCGACGACAGACCACCAAGGCCGTTCGTTCGTCCAAAAAACATAACACCAGAATACAACTTGAACATCAGACCAACGGAGGTAGTTGCCATACTGAAAGGAATGGGTAAGTCGGTTCGTTGGCCAGACAAGATGATGAGCCCGCCGGATCAAAGAGACAACTCTAAATGGTGCGAATTCCATGGAGACCACGGCCATCGAACTGAGCATTGCGTGGCGCTACGATTGGAAGTGGCCGAACTACTCAAGAAAGGCCACCTTAAAGAATTCCTGACCGATAAAGGTAAGCAAACTTTTATGAATAAAGAGGGGTCGCGCGACATTGCTTCAATACCACCACCAGAACCTCCCAAACACGAGAGAACTGTGAACGTCATCTCTGGCGGGTCTGAAGTGAATGGAGTAACCTACTCGGAGGCAAAGCGCCACTCACGACAGGCCGGTCGTACGAACATCCAACGAACTCGTACGGCGGATCCCACATGTAACTACCCAATCAGTTTCAGCAGCGATGAGCACATGGATTTATTCAATCCCCACCACGACGCACTAGTCATCTCACTGACGGTGGCCAATTGTTTGATCAGACGGATCCTAGTGGACAATGGAAGCTCGACAAATGTACTCTTCCTCGACGCATTGAAAGAGATGCATATTGACGAGTGTAACATCATACGTCGCTCTACAATCCTTGTAGGATTTAGTGGGGAACACAAGAATACTCTGGGAGAAATCACCCTTCCAGTATACGCGGAAGGTGTCAACTTAAACACACGTTTCCTCATCCTGGACTGTCCGTCGTCCTACAACATAATCATGGGTCGCCCATGGATTCATGAGATGAGGGCAGTGCCCTCAACATATCATCAGGTCATCCGTTTCCCTACCAAATGGGGAGTCCACGAGATCCGAGGGCAGCAAAAGATCTCGCGTGACTGCTACCAAAACACTCTTAAAAGCAGGTCGTCCGACTTATAGCAATTACAGAATGAGAGCACCCCCACCAACAAAGACGAACCTGATATGGAAGAACTCGACGAAGTATCCATACATCCCGATTTCCCAGACCACAAAGTTAGTATCGGATCTCGCCTTCCACAAAATATCCGAGCAAGACTACTCAGCTTCTTGACAGCGCGGCACGACAGCTTTGCATGGTCGCACGCAGACATGATCGGAATTAGCCCAGAAGTCCTAGTGCATAAGTTGCAAGTCGACCCGGATCATACACCTGTGAAGCAAAAAAGGAGGAAGTTCGCGCCCGAGCGCAACAAGGTTATAAATGAAGAAATCCAAAAGCTAATCGACATTGGCTCGGTGAGAGAAGTAAGTTACCCAGACTGGCTCGCGAACGTAGTGGTAGTGAAGAAAAAGAATGGGAAGTGGCGAGTTTGCATCGACTTCACAGACCTCAACAAAGCTTGTCCAAAGGATTCCTTCCTTCTCCCACACATCGACATGATGGTAGACGCTACGGCAGGCCATGAACTATTGAGCTTCATGGATGCATTCTCCGGTTACAACCAAATCCTTATGCATCCAGATGACCAAGAGAAGACTTCTTTCATCACGGAGCGCGGCATTTTTTGCTACAAAGTAATGCCATTCGGTCTCAAGAACGCTGGGGCAACCTACCAAAGATTAGTCAACAAAATGTTCGCAACCATGCTTGGACAGACTATGGAGGTCTATATCGACGACATGCTAGTGAAGTCGTTAGTAGCAGACCAACACCTCGATCACCTCCGGCAGTCGTTCGACATCATCGACGAGTACGGGATGAAGCTTAATCCAACCAAATGCTCCTTCGGCGTTTCCTCGGGAAAGTTCCTTGGCTATTTAGTAACCAAGAGAGGCGTCGAGGCCAACCCAGATCAACTCCAGTCCGTCATGGATCTAAGGTCCCCCAAAAGCATCAAAGACGTACAAAAGCTAACTGGACGGCTCGCGGCCCTCAACCGATTCATTTCAAAGTCGTCTGAAAAATGTAAGCCTTTCTTCGATGCTCTAAGAAAGAGCAAGTCATTTGATTGGAATCAAACAAGCGAGGACGCCTTCCAAAATATAAAAAGGTATCTAGCAAGCCCGCCTCTACTGTCCAAACCCAAGGAAGGCGAGACCCTCCTGCTCTACCTCGCTGTATCCGAAACGGCCATTAGCGCTGTATTGATAAGGGAGGAAGATGATAAACAACTCCCCGTATACTACATCAGCAAGACTCTACTCGATGCAGAGACAAGGTACGCCCAACTCGAAAAATTAGCCCTCGCACTAGTCACGGCCGCAAGGAAACTACGACCGTACTTCCAATGCCACACTATTAGTGTACTCACTGCCTTCCCCTTGAAGAGTGTCCTACATAAACCTGAACTATCCGGCCGTCTAGTGAAATGGGCCGTAGAGCTGAGCGAGTACGACATCAGCTACCAACCTCGCACGGCGATCAAGTCGCAAGTACTAGCGGATTTCATAGCAGACTTCACACCAGGGATTCTACAACGAGCGGAGGAAGAACTTTGCACTATGTCGTGCGACACGCCAAGGGAGGAGTGGAGTTTAGCAGTTGATGGATCAAGTAACGCTAGAGGCAGCGGGCTGGGAATAGTACTTACCTCCCCTACGGAGCACGTCATCGAGAGGTCCATCAGATGTGGATTCAAGACCACCAACAACGAAGCCGAGTACGAAGCCCTCATAGCCGGGCTCACCTTGGCAAAGGACTTACACATCGAACGAATCAAGGTACGCAGTGACTCCCAATTAATTGTGAGACAATTGCAAGGGTCCTATCAAGCCAAAGATTTAAAAATGTCGGCCTACTTGACCTTGGTAAAAGAGTTACAAGCTTCATTCAAGTCATTCGACATCGAGCAAATACCCAGATCCGACAACGCGCATGCTGACGCACTGGCCAATCTTGGGTCCGCACTAGCTACCACAATTGAACGAACTATTCCAATGGTGTTCGTCCAATGGCCAGCCGTATGGAAGCCGACAAAGCTGGAAATCAAACCAATTTCGGACAAGCCCACTTGGATTACCCCGATCCACGACTATTTGAGGGACGACACCCTCCCATCTGACAAGGTAGAAGCTCGAAGAATTAAAATCAAAGCCGCCCGATTTTCTATAATAGAAGGTCAACTTTACAAGCGATCCTACTCCGGGCCCTACCTCAAATGTGTCGACCCAGTCGAAGCTCAGCAAATACTCAAGGACTTACACGAGGGACAATGTGGAAATCACTCGGCCGGGAGAAGCCTAGCCAATAGAGCAATCACGGCCGGGTATTACTGGCCCACCATGCGATCCGAGTCGCACGACCTCGTCAAAAGGTGCGACCCCTGTCAGCGCTTCGCCCACATTTCACATCAACACCCGGAAAAACTCCACCCCATCTCAGCACCATGGCCCTTCATGAAGTGGGGCATGGACATAGTAGGGAAATTGCCTGTCGCTACCGGAGGAAAAGTCTACATGCTAGCCGTAACCGACTACTTCACAAAGTGGGTCGAAGCCGAATCATATGTAAGAATCAAAGACGTCGAAGTAAAAAACTTCATTTGGAAGAATGTCATATGTCGCTACGGAGTTCCACAGGAAATAGTCACCGACAATGGCTCACAATTTATTTCATATGATTTCCAAGACTTTTGCGACAAGTGGAGCATCAAACTAAGCTATTCAAGCCCAAGATACCCTCAAGCTAACGGACAAGCAGAATCCACTAACAAGACAATCATGTCCACCCTCAAGAAGCGACTCGACCAATGCAAAGGGAAGTGGGCCGATGAGCTACCGGGTGTGCTATGGTCTTACCGTACGACGGTCAGGACGTCAACAGGAGAAACACCATTCTCTCTATCTTACGGCTCAGAAGCCGTCATAGCAACAGAAGCTGACTACCCTTCTTATAGGATACGACACGCAACAGAAGAAACAAACGACAGAGAATTACTGAGTGAACTCGACACAATCGACGAGCGCCGCGACAAGGCCGCAATCAGATTGGCCGTATACCAACAACGAGTCGCCCGCCATTATAACAGAAGTGTTCGTCTCAAGTCATTCCATATTGGAAATTGGGTTCTTCGCCGCGTCTTCCAAAACACAAAGGAAAAAGGAGCAGGCAAATTCGGTCCTACGTGGGAAGGACCATATCAAATCACCAATGTATTTGGAAATGGAGCCTATAAACTGCGATGTACAGATGGCATGGAGATCGGCAACAGCTGGAACGCGTGCCATCTAAAACAATATCAGTTTTAGAAAAATATATATATATATATCTATCTATATATTTCGAATTTTATCACTCTACAATATTTTTTACGCAGGTCAGCATTGCACAGTCTATCTTGAAACTACATCACAAGTTGCAGTGTGCAACTGAGCAGTTACACACTCCAACTGGGGCAATTCAATATCACAAACAACAGAATCTACGACAAAACTCGACCATGACCCGCACTCAAGGTCATGGACCACGACCTGCATTCATGGTCGCCATCTCCACACGGTCACATGACCCGCACTCAAGGTCATGAACCACGACCTGCATTCATGGTCGCCATCTCCACACGGTCACATGACCCGCACTCAAGGTCATGGACCACGACCTGCATTCATGGTCGCCATCTCCACACGGTCACATGACCCGCACTCAAGGTCATGAACCACGACCTGCATTCATGGTCGCCATCTCCACACGGTCACATGACCCGCACTCAAGGTCATGAACCACGACCTGCATTCATGGTCGCCATCTCCACACGGTCACATGACCCGCACTCAAGGTCATGGACCACGACCTGCATTCATGGTCGCCATCTCCACACGGTCACATGACCCGCACTCAAGGTCATGAACCACGACCTGCATTCATGGTCGCCATCTCCACACGGTCACATGACCCGCACTCAAGGTCATGAACCACGACCTGCATTCATGGTCGCCATCTCCACACGGTCACATGACCCGCACTCAAGGTCATGAACCACGACCTGCACTCAGGGTCGCAAATACAATCAACGGTTACATGACCCGCATTCAAGGTCATGGACCACGACCTGCACTCAGGGTCGCAAACACCATCAACAGTCACATGACCCGCATTCAAGTTCATGGACCACGACCTGCACTCAAGGTCGCAAACGCAATCGACGATCACATGACCCGCATTCAAGGTCATTGGACCACGACCTACACTCAAGGTCGTAAACACAATCAAAATGCATTCTCATACATGAAAAAGAATGGTCATATAAGGCGTACGATAATAAGGAAAATCCAAATGCATCATATATTAAGCAAATGAGCATCGTACAACATAAAAGAACCATCATAGAAATACACATACGGATCCATGTCTGTGTGTCGTGCGACGAAACCACATCAAAGGACGGCACAAACGCCTTGACTTTTCTCTTAAAGTACAAAGCGTTTGGGGGCAAACTGTAGTAGCCAAAATATGTCGGGCCCAAGATATAAGCGAAGGATCCAGCCCAGAAGCCTAAAGTATATCTCAAAGACCAGGCCCAGATAAAACCTTCATGTAGTACTACATACAGACCTTTATGTAGTACGACATGAAATCGGTGCCTCACACAAACCAGGTAGCATCAAGGGAGATAACTTAGTGTCCATGCTTGGAAGAACTCATATGTCGTACGACATGTGTGTTCGACATGAGACGTCCGTGTAGTACGACATGCGCTCGACATGAGACGTCCGTGTAGTACGACATGCGCTCCATGTCCCACACATCCAAGTAACATCAAGGGAGATAACTCAGTGTCCACGCTTGGAAGAGCTCCTATGTGGCATCCATGTAGTACGACGGTGGACCAGTACGAAGACCTTATTGTCGTACGACATACGTTCGACAATGAAGCACTCTCATGTAGTACGACGGTGGACCAATACGATGACCTTATTGTCGTACGACATACGTTCGACAATGAAGTACTCTCATGTAGTACGACGGTGGACCAGTACGAAGACCTTATTATCGTACGACATACGTACGACACGGAGCACCCTCATGTAGACACGTCAGTTCGAAGAACTATGTCGCACGACATGAAGCACTCATGTAGTACGACGACATACCAGTTCGAAGACCTTATTGTCGTACGACATACATTCGACATGAAGCACTCTCATGTAGTACGACGGTGGACCAATACGAAGACCTTATTATCGTACGACATACGTACGACACGGAGCACCCTCATGTAGACACGTCAGTTCGAAGAACTATGTCGCACGACATGAAGCACTCATGTAGTACGACGACATACCAGTTCGAAGACCTTATTGTCGTACGACATACATTCGACATGAAGCACTCATGTAGTACGACGACATACCAGTTCGAAGACCTTGTCGCACGACATGAAGCACTCATGTAGTACGACGGTGCTACATCACCCAATCACGGTCCAGATTGACAAGGAACCTACATGTCGTACGACATAGCATCTCCGTCGCTCCGAGGGAGACCAAATTGTAATCTACTTTGAGACGGGTCCTACAAAGTCATAATGACACTTGATGGTAGCCCAATCAAAAGAAGCACCCAGATGCTTTCTTGGTGGCAGACAGAGAAGAGAGAATGATGAGATCTCTCAAAAGGAAGAAGCATTAGTCCTCTATAAAAAGGAGGATAATCCCTCATAAGAGGGGACGGTCGAAAAACTGAAATCCAGAGATTACTGAAAAAGAACCACACCCTCCGGCCATTGCTCATCTTCTCCGATCACCCTCCGACCTTACATCTCCTTTAATCAAAGAAACCCCAACTGTGAAGATAGCAGGAAGTATTTCTCACCCATCTACGTTTACAAACATTACACTTTTACTAGCACTCGCTAACTTGATCGTCGGAGTGACTTTGGCCGGCACCACCCCGGTGTCCCAGACGTCCTGCGGGTCACGTGCGTTTTGTCTTTGCAGGTTGTAGTGCCCCGTGTCCCCGAGTGATTTTTGAGGACTACAATAAGTAGGGAGAAAATTATAAATAACGCCTTCAAAAATTGAGTTTTGGTTTTAATCACATGTAAAAAAAAATTGTTAGTAACCACATTGAAGTTGAAAAGACCAAAATATCCCTCATTAAAATTTATTGGCCACTTTTCCCTCTCCTTCAAACCATATTCATGTCAGAGAGAGAGAAACCAAACTTTTTGGAGAGAGAAACTGCTAGAGAGAAGGAGGAGATGTCTACGAAGAAGAGAACTTCAGCCTGCATGATACTGTTGAAGACGATCCTCGGCCAAAAATTTATTTTTGGGTTGAGGAAGTTTAAAGTTTGAGTTTAGAGATAGAAATGTATGATTTCTACCCATAGGATGTTAAAAACATGTTTAGGGCTTAGAAGATGTTTGAAATGCAAGTAATTTGATTGTATTTTGGGTCATGGTTTTGAATTTGGAAAATTTAGTTTTCGAAACATAAAAGCCTGATTGTTAGAAAATGTAAAACCATCTTTGTTAAAAATATATATATATATATATATATATAAAAATTAATCATTTTTCCTTTTTTATTTAATTATTTAATTAATAAATTGACATAAAGTATTCACTTTTAAATTTTATTTTTAATTTTAATAAATGATGTTATTTTTAAGTTTTTTTTTATTTTTAATGAATTTTATTGTTATTTTATTTAATCCCTTTTAAGTATTTATTTAAAAATAAATAAATTTTTATAACATATGTCAATTTCTTATTGGATTATTGAAATAGGTAAAGTTATTAAAAAATTAAAAGATAAAAGCGTTATTCTAATTTAATAATTTAATAAAAAAGGGTAAAATGAACAATTTATACTTTATATTAAGTTTGACCGTTAAAATTTTGGTCATAGGGACTAAATTGATGTATTTTGAAAAAATTAGGGATCATGTGAGTTAAAAAACTAAAAACAGATCAAAAATTTATAATTTTTAAATATGTTAGAGATCAAATTAATAATTATTCGAGGTATTTACCTTAGTTTAAGTAGAAGTACGGTTTTAATACAATATGACCAAATATTAGGATATTCCATTGCAATTTTTCCTTTATTATATTTAAAATTGAAAAACAAAAATGATAAAATAAATGAATATTTTTTCTTAAAAAAATAAAAAAATTTTAAAAATAGATCTCCAATGTGGACATCTATCACATCCTTTTATTTTTTATTTATTTTTATTTTGTTTTGAAATTTTTATTTTGAATTTTTGTATTAAGGTTATTTTGGTAATTTAATTATTACGTCACGGGTATTTTTATTTCTAAAACAGTTAAACTTGGTCAACTGTTAAGTTTAACAGATTTTAACTAACAGTAGAGGAAGTAAATGTTATTTTTTGATAAAATTGTTTCTGATGGAGCTCCGTATGATCAAACTCAATCCAAATATTCTTTTATTATTTTTTCTAACAATAGGTGGACAAAATTCAGTTTGGTTCGGTTTTACCCACAACTGAACCAAACTAATTTTTTTTTCGGCTATCAATTGGGTCAACTAAACATAGTGGATTTTATGTAAATAACCGAAAATAATCAAACTGTAAAAGTTTGGTTCAGTTTGGTTATCTCAGTTTGAGCCTTCGTGGGCCTAAATTGTATGTATGGGCTTAAGTAGGCCTTTTGGGTCAGAAATTAATTTTTTTTCTTATTTTTTAACCAATTATTTGTATATTTATAAGTTAATGGGTCCATATATTTTGAGCCAATATCAAATTTGAACCTCTTTTGAGTTATATTATAATTGTTTGAGTTTGATATTTTT
Source organism: Xanthoceras sorbifolium (assembly GCA_003430845.1). NCBI lineage: Eukaryota > Viridiplantae > Streptophyta > Magnoliopsida > Sapindales > Sapindaceae > Xanthoceras > Xanthoceras sorbifolium. The sequence continues at coordinate 13,171,118 of CM010612.1, forward strand.
TTTTGTATAATTGATACTTGATACCTAATACCAAATAGATAGGGTTTTTTTTTTTTTTTTTATATAGTTCGGTTATGGGTAGGATACGATTTTGACCACCCATAACCAATTTTTATTCGATTATCAAATGGAATAACCAAACACCCAAGACCCATGACTCATATATAGTTCGGTTCAGTTTGGTTAGGGTCGGTTTGGTCAATGTGCCCACCCCTACCTAACAATATTATAACCCCTAATTAATTCAAAAGACAAATCAAAACTCATTTAATTTCGGTTGGTCCTGGTAGTCGTTTGACCCGTAAAGGTGTTAAATTTAAAAAAAATAAAAAAATAAAAACTTAAACTCCTTTAAAGCGGAAAACTCCTGCACCACATCAAACTACAAATGATCCACAAAATTACAAAACCATAATAGCATTCTGTTATAAAAAGAAGAGATGCAAGACATTGGTGAAGGAGCCGATGTCTTCCTCTTATTTGGTTGAAAAAGGCTCTGCCTCCTAGAGAAAAGGGAAGTGGGAGGCAATTGCTATAGCTTTTTTTTCCCCTTGAGAATTGTAATGAAATATCATTACGTTTTGTCATATTACAATGAAATTATGAGTTTAGTCTTAATTACATAATAGTACGGTAGTACCCTATCGTCAGTTAACTCAGTCAAACATAACGGTTTGACCATGATTTATGTGTGACATAACATAACTACCACTACTTAAAAAATTAAATTAAATAAAAAAAAATTTTTAAAAAAAAAATAGATCTCCATCGTCCATCAAGTTGACAAAAATTTAAAAAAAACACTACTTAATTTTTTTTTTTTTTGATATAACACCGCTTTAATGTTAGATTCAAATGGAAGTCTGTAAGTGTAGAGATGGTAGTGGGTCGAGTTCGCCAAGTTTGGCCAAATCTAAACTCGAACCCCAATATTTTTTAACACCCAAACCCATCTGCAAACCCGCAAATTATGTGGGTTCAAGTTTCACCTGCGGGTTTGACTCAAATTTACACTCACTCGTTTGACCCGAATTCGCACCTGCCCACGAACCTGCATAGTTTCACGGGTTCAGGTCCAAACCTTCGAAATAAAAAATACATAGTCACTAATATTAAATCTTCTTTAAATCTTGAATTTTATCATATTCAAAGCCATAATAACAAAATATAATACTAAGGATATTCAAATCCATAGTACTTTATTTTTTAAAAAAACAATTATTATATATGTTTGGAAGAATTACACAAATACACCTAATGTTTGGTAAAATTATACTAATGGACAAGATTTATATATATCAACACAAACCTTACCTGATGTTTGAAAAATATTGCACGGAAATCCCCCGCTGTCAACTTGAGACCGTTAGTATCTAACAGTCAAAGTTGAAAAATGCATAAAGTACCCCATTTTTATTTTTAAAAAATTAAAAATTAAATTTTATTAATTTTTTATATATTAAATCAATAAAAAAATTAATTAAAATATTATTATCTTAAAAATAAAAAATAAAGGACAAGATCGCAGATGAAGCTTTGGCTCCATCTCAGATGGGAGATAGAGCCAAAGCTCTATCTCCTACAGCGACCGCCTGTAACATCCCTAATTTCAAATAAATATGAAAAGTATGGTTGAATGAATTTTGAATATGTGAATATGATATTTATGATTTGAGGGGTGGAAAATGTAATTAAATGTATTATATTTTTAAGGTTTCCAGGTGGACCAGATGGAGCGATCCAGAAAGACTGCATGAAAGTGAAGGAAAAAGTTGGCAGTGAGTACTGCGACCAGGGATCGCGATGAGCAGCTCACAGTGAAAAAAAAAATGGTGATTTTAGGCAGTGAGCACCGCGACCAGTCACCGCGACCAGGGATCGCGTTGAGCAGCTCGCGGTAAAAATATTGATTTTAGGCAGTGAGCAACGCGACCAACATCGCGACCAGACACCACGATGGTTGATCGCGATGAAAGCGGTGAAATTACTCCAGTGAGCAACGCGACCAGGTGGCGTAACCATAGGTCGTGATCAACGGTCGCGATGACCGAATTTTTATTAAAAAAAATAAGAGGCGGTGAGAAGCTTCACGAAGAAGCAAGAGAGAAAAAGAGAAATAAAGAGATAGAAGAGGAGAAAAAGAAAGAAAGAGAAAGATAAAGAAGAAGAAGAAGAAGAGGAAGAGGAAGAAGAGAAGAAGAAGAAGAGAAGAGGAAGAAGAAGAAAGGAAGAAGAAGAAGAAAGAGAAGGAGAAGAGGAGGGAAAAAGGAGAAAAAGGGGAAAGGAAAAAGAAAATTCAGAAAAGAAACAGTCGGAAAAACGGTATCCAGGTTGGTGTACACGTATTTCTGAAAACTTTATGAATTTCGTTATATAATTTGATTTGAGTTTCTATATTTTGATTTAAATGATTTGAAATGAATTGAAAAGCTTGTATTTGATTTTGAAAAATTATTATAGATTTGTGATATAGTATGTTTTCGAATATGTTTACGAATATTGTTTTGTGAACATAATTGTTGTTGAATTGATGAATGTTAGTTGAAATGAAAAATTGAATATATGGTATTGTGAAATGGCCATAGAATACTTAGACATATACACGGATATAGTAGGTTGGTATACCAGCGGGGTTATTTCAGCAATACTGCACCGTTATTACTAGTGACTGTTGTAGCGGGGCAATCCCGGACGTCACACCAATACCAATGATTGTTGTAGCGGGGCAACCCCGGACAATCACACCGATACTAGTGACTGTTGTAGCGGGGCAACCCCGGACGTCACACCGATATTACAGAGACTATACCCATATTACAGTCCAGAAAATTATGTTGAGTATACCAGAGGGCCAGAATTGAAAGGAATTAAAGAAAATGTTTGTAAATGAGTTTTAAAAATTTGGTTTGGTATGATTTATTTTATGAATTGAGTTAAATAATGATATGTTTTTATATTATAGCATGATGACATTTTATTTTGAGATTTATTTTATGATTTTGATAAATGAGTTTAGCGTACACCCACTAAGCTATATGCTTAGCGTGGTGATTTCATCACGCGTAGGTAACAGGGATACAGAGGGGGAAAAAGACTGAAGAGGTGATAGCTGTAGACAGAGGATCAGAGTCACCAAACTTTGGGTAGTTATACATTTTTATATATTATATTCAACTATACATGCATATACAGAAATTTGTAATTGTGTCATATATATATATGTTTGTGTTTTGTAAATATTTGTTTTATGGTTTATGTCTTCGTTTTCAAAGGTTTGTAAATATTAAATTATTAATTGTTTTATTTGAAAATGTTTGGAAAATCGCATTATATGGTAGAGTGCGCAATTGATTAAGAAAAGAAGTTTGAAGTATTGAAAATATATATTATTTGAGTTTTTGATGTAAACAGGATTTTTGGAAAATCAGAAAAATAGAGGGAACTCTGTCGAAATTTTTTTTAAAATGGATTTGATGGGCACACTAGAAAGGTTTTTAAAATATAAATTATTTGATTTTCAAGGGCTTTCCAATTATAAGTGAGTCAAGAAAAGTTTTGAAAACCCGGTAGCGCTCCATGGGTCGATTCAGATGGGTCGGGTCAGGGGGTGTTACACCGCCGACATGCGCTCTAGCATTTAAAAAAAAAAGGCAAAATACCAGATCTACGATCTGGTCATTCACTTATAGATGGAGCTTTAGTTCTATCTCAAATGGAAGATGGAGCCAAAGCTGAAGGAAAAATCAAATAGGTTTTCGTAAAATGCGACAGAATAATAATAATAAAAATATGGTTTAAAATTTTTCCTTTTAGAAAACTCTTTTCAAGTATACTCATTGTTTTTGTATACACGCGTATTAAAATTGAAACTACAATTTACCTGATTGTTTTTCTTAATTAGAGACTCTGATTCACCACCAAGTCTTACGAGCTATGACCCGCGGTTTGACAACGCGCGTGTGGGCACATCACAGATACAGAAATTGAGGTTACAGATAAAAGGAGAAGACAACAAATTGTCTTCTTTTCTTGGCCGGCCGCACCTTGCAAAAATAAGAAGATAAAAACTTTTCTTTTCTCTCTTGGTTAGCGGCACTTTCCTTTTTCTTTTCTGTCTAGTTCATGATATATATATATCAGACAATGTTTAAGAATGTGTTAGGCGCTAGGCATTCGGCGGCTGAGTAGACGGTTCTTCGGTGGGTCAACGGTCAACGTGTTGACCGCACCGTTGACCACCTAGAAGATTAATTAAATTCCATAAACTTCCTAGTTCCTACATAAATAATTAAATATTAATTCCATAAACTTCCTATAAATTGATTAAATTCCATAAACTTCCTAGTTCTTACATAAATATTAATTTAAAATTTAAAATACTAAAATTAAAATATTTGTCATAATTTAATTTTTAAATTATCATTTCAAGTTCAATATAACATTATGTTAATCAACAATGAAGATTAAACTAAAAATATTCACAATTTTATAAAAAATATTCATCTAGATATTTAATCAAACACTTGAATTGCATATATAAAATCATATTTTTAACAACTAAAAATCTTTAAAATACTAAAATAGAGAAGTACAATACCTTTGTAGATGATGATGATGATGAAAATGGGTTCGAATGGAGAAGAAGAAGATTACTCTAAAGGCTAGGGTTTGTGTTTTTCGGTTTTAGTTTTGTAAAGAAGAGAACAAAAATTGCTTTTGGTTTGCGTTTTGCTTCTGTGCTCGCTGCCCACTGTCAACTTTGGTTTTATTTTTTTTTTCACAAGTCCAAAACGACGTCGTTTTGGGCTTGTGAAAAAAAAAAATTTGTCTCCCCGGCTGGGCGGCCGCGGAGATAGAATGCGGCTGCCTAGGCGGACGCGGTTTCCACGGTTGGGCGTATGCGGAGACCCTATTCGACGCTGCGGCCGGCCGCCTAGCGCCAAAGCGGCGCCTAGACAGGCTATCTAGGCCACTTTTTAGAACACTGATATCAGGACTCTAGGGTTTAGTATTGACCATGTCAAATAGGATTCTAAATCATATTTAACCTTGGTCACCTCTAGAGTTTGAACCTTTGACTTCTGGGACTTAAAATAATATTTATTATTTTAATCCTTTTGTATTAGTCATGGTTCGAATATGTAACATCCTTTTAATAATTAAAATAATTAATAATTCTCAATTATTAATATTTATTTAATTATTAATTCACTAATCAAATAATCATATTATTTAATTAATTCTTTTAATATAATTGTGTCATTTTCGTAACATATTTATGTTAGAAGTTACTTTAATGTTTTACTGCTTACTGCCTTACTTTTACTGTTTATGTAAATATCTTTTTGCTAGACTAGGAGTAGGATTTGTTTATTTCCTAACTATAGTTATTTCCTAACTGGAGTTCATCTTCCTAATTTAGTAAGGACTCTCTGTAAACATATATAGCTGATGAATACAAATAGAAACACATAATTTTTCCGCAAATACCTTTTGTAACATGATATCAGAGCACCAGGTGCTATCTTCGGCTTTCATCGCTATTTTCTTTTCAAGCCTTTATTGCTGGTTCTTTTTTCCTTCAAGCCTTTATCGCTGTTGTCTAAAGCCTTCATCGCTGTTGTTCGAAGCCTTCATCCTTACTATTCGACGACCTTCATCATTATTCTTCGACGGCCTTCATAGCTGCTTGTGTTCGTCCGAGCCATCATCACTGTTCGTCTGAGCCTTTCTAGCCTTCCTTTGTTGACCGTTCTTCATCTCTACACCTGTTTCGAAGTTGTTTTCTACACCATGACAGAAGGCAGCTCCACTCCAAAGACCATGCCTCTTCTTGGTAATGCGACGGGTCTGTCGAATAAAGAATCAATTTTTGGAGGGAGTAATAGTAATGGGTCTGGAAAAGATTTTTAGTTTATTCAAGCTGGATACAGACTCAATGGAAAAAATTATTTGAAGTGGTCACGAGTTGTTCAAACTTTTTTAAAAGGAAAGGGCAAATTGAAGCATCTTACAGGTAGTGGTCCTCCAAAAGAAGACCCTCGATTTGATACTTGGGATAAGGAGGATTCTATGATCATGATTTGGTTGTGGAATTCGATGACTTCGGATGTGAATGATACATGTATGTTCTTAACAACTGCCAAAGAAATCTGGGTATTTGTCCAGAAAACTTACTCTAAAGTGAAGGATAATGCTCAAGGGTATGAAATTCGAATAAAGACAATGTCAACCAAGCAAGGTAATTGGCCTGTAACTAATTATGCAAACACATTACAGAGTTTGTGGCAAGAATTAGACCACTTCGCTGTGTTCGGATAACAAATCCTGTGGACGCCATGGTGGTGAAAAAATTACTGGAACAAGATAGGGTGTATCATTTCTTGGTTGGTCTCAATATGGAGTACGATCAAGTCCGGATCCAAATATTGAGAATTGAAGAAGTACCATCATTGAATACTATCATCTCAATGGTTCGGGCTGAGGAGAGTAGGAGGAGTGTAATGGTTCAATCAGTACATGAGGAAGGTTCGACTCTTGCATCAACTGGTGGCCTGAATTTTACAACAAATGAAGCCTGTTACCAGTGAGAATAATCGATCCAGCAGCACCAACAACTCCAATATTTGGTGTACCTAATGCAAGAAGCCGAGGCATACCAAAGATAGGTGCTGGAAGCTTCATGGAAAGTCGTCCACTTCCAACAAAGATTGGGGCCAGAAGGGACAACAACAACAAGCAAACCTTACCGGGGATGTGGATACTCGTGTAAAGGACAACACTGATTCTGCAATATTGGAAAAAATCAAGAGTCTCTTAGGAACTTTGGAGAAAATACCACGTGTAGGTAATGGACAACTCTCAACAATATCATTCGGTTTGGACTCATCAAGTTTATTTTTACTCTTAGATTTCTCTACATCCTTAACCGGAGGAGTATTATCAATAACTTTATCATCCCTAAGAGTAAAAGAATCAACATGCTCATATATTTTACAAGAATTTACACCTTTAAGATTTGGTTTAGTACTAGAATGAAACTTCCTTTTTTCATTTACAGCAAGAGAATTAATCAATTTAGAAATTTAATTCTTAATATACTTGTTCTCATCAACTAACTGACCAATCATAGAATCATATTTAGTGAAAATGGTTTTATACCTCTGACCTTGTTTTTGTTGATCCTGCATAAACGCCTGAAGAGTATCTGCCAAAGATGGCTTGAAATTAAATGAATTTGGTGCTGAAAATTGATGGTTAGAAGCATTTACATGTTGCTGAGGTTCATTTCTCCAACGAAAGTTAGGGTGGAACCTTGTTACTGAATTGTATAAATCTGAATAAAGAGAATATGATTTCTGAAAATTTCTAATAGCAGCAACCTGAGGGTCCTGTGATACCTGCAAAGAAGGGCAATTGTGACTAGAATGACCAATATCATAACAATAATCACATACTTGGGTAGAATTAGCGTGATAAACAGATTGAGGCACAGAAGAGTTATTCAAATTTAATTTGGTCACCAAGGTCTCATATTTTAACTTCCAACTATCTTCCTTCTTCAATTGATAAATTCCTTTACTACTAGAAGATGTAGAAGGCTTGGAACGATATGTGCTATCAAGTGGACTAGGGGTAGACCACTGATGAGCTTTTTCAGCAATTTCCTTTAGAAACTTTATAGCATCATTATGATCCTTTTTCATGAAGTTTCTATTACACATAGACTTAATGAACTGACGATCCCTAGGGAGAAGTCGCTCATAAAAGTAACTAGCTTGACGCCAAGATTCAAAACCATGATATGAACATAAACTTAATAGCTCCTTAAACCTTTTCCATGCTTGATACAATGACTCATTCTCAGTTTAAGCAAAATTTGAAATTTTTTTTCTTTAAAGCCATTGTTTTGTGGTTAGAAAAATACTCATTAAAGAGTGCCTCACACATTTCATCCCATGAACCTATAGACCTAGCCCCCAAAGAATACAACCAACTTTTTGCTTTATCTTTTAGAGAGAATGAGAAAATTTTCAATTTCACAAAATCCAGTCCCTTATCTTGATTATAAAATGCACAAACTGCATCCTCAAATGCTCTAACATGTAAGTATGGATTTTCATTCTCTAAACCATGAAATGAAGGAAAAAGTTAAACCATGCCAGGTTTGAAATCATATCTAGGCATGTTATGTGGTAACATGATGCATGAAGGTGCAGTATTACGTGCTGGATGCAAATAGGTCTGTAAAGTTCTTATTGGTGGCGGAGGATTGTTATTATTATTCAACGCAAAATCATTATTAAAATCCTCCATGTCTCGAACTAATGTAGATGAACTAGAAGAAGTAAATATATTTCTCACACAAATTACATATTCAGACTTAGAGTCGTGTTTAGATTCAGATGCAGGCTTCCTATAAATCTACCAAATTGATCTCTATAGCGCATATGATGAAAACAAAAGATAAAAAAGAAAAACGAAAACAAGTAAATTGAAAGAAAGTAGAGAAAATGGAACGAGTGTACCAAATGTAGGGAAAATTCGGCGGTCTTTGCTGAACCACTCCCCGGCAACGGCGCCAAAAATTGCTTGCTAATCCCAAGTGCAGGAGTCGCGTAGCAGTATAACTCAGAGTAACGAGTGTCGTTCGACCAAGAGCAATAAGAAAGATCGCAAAATTACAATTAACTAAAAATTAATAAAACAATTCGATTGAGCCTAATTGAGAGTAAAACTTATAAATGATAAATACTAAGGCTTCGGGGTTCCACCTTAAATTATCTATGCAATATTATTGATTCAATTACTTTCTTAAAACTTACATAAGGATGGACATATAAAATATAAATTCGGTTGATAGTGTTCAAACATAAGCACAATTAATTTTTTATGGGAAGAATCTCAAGTATAGCCTGTACCTACAGCAACAATCTATCAAGAAATAATTCTGTCTAAACTCTAAATAATCTATTGGCTTACCAAAATCATGAAAGCATGGTTGTTTTTACTAAACAATAGGAAAAACATGACTGAACCTATGAATAAGATTGTAAAACACCCATCAATCATTACAAGAATCTAAACCAAAAACCAAATTTATATTGAAAATACTTGTCTAAATTGAATCAATAAAATACATAGATAATATTAGGTTTCTCCCCTTACCTTAGTTAGGAGATTAGTTCTCCATGGAAAGAAATACAAAACAAATAAAAATGGAGCTTGGGAGTGAAGATCGGATCGGAGCAAGTAAAAGCAACTTCTTCTCCTCCATTGTTCGAATGCTTTCCTTTTCCTTTTCAACCAAACAAAAATGAAAACCCCTTCTTCTTTTATGTTCAGCCGCCTCCCTCTCTTTTTGACCAAAAGGATCAATATGCAAGTTGTCCCCCTCTTTTTAATTGCTGGCCGAAACCCCTTAAAAATCTTATGACATTTTCTTCTTTTCCATGCCACATGACACCACATCATTTGCTAAATAAAAAGCATGAGACAATTGATCATTTTGGACTGATTCGTTTAGGACTTAATGTATGACTAAACTTTCATTTGGGCCTTGCAAGTTGCATTTGAGCCATCATTCATTGTTGCTTCATCAACTCTATGCTCAAGAGTTAGGTCTACGTCCAATCTCAATTCTTTATTCTGTAACTGATCAACTTGATAGAGAAGACAAATTTTAGATAAATCAATTATATTATTAGACAAACATGCTCAAAATACATAAGAATTATAGACAATAAATATCACTACGCAATCCTGAGCCAGGTATATGCTCCCTAGTTCAGTCAAGTAAGTTTTCTAATTGTGTTAGTTTTAATGTTACAGACAAGTGTGATTTGAGTGCTTACGTTTCTGATTCAGGTGTTACAGACCATATGACCCACTCACCTCACAATTTTTTTTTCTTACGAACCATGTCCTAGCAACAAAAAAATTGCAGTAGCTGATGGCTCCTTAATTACTGTGGCCGATGTGGGAGACATAAAACTTAGTCCCACTTTTTCTTTACAACATGTCTTACATGTACCAAAACTGTCACCAATTTAATTTCTATTCAGAAGTTGACTAAGGACCAAAATTGTTCAGTAACCTTTTGTTCTACTCATTGTGACTTTTAGGATCAGCTTTCGGGGAAGAAGATTAGACTTGCTAAAACTAAGAATGGACTGTACTTCCTTGAAACATCTCAAAGTCCAAGTAAGCATCAAATTTCTCAATCCTACCTTTCTGACCACACTGCAATTAAAAGTCAAGTTTGGTTGCATCATTTGAGATTCAGTCATCCTTCTTTTCATATTTTAAAATTCATGTTTCCTTCTTTGTTTGTTGGTCTTGAAATTAATTCATTTCAATGTGATACATGTCAACTTGCAAAATAAAAACGTGTATCTTTTCAAATTAGTAATAAAAGAAGTTTTTTTCCTTTCTCTCTTGTTCATAGTGATATTTGGAGACCATCTCGGGTCTCTAACATTAGAGAAGCGAGATGGTTTGTGTCCTTTATAAACGATTATACTAGAGTCACTTAGATCTATTTGCTAAAACAAAAATCTGATTTGAAAAAGGTTCTTCAAAATTTTTGTTCTATAGTTCACACTCAATTTCAAACAAAGATCAAACGCTTTTGAACTGATAATGTAAAAGATTATTTTAATCAGGAATTAACAAATTTTTTTAAAAATTAGGGTATTATACATGAGTCTTCATGTGTTTATACTCCTCAACATAATGGATTGGCAGAAAGAAAAAATGAGCATTTACTTTCCACAACAAGGGCTCTGCTTTTCCAAAACAAAGTTCCAAATTGCTATTGGGATGAAGTCATGTTAACTGCTACACATATCATTAACAGGCTCTCTGCAGCAGTATTAGACTTCCAATCTCCCATCTCTGTGTTTTCCAAGTTTTATCCTGATTTTAATATATCTCATAATCTTATTCCTAGGGTCTTTGGTTGTGTTGTTTTTGTTCATAATCACAGTCCCGCTAAAAGCAAATTAGATCCACGGTATCTTAAATGTCTGTTTCTTGGGTACTCTGTTACCCAGAAAGGGTACAAATATTATCATCCAGCCTTTCAAATTTTTTTTATTTTTGCGGATGTTACATTTCATGAGTCCCAATCCTTTTTTGAGTCTTATCTTCCAGCGGAGAATTTGAGTGAAGCTAAGACTGAGATTGATAATGATTTCTTTGATTTTTTCAACTCTGGTGATTTTAGTTCTAAGAGTCCAACTCTTTATGGTATTGGTTCTAAGAGTCTCATCTCTAATAACCATCCAGTGCCTTTAAAAGACCATATTGATTTGATTTTTGAGTCCAATTTACAAACTGATTTACATAAACATAATGCTTCAAATAAAGCGTTTTTTGTGTCAGAAAAAGAAGCAGATTTTTTTAATCTTGAAAGTTCTAGTTTGATCAAATCTCAACAAAATGAACTAGATGAATTAACTGACTTATCAAATACAAATTATCCTTCACCAAACTCTCCTGAAACTAGAAAAAAAAAACCTAGCTGAAAGTGAATTAGACCACCAACCGGACTGCCCAAAACAGAACAGCCCCGCCTGCACCGAATCTTCTAAAATCAAAAGAAACCCAGCTGAAAGTGAATTTGTAACACCCCTTGACCCGACCCGTCTGGATCGACCCAGGGAGCGCTACCGGGTTTTTCAAAACTTTTCTTAATTCTGTTTATAATCTGAAAACCAAATAATTTATAATTTAAAATCATTTCTAGTGAGCCCATCAAAAATCAGTTTTCAAAAATTTCGGCAGAGTTCCCTTTATTTTTCTGATTTTCCAAAACCTGTTTTCAACAAATGTCCAACACAATATAATTTTCAACACTTCTAAATCAAACTTTCAAACAAATGCACACTCTGCCGTTTAGTGTGACTTTCCAAACAGTTTTAAAATAAAACAGTTCATAATTCATTATTTACAATCCTTTGAAAATGAAAAACAGAATCATAAAACAATTATTTACAAAACATAAATATATAACACAATTACAAATCTCTGTATATGCATGCGTATCTAATCATATGATACAACAATATATATATATATATATATATATATATATATATATATATATCTACCCCAAAAATGTGACTCTGCTTCTCTGTCTACAACTAACTCCTCTTCAGTCTTTTCCTTCCTCAGTATCTCTATTACCTATGCGCAATAAAAATCGACGCGCTAAGCATATAGCTTAGTGGGTGTACACTAAACTCAATTATCAAAATCATAAAATAATTTCATAGTAAAAATATTACAATGCTAACGTATAATAACATTATAAAATTCAAGTCGAGCACTGAAAGAAAACATATGAAATTAGGTTAATGAAAGTATTTAAATATAATCAATATCTCATATGAAATGCAGTTCTCAATTCTTTTCTAATCATTTTATTCAATTCATTCTCAATTCTGGTCCTTTGGTATACTTAACATAATTCATGACTGAAATATGGGTCGTTTGACCTCTCAGTGGCTGTCAGTCGAATATAACTCCCACCCTAGGACTGAGTGTTCGGAACCTAGAGAGGTACATATCTCCCTATCCCAGGACGCATCCTTAGGAAGGTACGTGTCTCCCTACCCCAGGACGAATCCTTGAGGAGGTACGTGTCTCCCTACCCCAGAACGAATCCATGGGGAGGTACATAATATCACATCAATATCAATATCGGTGCAGTACTGCTAAATGAACCCAGCTGGTATACCAACCTCCTATATCCGTATATATGTCCAAGTACCCTAGGACCATTTCAATACCATAATCTAAATTCTCATATCATTAAGTCGAAATATAGAAATTTAAATTAAATCATATAAAGAAATTCATAACATTTAAATCAAAATATTCCCTTTCTTTCGAATTCAACAATATAATTTTTAAAACAATATCCGTAAATCACATAATACCTTCAAACAATTTCCTTTAACATAATTGCTGGAAATCGAAAATCAAATTAAATTTTAAAATATTCACATAAAAAACGATATAAATACATAACAATCAAAATAATCAAATAAATTCAGATTTCAAATCGAAAACGCATAAGAAAACTGCAAAGGTTTCAAAAGCGAGTGTACACCAACCTGGATACCGTTTTACCGACTATTTCTTTTCTGAATTTTCTTTTTCTCTTTTTCCTTTTCTCTCTTTCCTTCTCTTTTCATTTCTCCTTCTCTTTTCTTCCTTTCCCTTTTCCTTTCCTTTTCTTCTTCTTCATTTCTCTTCTTCTTCTTTTCTTCTTTTTCTTCTTCTTCTTCTTCTTCTTTCTCTCTCTCCCTTTCTCTCTCTTTTCTTTCTCTTCTCTTTTTCTTTCTTTTTTTCTCGGTCTCTCTCTCTCTCTTTTTCTGGTTTGCTTCCTTGTGAAGCTTCCACCGACCTTTATTTTTTTATAAAATTTCGGTCATTGCGACCTGTGGTCGCGCCACTTGGTCGTGTTGCTCACTAGAGGAATTCCACCGCTTTCATCGCGATCACCCATCGCGGTACCTGGTCGCATTGGTAGTCGCTATGCTCACTACCCAAAATTCACATTTTCATCGTGAGCTAGTCAGCGCAATCCCTGGTCGCGGTGCTCACTGCCAAAAATCACCATTTTTCACAGCGAGCGACTCATCGTGATCGCTGGTCGCGGTGAATGGTCGCGGTACTCACTGCCAATTTTTTCTTCTCTTTCATGCGTTATTTCTGGACTGCTCCATCTGGTCCACTTGAAAACCATAAAAATATACACACATTTAATTACGTTTTTCACCACTTAAATAATAAATTTTATATCCACATATTCAAAATCAATTATTTGAAATTAGGGATGTTACAAAATTAGACCATCAACTGGACTGCCCAAAACAGAACAACCCATACTGCACCGAATCTACCCAACCTTCCAAGCCTCCTATCGCAATCCCTATCGTGTATTCAAGGAAAAAAGGTCATAAATTTTGCAAGTCCAGTCTGACCTGAAGCCTGATGTGGAGTTACCAATTGCACAGAGAAAAGGAACTAGAGAGTGTACCAAACGGCCATTGTACCCATTGTCAAAATATGTGTCACACCAGAATTTTCCAATTTCTCACCAATCTTTTCTCACAAACTTAAATACTATTTTTGCGCCTAACACAATGTCTGAGGCATTGACTAATAACAATTGGAGAACTGCCACGGAGACTAAAATAGAGGCATTAGAAAAGAATAAAACTTGAGATTTGGTGGACCTACCCGAGGGAAAGAAAATAGTGGGTTGTAAATGGGTTTATACGGTGAAATATAAAACAGATGGGTCACTGGAAAGATAAAAGGTTTAGTTGGTTGCAAATGGGTATACACATACACATGGAGTAGCTTATCAGGAAACATTTGCACATGTGGCAAAGATGAACACCATAAGAGTTCTGCTGGCTTTACCCTCCAATTATGGGTGGCCCCTTCAACAATTTGACGTGAATAATGTTTTTCTCCATGTAGACTTGGTAGAGGAGATTTACATGCAAATTCCACTAGATTATGGTGGTGGAGTAAAACCATGTACAATATGCAAATTAAAAAAGGCTTTGTATGGCCTTAAACAATCACTTAGGGCTTGGTTTAAGAGATTTGCAAAAATATTGATTACAGCCGGGTACAAGCAGAGTCAAAGTGACCACACACTATTTTTTAAGCACTCAGTTTCAGGAGGAGTGACTGCATTGCTAGTCTATGTAGATGATATAATAGTGACTGGAGACGATGAAAAAAAAAAGAGAAGAAGTCAAGTTAGTTATGAAGAAGGAGTTTGAAATCAAATAATTGGGTAGATTAAAATATTTTTTGGGAATTGAGGTGGCTCATTCAAGAGAACGAATTTATCTTTCCTAAAAGAAATATGTGACCGATTTATTGGAGGAAACCGGGCAGCTAAGGTGTAAACTAGCAGCAATACCCATTTAGCAGAACCATAAACTAGGAGAGGCAGTTGACTATGTCGGGATGGACCGACAGAGGTATCAACGACTGGTAGGGAGGTTGATATACTTGTCACACATACGGCCGAACATTGTTTATGCAGTAAGTATGGTAAGTCAATTTATGCATGACCCTAGAGAAGTACATATGCAGGCAGTATATCAAATACTTCAGTACCTTAAGGCCCATCCAGACAGGAGGCTGTTGTTTAAAAAGAGTATAGGTGTGGCATTAGCAGCGTATACTGATGCTGACTATGCTGGGTCAGTAAAAGATAGGCGCTCTACAACCGGATATTACACCTTTTTATGTGATAATTTGGTGACATGGGGGAGTAAGAAACAAAATGTAGTTGCAAGGTCAAGTGCCAAGACAGAGTTTAGGGCAATGATAGGGCAATGTCGCATAGGGTATGTGAATTGTTGTGGATTAAGATCATTCTTAATTATTTGAAAATTCCTCAAGAGGGTTCTATGATGCTTTACTGTGACAATAAGTTCGCCATTAGTATTGCCCACAACCCAGTGCAATATGACATAACGAATCACATTAAAGTTAATCGCCATTTTATAAAAGAAAAGCTGCATAGTGGATTAATTTGTACTCCTTATGTTTCTACAGGGAATCAACTTACAGATGTTTTCACTAAAGGATTCCCTGGAGTTGTATTTCAAGATATTATATCCAAGCTGGGAATAGAAAATCTCTATTCTCCAGCTTGAGGGGGAGTGTTAGAAGTTACTTTAATGTTTTACTGCTTACTGTTTTACTTTTACTATTTATGTGAATATCTTTTAGTTAGACTAGGAGTAGGATTTGTTTATTTCCTAACTAGAGTTATTTCTTCACTAGAGTTCCTCTTCCCAATTTGGTAAGGACTCTTTATAAACATATATAGCTGATGAATACAGAATAGAAATACACAATTTTTCCGCAAATACCTTTTGTAATAATTTAATTGGACTATCCAATTAATTAATTGTGACCCTCGTTACCATTAACTATAAGGGCTAGCAAAGGGACCTAATAGACCAACAGCTTTTAGCTCCAATAATACTTAGAAATATTAATTAAACTCTTTAATTAATATTCCATGATTATTAACCTCAGATTATTTCACTTAAAACCCGAGGCTGTACTTTTGAAACTACAGATATATTATACAAGCTGAAATCTCAATGTCCATCGATATGGCTATTACATATGGTATGATCCTCCACTAGTAGTTCATAATTAGAGCTAGGTCATAATGTCCATTATACCCTTTAATTATATTTTTTTTCTTTAAGCACCGTTGATTCTCTAATGATTAATTATATACTATCTTTCTTTATGGAAGATGGAGAACGCTCTTAATTATTCAAGCCAAAAGCTAAATTGCGACTGCAAGATACTGAGTGATTGATCGATAATGTTACATCGATCTCACTTGTAACATCCCTAATTTTTCATAATTATGAAAAGTATTATTATTAATTATTATTAAGCATGCAACAGTCAAGTATATGATTTAACTTGGTGGAAAGTATATATATTCAGTCTATGGTTGAAAAACGAATAGTGATTTTAACCGAGTTAAATCCCATTAAATATATTATTTTCATGGTGCATTTGGATGATAATAGATCCAACTGAATATTAGTGAAGTCAATTTGGTAATTGGATAAGTGTGGAATATCTTTGGAATAATTATCGAGATGGAATGTGATTAATTGTAAATTATTTGCCATTTGGTGATTTGTGAAAGTTAAGGGTGCAAATTATAATTGTGAGATATTTATATATAATATAATGTTAGTGGAGATTGCTATGATCTTAAGAGAATATATATATATATATATATATATATATATATATATATATATATATATATATTTATTTATTTATAAAAAAAAAAAAAAATGACAAGTGGAATGTGGCATTCCACTTGTCCAAACAAAAATTGTATTTGCACAACAAAAATTTTGCACAGCAAAAACACAAACCAGAGCAATTAGGCGTGAAAGAGAGAAAGAAATAGAGAGAGAAAGTGAGAGATTTTAGAGAGAGAAAGTGCTAGAAGAAGAAGAAGGAGAAGGAAAGTGAAGTTGGTCAAGAAGAGTTTTGTGTAAAGAATAGCATTTCAGGTTTGGTGATACCGTTTTCATATTTTTCAGATTTTTCAGAATATTTCGGAATCGTTATATTATATTGTTTTTAGTTTATTTGAGATATATTATTTATGATTTGTTATTTGAAATTAATTTTGGGATGATTTGGTATATATATTGTTTGTAATAAATTGATTTTGAATATATATATTGTTGTAATAAATTAATTTTGTATATATATATATATATATATATATATATATATATATATTGTTACTGATTTATATTACATTTATTTGGAATATATTCTGGATCCGTAATATTGTTTATGAAAAATATTTTGAATTGATTTTCGATATGTTTTGATTATAGTAATATTACGGAGAATATTATTAAAAGCGATTTCGTATATATTGTTTTGCGATTTGTTTCGAAAAGTGATTCGGGGCATTTGGATTTACTATGGATTTATGATATATAATTGCATGTGATTTTAAATGTGATTTGAATCGATTTCTGGATTCAGAAATATTTTCAGAAACGATTTTGTAATTTGCTTGTACATGTATATTGAAGCGATCGAATTCCGGAAATGTGTATACTGATTTGGATATGATTTCAGAATTTAAATTGACGATTCTATTCGGAATGAATTATATGATTTTCGAAAAGTGATTTGGCTCTAATATATGTAAACATAGATGTGGATATAAGAGATTGACATGTCAATTGGGTTCTCTGAGTAGTACTACGCCTATATGTTATGATTGAGGTACCACCCTTTGCGGGTTGAGAAATCTAATTTGGGATACGCAGCGGGTCCTCCGTTGGTATCCATCTCTGTTATGATATATCTGGGATAAGCAGCGGGTCCTCCGTTGGTATCCATCTCTGTTCTGTATAGCCCGTAATCCAGTCCGAAAAGTAAGTTTAGTATATCAGGAGCCTAAAATGGAAATATAAATGAAATATAATTTGTTATATGATTTGATTTGGTATTAATAAGTTTGATACGATATTTTATTCCAATTTCGGAAGATGTTGTTGATAATTGCTTTGAAATGATATTTGTTATCCTTTTTCCAAGGGATATATATATAGGGTGAATTGCACTCAAGTACCCTGACTTTTATCATAATTGCACGTTTAATGCCAGTTTTGCCATAATTGCACTCTAATACCCTGTAATCCGTTGACCACCGTTAGAGTAACGGTTGACCAAACGAATTCAGGGGCAAAATGGTATTTTACGTTTAAATTTATTTTTAAAAAATTTAAAAAATCATCCAACCAATAAGAACATGCCACGTCATATTTTAATTAATTTAAAAAAATATTTTTTAAAAAACCAAATCAACAAAAAAAGAAAAAATTTGAAATTTTTTTTTAAGAACACGAACCCAGATTTCTGGGTTCGACCACTAACCCAGAAACTGGGTTCGTGCTCGAACCCAGAAACTGGGTTCTACCACGAACCCAGTTGCTGGGTTCGCGATCGAACCCAGCTTTTGGGTTCGATCGAGAACCCAGATTTCTGGGTTCGCGATCAAACCCAGCTTCTGGGTTCGATCGCGAACCTACAGCTTTTAGCTCCAATAATACTTAGAAATATTAATTAAACTCTTTAATTAATATTCCATGATTATTAACCTCAGATTATTTCACTTAAAACCCGAGGATGTACTTTTGAAACTACAGATATATTATACAAGCTGAAATCTCAGTGTCCATCGATATAGCTATTATATATGGTATGATCCTCCACTAGTAGTTCATAATTAGAGTTAGGTCATAATGTCCATTAGACCCCTCTAATTATATTTTTTTTTCTTTAAGCACCGTTGATTCTCTAATGAATAATTATATCCTATCTTTCTTTATGGAAGAAGGAGAACGCTTTTAATTATTTAAGTCCCGAATCAACCCTTAAGGGAACTACTCCTCTACTTCTCACAAGAAGGAGTGGATTCTAATATTGTGTTCAAACCTCTCCAACCATAAGCTAAACCGTGACTCCAAGATACTGAGTGATTGATCGATAATGTTACATCGACCTCATCATATAAAGTGAGTTCATTCTCATGTCACTACATGAATGATCTAGGATAAGAACACAGTATATTACTGAATGGACCGCATCTATAGATTACCCACAAACAAAGTATCCAGCTTTGTTTGTTTTCTATGGACTTTTTAGATTGCACATCTCAAACTGAATCCTTATGTATATGACATTCATATACTCGGTTTAATATTACATCCTGCAATCGTGGATATTTCGTACACATGATACAAGCGTATTATTGTAAGTAAATAAATATTTATTGAATGAAAATCTATTTCTTTTATTTATGTCTTATTACATTTACATTTATAGGCTTTAGGGCATAAATCCCAACAAAAGCTTCATTTCAAATGGGAGATAGAGCCAAAACTGCATCTCCTAAGGCAACCGCCGCTGTTAGCTAGAGCGCGCGTTGACGATTATGAAAAAAAAAAAAAAAGCAAACGATCGGTCATCCACTTAAAGATGGACCTTTGGCTCCATTTCATAGGCTCCCGCCCGCACTCTACGGATCGCGCGTTGGCGATCTATTACAGATGAAGTGACATGCTCAATGATAAAGTAGATTTGCTCCATCCAGATTCTTCTAATTTTTTTTTTCTAGTGCTGCAGTGTGACGTTGAAATTCTTTTAATTTGTGAATGATTGTAGATGAAGATGATGATGAGAAGATGATGATTTTTTATGTTGATTGTTTTTAGAGATGTTTGATGAAGAGATTTTTTTTTTTATTGATGTTTAATTAATATAAAGTGGGTTTCTCTGTGGATTGATATCTTAAAAGATGATTAGGTTTTGTGAATTGATGAAGATGGTTGGGTGAATGGATATTTGAAGTTGGGTAATGTTTGATAATTTGGAGATGGTGATGAAAGTTGATTGAGGAAGATGAAGAATTGATCTTTGAAAATAAAAAATGGGGGTGTTTTAGGCATTTTACAACTTTAACCGTTGAACGTCAGACATTAACGGTCTCAATTTGACGTCATGAGATGTCCGTACAATATTTTTTAATCGTCATGTGAGGTTTGTATTGATATACACAAATCTTGTCTATTCGTGTAATTTTATCAAACGTTAAGGATGATTATATAATTCTCCCTATATTTTTTAATTTATGTAAGTTTGCGGGTTCAGGTGTGAATTGTTTTTAAAACCCAAACCCAAACCTGTATCGAGTTTGAATTTTATAGATAAACTTGCCTACGAACTCAATTATTAAAATTCAAATTCATCTATTATGGGTGAAAATATATGGATAAATGGGTTATTATGGATGAAAATCTATGGATAGAAAGGTTATCGGGTGAAATTGTCATCCCAAATTAAGTGGAAGGTAGTTGTTGTAGAATAAGCAAATATTTCCAAAGCCATACTAACTGTGGTCAGCTGTCGCTCTATATGGGTAACAAGTGTTGCTAGACACCTTTTTTTTCAAATTTTAAGTATAATTTCATTTTAATTTCCTATATTTATATTTAACTTTTATAATTATTGAACTATTATAAATCTATCAATTTAATCCTTACAATAAATTTTTTAATAATAAACATAAATAAAATCAAAATTAATTATTATCAAATTTAAAATTTAAAATAAGAAAAATTAATAGTAATTAAATCTAAAAATGAAATAAAATAATTTAAAAGTTAAATAAATGTCACATAATCTATCTAAAATTTATCGTTTCACTTATATATACATTTTTATGATCAATTAATATAAACCTCCCTCACCGTTAAAATTTAAATATTATTTTTTAATTCATTAGAAAAAAATAAAGCTGAAGATGAGATCTTCACCTTGATCTCTAACGATTGAGATCGTCTCCATGGAGACAATGGAGACCTCATGTCCATCTGGAGGTCTGATCTTCATTGATGAAGACCAAATCTGATCTCCATTGATGAAGATCAAATCTGATCTCCATACTTCTATTTTGACCAAGTCAAGTCTCTATTATGGAGCCCTCATCTCAGTCGATCGAATTTTTATGGAGATCAGACTTGGTCTCCATCAATAGTAAGGAAGATTTGTGTTAATAGATATCAGGTCTCCAGATGAATACGAGGTTTTCATTGTCTCCAAGAAAACGATCTCCATAGTTAGAGATCAAGGTGGAGATCTCATCTTCTTTCAAAAAAAGAAAAAAAAAGTTGGAGATCCCATCTCCACCTTTATTTTTTTCTAGTGAATTAAAAAATTATATTTGAATTTTAACAATGAAGAAAATTCATGTCAATTGACCATAAATTTGTATATACAAGTAAAATGACAAATTTAAGATAGAATGTATGTGAAATTTGTTCAAAATTTAAATTATTTTATTTAATTTTTAGATTTTAATTACCATTAATTTTTTTTTCTTATTTTTAACTTTTAAATTTGATAATAATTAATTGTAATTTCTATTGACACAAATCTTCCTCACTATTGATGGAGACCAAGTCTGATCTCTATAAAAATGTGATCGACAGAAACAAGGGCTTCATAATGGAGACCTGATCCGGTTAAAACAGAAGCATGGAGATCAGACTTGGTCTCCATCAATAAAGATCAGGCCTCTAGATGGACAAGAGGTCTTCAATTTATTCAACTTTTAAATTATTTTATTTAATTTTTAGATTTTAATTACTATTAATTTTTCTTATTTTAATTTTAAATTTGATAATAATTAATTTTGATTTTATTTATGTTTCCTATTAAAAATTTTATTGTAAGGATTAAATTGATATATTTATAATATTTTAGTATTTATAAAAGTTAAATATAAATATAGGGATTAAAATGATATTATACGTAAACTTTTTTTAAAAAAAAAATAGTGTCAAACGACACTTGTCGTCCAGAGCGAATACTGACTCATATTTCCATCTTGGTGCCTTCAGCACGAAGCTAAGGTATGTCAATGTAATTTTCCCAGGTAAAATTTGGATTACATACAAGCAGACAGTACTATAAATGGGAGATGATGTGTCTCTCAGACTCAGTTGTTCGACGATACGACTTACGAGATGGAAATGGAACAGCTATTGAGCATGGGCTTCCCCGACGAATTAGCCGCCGAGGCGTTGGCAGCCACAGGCGGCAAATCCACCGTCAAAGCCACCGAGTGGATTCTCTCTCATAAATCTTCCAACACTAATTCTTCAAACCCAAACCCAAACCCAAACCCAAACCTATCTCCCTTTCAACCAAAACTCGACCGCTTCTTCCACTTACATTCCAAACCCACCTCCACCTCCACCCCCACTGGCAAAGAAATCGAATCAACAACCCATGTCTCCAAGCGTTTGAAGACAACCCCTACCCCACATGAGCCTCCTTTATCAGAGCGTATGCGTCCTCGCACTGTAGACGACGTCGTCGGTCAAGACCACCTTCTTTCTCCCAACTCCTCATTACGTTCCGCCATTGACTGCAACCGCATCCCTTCCATTGTCTTCTGGGGTCCACCTGGTACTGGTAAGACTTCTATTGCCAAAGCCATTATCAATTCCATTCCTCAAAACAAGCACTATCGGCTTGTGTGCTTGTCTGCTGTCACTTGTGGTGTTAAGGATGTTAGGGACGCTGTTGAGGAAGCTAAGAAGATGAGAGTCAAGAGTAACAAGATGACCGTGTTGTTTGTTGATGAAGTTCATAGGTTTAATAAGTCTCAACAGGACTCTTTCTTGCCTGTTATTGAAGATGGAAGTATTGTTTTCATGGGTGCTACTACTGAGAATCCATCTTTTCATTTGATCACTCCCTTGTTGTCTAGGTGTAGACTTCTTATTCTCAATCCCTTGAAACCCAACCATGTTCAAACACTTTTGGAGAGAGCTGTTGATGATGCTGATAAGGGTTTGTCTAAGAGTGTTGGGATCAGAGTCGAGGTGAACCGTGATGCTATACTGTTTTTATCATCCAATTCTGATGGTGATGCTCGTGTGGCCTTGAATGCCTTGGAAATTTCTGCTACTATAGCCACTGCTCGTGTACCCGTTTTTAAGCAATTTAAACCTGTAGAGAAAGAAGAGGAAGAAGATAATAAAGATGGGAATTTGGTGTTGAACGAAGAAGACGGTGTTAGTTCAGTTGTGGCTACTGTGACTCTGGATGATGCCAAGGAGGCATTTCAGTGCAAACATCTTGCTTATGACAGGGATGGGGAAGAACATTATAATTTGATCAGTGCACTACACAAGTCTATGAGGGGCAATGATGCTGATGCAGCTATTTATTGGTTGGCCAGAATGTTGGAAGGAGGTGAACAGCCTCTTTACATTGCAAGGCGATTGATAAGGTTTGCAAGTGAAGATGTCGGTTTGGCTGATCCATTGGCCCTTAACCAGGCTGTTTCCTGCTACCAAGCTTGCCATTTCTTGGGCATGCCCGAGTGCAATGTCATTCTTGCACAATGCGCGGCTTACTTGGCTTTGGCTCCTAAGTCTGTTTCTGTATATCGAGCAATAGAGGCTGCACAGAAGGTTGTTAGGGAATCAGTTGGACAGAATGAATCAGTGCCACTTCATCTTAGAAATGCACCAACGAAGCTAATGAAGGAACTTGGATATGGGAAGGGCTATATCTACACTCCCGATGATCCCTCATCAAAGCAAAATTATCTACCACCCTCACTTCAGGGTTACAAGTTCCTGGAGCATCCAAATAGCAATCCCACTGACCAATGAGGATCCAATTAATTTACCTTTTACAATTTTTATACCGGTTAGGAGCTCTCTCCTTTTCTCCTTTTGAAGTTGCTTGTATTTTATGCTGTAAAATTCTTAGCTTCGTTCTCACTTCATAGATTAAATGGAAAAGAAAATAGAAAGATCACTCTTTAATATGCATGCACAAAGTTCCAGATTGGAGTCATTTCTCAACATGCTAAGTTATTTGTTAGTTTGTTCAGTGGAAAGTTCGTCAGTTGTTATTTGGAAGAAAGAGAGTATAATCTCTACCAAAATAAGCAACCAAATCTTGTTATCAATTACCCCAACCATTGGTTGCTCTGCAAAATCATGCTGACATAATATTGTACTTTTAAGGCCATTGCAAACTTCATATTGTAACTGCATCTGCTTGGTCAATATGGAAAGAAGAAAATGTTTGTGCTTTAAAGATATGGAAGCCTGATCAGTCCCTGTGGCTAATGGTTTCACTGAAATACTTAAAGCTTGGCTAAAAGTTCATGAGTTTCATGTAATAATGAATGATTTAGAAGTAGTTTAACATAGACCCTGATTGGAGACAGCAACCTTGGAGGAAGCTTTCCTTTGTGCAGCACATTCAAGGTTGTGAGGAGGCCTTGAGGTTGACTAATTTGTTCATTCTTGATTGTATATGTGCATTTAGTTCTGACTGGGGATAGTCAATGAATTGATAGTGATCGATTATACTACATCTGCAGTTCAAGCAAATGGATAAAGGCCTTAGCAAGCTCACGACGATACTAAGTACTGTTTTCGCATTCAATGTGTAAATAGTTTCAGAGAACAAGAGGCCATAACTGCTGAAATATCATAGGCTGCCTGGTGTACATTATTACAATTGTGTTCGAAATAGCAACCTTTCCTGCTAGTGCATCCACTGGAGTTGTGTAGCAGTAGTAATACCCAACCAGCATCGAAACTGTTGAGTATTTGTTGTGTGATCTTGCTATGTTCCTGGTACAGAAATTTTATCGGGACCATCCACTGGTAAATATTGCCAATAATTAAGTTGCATTTAAGTACATTTATGTTATGCAATCCAGTGGTTACCAACAGTTCCAGTAATGCCAGTTAGCTAGGTAAACCGTGTTGAGAAAAAAAAAAAAAAAAAAAAAAAAAGCAGCTATAGTTTATAGAAGGTTTTTATACCCATTTCAGCACAAGGAGTGTGTCTGTGTATGTATTCCATAAATTTCCTGACCTCCAAAGTGACAATACTTTCTAGCTAAAAGCTGGTGAGCAAATAAAAGTTATTTTCATTTGATCAATTCTTTTATTGTATTGTAAATAATTAGTACTTGTGCTGTTTGCAATATGCTTTTAGGCTAATGTAGAATAGTGATGACATTTGCATTCCAGTTTCTCTGCTGCAACCAAGTTAGGCTGATTAATGAGTTTGGATGATCATATTATATAATATTTCTGACTTCAATCATTTTGTCAGAAAATTGTTTCTGGTGATAATTCAATAGAAGGGATGGGACAATTTGTACATCTCTAATCAGACCATTGTGGAAGAAAATTTTAAAGAAGAGCGTAAAGCTGAATGTGAGTTTGATGTATCGCCTGAAGAATATGGAGAATAAATGAAGATAGAAGAAAGGACAAAGGAAGAGTCCATGTATCTATCACCTGGAAAGAAATGAAGCATAGCGAGACTAATGGCTGAATAAAACTACTGCATCATCACAAAATCAGCTGGTGTCCAAAAGAGATTGTTGGAAACTCCATTTAGCATTGTAACCGTACATCACATTGTGGGA
Organism: Xanthoceras sorbifolium; assembly: GCA_003430845.1. NCBI lineage: Eukaryota > Viridiplantae > Streptophyta > Magnoliopsida > Sapindales > Sapindaceae > Xanthoceras > Xanthoceras sorbifolium. Next base: position 13,196,712 of record CM010612.1, read on the forward strand.
ATACAAGACGAAAAGAATTTTATCATGAAATATTACCCATCTCAGCAATGTTTTTATCAACAAAAGCTGTTTCCATTGACGTCAGAAGGATGATATTAGAAACAATTTGATGGTTTACAACAAAGATACTCTTATCACCTTACGGTTACAATTATCTAGCTAATTTCTAATGCCCGGACAGAAACCACAGAAAAATATTACCAAGTAAACGACGGGAAAATGGGAAAAAAAAGAAAAATATATTCTTATAACAGATATTAAATCCATTCCTTTGGGTTGATGCAAGCATCTAATAATTTCCATTCTTCACTTCCTTCTTCCGGTTTCTGCACACCATAGAAATTAAGTCTCTCATCATCAGTTCATCTTTCATTGTCCTGTAACATTAACATATGAAGTATATATCAGACCCATTCGGAAAACTTACATGATCATACTCCCATCGTGCAGACAGTGGGAGAGAAACAAGAATGCTCTCAATTCGACCTCCCGTCTTCAACCCAAATGTTGTACCACGATCATAAACCTTCGATTCAAAGAAACAAAACAGCAAGACATAATTAGGCCCAACTTAAGGGTGTTTTAGAGGGTAATTTTGTTCAAAATCCTGAAAACTAGTTTAAATACCAAGTTAAATTCTACATATCGTCCCCTGCGTAACTGTTGCCATGCCTTGTTCTGCTCTGTAAATGACATATCCTTTCTTTTCTCTATAATTGGTATGTAAGCAGGAACCACAGAATTTGCACATTCTGCAAGTTAACAATAAATTTAGTATATGGAGAAATCGAGCCAACTGAAACTGAAACATTTTTCCATTTAGAAGTATCCAAAGATCAATCTCATTATCTTATGCAATTACCAGTAGCAAACGAAAGAAGCATTTCCTGATCGTAATCATTTAGATCATCAAAAAATATTCCTCCAAGCCCCCGCCTCTCATTTCGATGCTGAATATGTAAGACAATCAATAAATAATCGAATGATATTAAACATTGAATAAACAATGACCTATTTAAAATAAAATAATTTTGACCCTGCTAGTAAAGGTTAGCGATTTTCTTGGAAGTAATGGAATTATTAAAAATCACCAACCCCCCTCGTACCAAGAATCTAGACCTAGGAAGATTAAATTATACCATCAATAATAATGATATAACAAGACAAAACAATGGACGATCCAAGCTCATCTGAGAAATGTGTTGTGGGTCAGGTTAAGTTGGCAAATCTGAAAATGTCTAAATCTTAACACTCTTTATATTTAAGTCAGATACCTTATCTAAACCAGCATCCTTACAGTAACAATTATATAACTACTTGCACCAAGATATAAACACAACCATGAAGCCCCATGCCCATTCATTCAAAGTCAACTGACTGGATATATTCCCAACCCAAACAAGTCTGGACAAATATTGGTATGCAGGCAGGAAATGGCTGATTGACTGAATATATCTTCTTTTCTTTCGTTTCTGTATATTGAGCAAAATTATTTTAATTGGATCCCTATTTATGTTATCATTTGTTCTTTCATGTGGGAAAGGAGTTGGTCAGAATGAGGTGGCAACTTAACAAATGTTTATCACAGTTCTCATTTTACACTAGTTTGCTAGTCACCTCCTTAAATATACAAAGATAGAAATTAAGACATTTTCTTGTTTTTTCTTTTTCTTTTCTTTTTCTTTATTATTTTCTTGAATTTTAGAACTTGTAAAACATGACCTTATTAATATGATATCAAAACACTATGCCCATATATCTTGGGATAATAGTAAAATTGCCCATGAGAACTACAGACACCAAAATTTTCAAGTTACAAAATTTGAAGTATATATGTATGGAGCTTCTAGAATCTAGATGATATAAAATGCTTAGGAATCAATCAAAAGAGTCGCTCAGAACAATAAAGATGTTCTGTTTCCACCATACTAAGGGTGGGTGTTCCTTTTCATATCCACCCTTCAATGGTGACATCAATACCAAAAATGACATGGTAAACAATTTAGAAGCATCAGTGCATCTCAGTGTTTTTGCAGTTGCAGCTGCTAATGATTGGATTGTTATACAAATTAAATTTTGATTGTATAAACTCAATTTAATCATTAAAACGTGTATTAACGGCTTCATCTAATAGCAGAATGATCAAAAAGTTTTAAGATGTATACCTTGATGTAGAAATAGTCATCACACCATTTCTTGAATCGGGGATAAAAGGTAGGGTCAAATTTATCGCAGGCCTTTTTTTGAATCTACAAAAAGAGTCATTTATCAGTAAACAAAACGAATTAGAAACATCTGTATTGAATTCTGTAGATACAAAACAAACATACTTGAAGTTGTTTTTAAGGCTGCATAAAGCACAAAGCCCTCTCTGTCATAGCAGTTTGTTTCTGTTTTTGGGGGGGTGGAAGTCGGGGGAGCAGACAGAGACAGGTCTATGCTAGTTATAAATTAAATTTGTTACAGTGCACTTCAAACAATTTTTTCCTCCAAATATAAAATTACGTATGCACAACATTCTTAAATTGGAGGTTGGTCCAAATCTATCACAGGCACGTTTTTGAATCTACAAGTGAAGGCCAATGCTAAATTGCTTCAAACAAAAGTGTATCATCATTAAATCTACAAAAATGACTAAATTGAATTCTTCCCAGACAAACTAGCATTGGTAAGTACAATTGTTGTTTCCTTAAATACTACAAAGGAAGAAATGATGGATACATGTGTGTGTTTCAAGATAATATGATAGTTGTATAATTTTCAGAATCCAAATTGGAAAAGCCCTGCACTTTGCTTCAAGTAAAACATATTGAACACAATGGTTAGAGTACATACTGAATGGAAGTGCTTAACATCTTCCTCAAAGATATATGCAGGAGTCAAATCTGTTCCACCCCCAAACCACCATTGTCTAGGTGCTCCAGGAGTATCTGCATAGTTTAGCAATGAGCAATCGCTTACAAGTCCAAAATTGTGAGGAAAAATTAATTCAATTAAAAAGAAAATTGTTTAGTAGCAAAAGGTCCCTGTGCAACTATTGAATGGCATTGGTTTGTTAATGCTGATGGGAAGAGACACATAATTCTTTTTTTAGTTTATATATTTTATAGGAGAGACACTTTATTCTTAAATGATGAACATAGAAATTATGCTGGTTTCCTTATTGCTATTTCAAATTATTAGAACAAATGTCATATATGGTTATGAGATTAATTCAAGTCTAAGTAGGACATTGAACTCTATCTTGACTTACTTTCATGTAACAGCCACTTAGAATGGCAAATAGAAAAGTAAAAAGTATAAAGAAGGAAGTTATAATAAAGAAAATGATTTAAGAAATGATGTACACAATAACTTTTTAGAAGGAAATTAAAAAGTCCTAACCTCATTACAAGAGATCTAAAAATCTAAATCCCCAAGAATGCCTGCTTCCAAGTCAGAAGGTATCCCTACCCAGTCGAAGACCAGGTAACCACAATGAAGTTCTATTATGTGCATAGTTGTAGGAATCAACATACCTCAATCTTAGGTCTCCCCAAGAGATCCAACAAATAAGAAATAACACTTGACAGTTTTATCTTACATTTTTTTGAAAGCTACAAAAATGTTTCAATCCTCTTCCAAAAATATAATTTAAATGGCGTATAACATCTGTCAAGCTACTAAAAACATAGGCACGATGGCAACTACAAGGAAAATATAACTTCTTTTTATAGAAAAAAGAAAAAGAAAAAGAACTTACTAATATTTGAATAAGTGAGAATATACAAAGAGGAAAAGCTTGACTGAATGATGCGTTGACACACTTTAACAAAAATGCCTCACTCAGATGCCCAATATATGGTTTCTTGTCAAGGTGTCAGAAATTTACTTGGACATCTTCATTTGTATTTTTTATGTCTTTTATTTCAAATAATTATTTGTATTTAAGTTAGTCTAGTAAAGCTACCACAGTTCAAATGTAATCACCATAAGCTACTTCAAGGAACAAATATATGTGCATTATCATAAATTGACATTGACAAAAACATATATTAAGGTAATTAAACTGTTAAGAACATGTTCTATTTTGCAAGAGGACAATTTAAAGGAACATTAGTAATACCTTTTGGAGCATCAGTCTCAAAGTACCGATAATTAAAATGCAAAGTGGGGGCAAAAGGGTTCTTTGGATGTAAAACCTGAAAAACATGAGAAAACGATAATTTGTAAATATGTCTTTATCTGCATTTCAGTTATATGCAAAGGCATCATTATCCAGTAAAATAATTTCCACATCACATAATAGTAAATGCCCTGTAACCTTTGTTTTCATAAGAAACTTAACTTGTATTGATGTATAAGAGCATGTGCAACCAAAGACGAGGGAAAACAAAAAAACCAAAAACTGTTTCCTACCTAAAACTCAGGGACGGCTCCGAAAACACAAATGCCACGTAGCTTAAATTTACTACAAATTGATTGCACTATCTCCTGTTTCAAGAACGCTATCAAGAATCTTCAACTAACTAGTGTGTCATAAACAAATTAACTGAAAACAGTTCACCATGAACAGAAAATGTTAAGCTGTATCTCATGTTATTATTGTGTAATTGTGGCGGTAAAATTTTCTTAAAAAGATGGTGTTTGTTTTTATTTGCAAATCCAACATGAAACTGAAACTCAAAGATCCTACTCATTCTCTATCCTAAGCAAAAACCCGGGTCTAACTTCTATGCATGACAACTATGTAAGTAAGAAATTGAAAGTAAAAGAGGGCACATGATCAAAGTTGGTTTTGAATGTTACCGAGCTGATACCGGCAGCGAAAAAGGGAATGGGACCGGCCTTCTGATCGGTGGCAGCAGCAGCCTTGGCAGCTCTGTAAGCTTCAGGAGGCATAACGCCGTAAACGACGGAGACATTAACACCAGCCTTTTCCCAAACGGCACCGTCCTGGAGGACTCTACTGATACCGCCCCCACCACCAGGCCTGGACCAAACGTCCTCCTTGAACTTGCCTCCTCCGTCGACGGCCTCAATTGCCTGGCACACGCTGTCTTGAGCGTCCCTTATCATTTTCTCGAAGCGGGCCCTGACAGAGGAAGTGGAGAGCTCCTCCTTGTCGTCGGATTCACGAAGGAATGTGTGGGGCCGTTCCGTCTCCGGGACTTCTCTTTCAATCGAAACGGCTGATCTTGCGGTGGAGGAGGTCATGTTCAAAGTTGGGTTTTTGGGGGAGAAGCGAAACGGGAATTGAGTGAAATTGGTGGGTCTGGATTTGGTTGTGGAAGAAGAGAGCGAAAAGATAGTAAAAGAGGAGGAAGCGGAGAGTGCGGTGGCGGGTGGCATTGGAATTGTTGAAATTCAGGAAATGTGGGTGGTTTTTTTATGATTGAATCGCTATTTGTATGAAGAAAATGAGGAATCCAAGTTTGAGTTTTTGAAGAGAGAGAGAGAGAAGAGAAGGTGATAAGGGTCAGCCCACTGTTCTTAGCAGCTGTTTTTTTACCATAATGACTGCGCCTGTTGTAATTGTTTCCTTCAAAGACTGCGAGTAAATTACCGCCAACCAAATTTTATCAGGTTCCTACTCCATCTACTATTGATTTGGTCGTGTTTCTCCCCAATTTTTTTATTAATTTTTTTTTACCATCATATTAATTTTGATTCTTATCTTATTTATAAAACGATATTTCTTTTTTTTATCATGGCAATTGCAAAAAATAACCATCCTTATTTTATAAAAAATCTTTATACCCAACATTAACAAAATCTGATTTCACAATGGTAAATAGTAACCGTAAAAAAGTAACAATTCTCACACTTGTCTCACTGTCTCTGAATCTAGTTAAATTAAGTCATTTTACGTTACCAAATTCTTGTAAAATACAATATTATCAACCATGAAGTGGTGAGAAACAAGATCAAAGTATTATTTGTTTCATTGGTGATCCAATTAGACTTTTTGATCTTGTAATTTGAAGTTTATGTAGGTTAATCTTTCGCTAAAATGTATTTGTAATCTTTGTAATATGATACATTTTTATAGGTTTTGATTGCATTTACATTAATTTGTAATTTATGAACATAAATTCTTAATTTTCTTGATAAAAGTCTTAATTGTTGATTTTTCGTAATATATGTTCAGCATTTAGTGAAATAAGTTTAGTTTTCTGTAATAATATAGGATCAGTTTGTTGGAAAAAATTTTATGACCGGTTTTTATTAAAATTGTGTTTTAATTGGTTATAAGCATATTTTTAAGATGATGGTTATAAATGGTTTTTACAAAATTGGAATGGTTATTATATATTTTTCTCATGTTAGAAATTGGAGTAAAAGTTAAATAAAGGGTATTGTAGTAAGATCATATTTTTATTGGTAACAAATAGGGGTGGACAGAAAAACCATATCTAAACCGATTTGAACCGTAATTTATAGTTTGAGTCGATTTTGAGTTTGAATTTACTTTCGGTTTGGTTTTAAATTTTAAAAAACCGTGTTAAAAATGGTTTGGTTCGATTTTGACAGCGCAAAACCTAGTTTGAACCGTCATATAAAAAGGAAAAAAAAAAAAAAAAACCAACCACGAGCTTAGTAGTCTTTTTGAGAGAGAGTGAGTGAGACTTTGATTACAAAAATAACAACACTCAAAATAAATAACTAAAGAAGAAGACTTTAAGCTACTCAAGATTCAAGTACATAAATACAATAACAACACTCAAAATAAATGACTAAATAAGCAGCATCAAATTGACAGTTTTATTTAGGAATAAGTTTACTGTTTAATTTTTTGGATTGTTTAGTTTTCTTCTGGACTGTTGTTTAATTTTCATGTCAATAATTTTATAATTAGAGCAGCACATTGGTTGGATGAATTGAAATCTGTTACTGTTTGTACATGATGCTTAAATTTTTTTACTTAGGTTTGAAATAAGATTTCATTTGTATAAAATTCATATTAATAGACAATATTAATTAAGTGATACACATGATTAATATACTGTTGAAATCAGGTTTGAATTCTAAAATCAATAGCCCAAAAACTAAAACTAAAACTATAATCAAAATTAGCATTTAAAATTTAAATACATGAAAAATGCCCAATAGGCCCAAAACCGAATCGAACCGAACCGTATTATTTCGGTTCGGTTCGGTTCAGTTCAATTTACACCTTTAATTCGGTTTGGTTCAGTTTTAATTTTTTAAAAACCGTATAAATTTCAAGTCAGATTGATTTCACCCAAAACTGTACCGATTCGAACCGTGCCTACCCCTAATCACAAACACTAAAAATGAGTTTTGTAAAGGGTAAATTATAATAAAATACCCTGAAGTCTAATCATATTACAACGAAAATTGTGAATTTAATGTTAATTACATGTTAGTACCCTTTACTAACTGGTTGCCCATTAGAGTTGACAATCAATCAGTAGTTAGAAGGGTAATATGATTATTTTCCCTTATTATTATTTTTTATAAAATTAATAAAGTTTTAAAAAATTAAATGGATCTCCATCGTCCATCAAGATTGATGGACGGTAGAGATCATATTAAAAAAATTAAAAAAATAATTTTTTTTAAAAACAATAATTAAATAAAGAAAAAAAAATGTTGGTGGTGGGATCCAATCTCCAGATTGGATCTCCACCATCCATCAAAACTGGTAAACGGTGAAGATCTAATTTGGAGATTAAATCACCACCTAAAAAATAAATAAATTTGGATCTCTATCACTAGAGATCACTGGTTCTCCAACTATGGTGACAATGGGTCTCCATCAATGGATCATATGAGATTTTCAGAAATTTTTTTTTTTTTTTTGTTCTTGGTTGGGAGATGGATCTCCAATCCATCCCACCAAGATTTTTAGAATTTTTTCTTCTTTTTAATTATTTTTTTAATATAATCTTCAACATCCATCAATGTTGATGAACTATGGAAATCCCTTTAATTTTTTATATATTTTTCTCTTTTTTATTTTAATATTTAAATTTTTTTTGTTTTTTAATTAGAGGTTATTATGTTATTTCATACATAAGTCAAAGTCAAACCGTTAGTTTTCAGTAAGTCAAGTAAGGGTAAGATACTAATGTGTAATTAAGTCTAAATTCAAAATTTCATTACAATATGATCAAACATCAGATATTCTATTACAACTTCTCAATTTTCATTCCAATAATCATCGTAGTAGAAATAGGACAGCCGTCAATCAGAAAAGAAACAGAACAGAACATGGAAGTAATAACGAGAGTGCAAAGGTTAGCCGAAGCCGAAATAGGACAGGTCTCTCCCGATTACATACAGCCTCTAGACCAACGTCCAAAAAAACCCTATGTCTCACTCTCTGTCTCTAAATCTAGTTAAATTAAATCACTTTACATTACCAAATTCTTGTAAAACACAATATGATCATCCATGGAGTGGTAAGAAACAAGATCAAAGTATTGTTTGTTTCATTGGTGATCCAATTAGACTTTTGATCTTGTAATTTGAAGTTTATGTGGGTTAATTTTTCACTAAAACATATTTATAATCTTTGTAATATAATACATTTTTATGGGTTTTAATTGCATTTACATGAATTCATAATTTATGAACATAAATTCTCAATTTTCTTGATAAAAGTCTCAAGATTTTTCATAATATATGTTCAGCGTGTAGTGAAATAAGCTTAGCTTTCCGTAATAATATAGGATCAGTTTATTGGAAAAACTTTTATGGACGGGTTTTTAGTAAGATTGTGTTAATTGATTATAAGCATCTTTTTAAGATGATGGTTATAAATGGTTTTTACAAAATTAGAATGGTTATTATATATTTTTCTTATGTTAGAAATTGGAGTAAAAGATAAATAAAGGGTATTGTAGTAAGATCATATTTTTATTGGTCACGAATACTAAAAATGAGTTTTGTAAAGGGTAAATTGTTATAAAATATCCCGACGTTTAATTATATTGTAATAAAATTATAAGTTTAGTATTAATTACATATTAGTACATTGACTAACTGGTTGACCATTAAAGTTGACAATCAACTAGTAATTAGAAGGGTAATATGATTATTTTTCCTTATTATTTTTTTTAAAAATTAATAATATTAAAATAATTTAAATGGCGGAGATTAGGGGTGGGTACAAAAACCGTATCAGAACCGATTTAAATTGTATTTGAATCGTAATTTGTAGTTTGAGTCGATTTTGGGTTTGAATTCGGTTCGGTTCGAGTTTGAATTTTAAAAAACCGGATTAAATTCAGTTTAGTTCAGTTTTGGCAGTCCAAAATCCGTTTGAACCATCATATAAAAAAGAAGAAAAAAATCACCTTATTTCTCACTAACTCATAAGTCACTACTCACCAGACATCACCCGCGCCGCTATCACAAAACTACTTTGGAAAAGGAAAGGTTGTTAAGATGGGTGTACAGATAGATGGTAGGAAGGGTAATAAAAAAATCATATTGATTTTAGAAGTCTAACTCTATTTGGATTATATTTATTAAGGTACTTTAGACTGTTATTTAAATTTGAGATGTAATTTTGGACTTTTGGAGTTTGAACTTATTATTTTGGATTGTTATGTGTAATTTTGTTAATTAACTGATCAACAGCTAATGTACGAATAATTATATAGGTCTGGTCAGCAGTTACTTTAGCGTGTTATTTTGGAACTGATCAGCAGCTAATAGAAAAATGTATGGATAATTATAAAATAAATAAGTATATAAAAACTACAGTCCAAATCAGCTTGAATTATAAAATCAATACCCCAAAGCTTAAAACTAAAAACTATAGTCTAAATTAGCATTTAAACCCTACTAAAATTTAAATACATGAAAAAAGCCCATTAGACCCAATAGGCTCAAAACCGTATTGAACATAGCCGAATCAAATTGTATTAATTCAGCTCGGTTCTATTCGGTTTACACCTTCAATTCGGTTCGAATCAACTTCAATTTTTAAAAACTGTTCCAATTCGGTTCGATTCCACCCAAAACCGTACCAAATCGAACCGTGTCCACCCCTAGTGGAGATCATATTAAAAAAATAAATAAAAAATATCCAATACAGATTGGATATCCACTGTCCATCAAGATTGATGGTGGAGATTAGTCATGACCTTGTTTCGGTTCGAACCAAACAGGCGGTTTTTAACCGGAACCAAAGGTTCCGGTTAAAAACCTGTTCCGGAACCGGGACACGCGGTCCTAGTTTCAATTTTTTATTTTTTGGAATCGGAACCGCCGGTTCAACATTGGTGGGGAATCGGAACCTCGCCGGTTCTGGTTCCTTTTTTTAAAAAAAATTGAAAAAAAAAAATTTTGTGTCTTGAAAGTTCAAAAAAAAAAAAAGGAATTGCCGGTTCCGAAACTGGTTGAACAATCGAACAGGCGGAGAATCATCGGTTCAAAATCGGAACCGGGACCTCCTATGGTCCCAGTTCCGATTAGGCCAAAAATGGTACCAGGAATTGGCGATTCCGAAACTTTGGCCATCTATAGTGGAGATCCAATTTGGATATTAAACCTCCACCCAAAAAAAAAAAAAAAATTGGATCTCTAGCGATGTTGACGATGGGTCTCCATCGCTGGATCATATGGAGTTTCCATATATTTTGTTTTTGTTCTTGATTGGGAGATTGATTCTCCAATCCATTCCACTAAGATTTTAAAATTTTTTCTTTTTTAATTATTTTTTACAAAAAATATTTTTTTTTCCAATATAATTTTCACCATCCATTAATACTGATGACGGTGGAGATCTCTTTATATATTTTTTTTCTCTTTTTTATTTTAATATTTAATATTAATTTTTTTGTCAAACCGTTAGTTTTGACTAAGTTAACTGGCGATGAGGATACTAATATATAATTAAGTTTAAATTTAAAATTTTATTATAATACAATCAAACATTAGGTTTCTATTTCAATTTGTCAATTTTCATTCCAATAATCATCGTAGTTGAAATGGGACTGTGAGAGTCGTCAATCAGAAAAGAAACAGAACAGAACATGGAAGCAGTAACGAGAGTGCAAAGAATAGCCGAAGCCGGAATAGGACAGGTACCTCCCGAGTACATACAGCCTCCAGACCAACGTCCAAACAAACCCATGTCAGAATCACCATCACCTCCTAATAATATTCCTGCTGTAGATTTTTCGAAAGAGAGTGAGTCAATTCAGGATGAAATCGGGCGGGCTTGCCGGGAATGGGGGGCCTTCCACGTCATCAACCACGGCGTTCCCTCTGGAACTCCTACGTCAGATGCGCAGCGTCGGCAGATCGTTCTTCGAAGAGTGTCCAATGCCCGACAAGCTCAAATACGCTTGCGATTCAAGCTCCGCCGCCTCCGAGGGTTACGGGAGCAAGATGCTGGTAAACGACGGCAGCGTATTGGACTGGAGGGACTACTTCGACCACCACACCTTGCCCCTCTCTCGCCGAAACCCTAACCGCTGGCCTGAGTCTCCGCCGAATTACCGGCGAGTGGTGGCGGAGTACAGCGACGAGATGGAAGCGCTGGCGGAGAAGCTGTTGAAATACATGTCGGAGAGTATAGGGTTAGCGTCGTCATGTATAAAGGACGCTGTAGGTGAGTTTTATCAGAATATCACAGTCAGTTTCTACCCACCATGTCCGCAGCCGGAGCTCACACTAGGATTGCAATCACATTCTGATATGGGGGCCATAACGCTTTTGATCCAAGACGATGTTGAGGGTCTTCAGGTTCTCAAGGACGGAGATTGGATAACTGTTCAGCCTTTAGCTGATGCCATTGTTGTCCTTTTGGCTGACCAAACTCAGGTACTAACTACATTATTATATCTACTTAGATTGGACTAAGTTCTGCTCAATTTTTTAGCGATATCTTGAGATTAAGCTGCTTCATCCATAAACTTTTGCAAGTAATATTATTCACAAATTTTGTGCTTATCTAAGATAGACTCATTAGCATAATAAATTCTCACTTTTACTCAACATAATGTTCTTAATCTTGAACCTGCTTATTTCTCCATTCATATCCTTCGTTGTATTCTTGTAAAGAAATCAAATGTGACTTGACCATATACATCACAACCATCACATTAAAGTTTATGATTTTCCGTTCTTATCTCTTCAAGAAGTTAATCATTTATCTTTTTCCAATTAATGTTTCCTTTATTAAACTATCCTTATTGACAAATATGAATACAAGTTATTTGTTCTTCATTAGATTCTTCTCTAGATTTGTTAGCCAAAATGCAAAGGTTAGTATCTTCAATTTCCTTACTCTATTAGAAATAGTTTAAGATTTCGTTTTGAATTGTCGTTGAGGTATACCCAGTATTTGAATCATTTTCTAATTAAACTTTAACAGCTTCATCGTTATAGGATCCACGAAACTTTTAAATACTTAATGAAATTGTCCTGATATTTTTATTTCGGGCATCCACTATTATTCCCTAAAGAACATGATTGAGGTCTTGAGTCACAAGCAAATATTCATAGTTAGTTTTGAAATTTGTACATTCATCACAATATAAATATGACAAGCTTGATTTGTTAGATCTTCAATGGGTCTCACAATAATAATATGAATGGATACGGATTTTCACTTACATGATTCAAGAAAGTACACTTTTATCCATTGTTAACAATTTCTGATTTTGAAACCCTTCCATAGTAATTTTACTTGATAGAACCCATCCAGTAAATTGTTTTCAGAAAGAAAACATAGCAAATGATATGCTGGAGAATATATTAATTAAGAAGAGAATATTATAAATCAAGAACATTAAATCGACAAGGATGCTTCTCTTACTCGGACATGGATATTCAGGCAAAAGAAACCGAGTGCGGGTTTGATGACTTGTTGAATTTCATAGCATTCATTATAGAATATTCACAAATATAATGACGTAATCCTGAATCATGTTTTTAAGAACTACATTGTTTTCAATATTTGTTTATTCAATTCTTAGAAATTTGAAAGAACATTGCTCATCTATTAAAGATCCTAAATTAAATTTAGGTGATATAGTACTGCTAAGAATGTACCAATAATTTTGATTGGCTTAACATGGCGTAAACTATAACTCACAATGATGAAAAGGTGTTTTAAATTCAGTCACCGTCTATAAATTTTATTGTGAAATATATAGCACGGAAATGTAACTTTATAAACCAACATAGAGGTTAAATATTAAAAACAATACGTATTATACCACAGAATACAAAATCACTTGAGAAATTGTTTGAAATTGAGAACAGCCAAACATGTACAAGCTTAATATACAAACTTAGTCTAAACACTGGTCATACCTATAGAAGAAATTTGTAATGGATTCATTAATCTTTTTGAAACACTAAGCTTAAGTGAGAATCTGTGGATGGTCGAATAAACTAATATACTATCATTAGAGTTATATATTATTTATGTATTTTATTATTTATATAGGGCTAGTTTAGTCTTTTCATTAGGAAGTATATATTCTTTCTATTGTAACCTATTTTCTCTTCTTCGTCAATGTTAATGAAAACATCAGTTATTCTCTCTTAATTGTTCATCTTAAATTCTTTAGATTGTTGACATGGTATCAAAGCACTGGAAGTTAGTTTGATTTCATCCGTAGCTTTCGCGGATCTTAAGTGAAAAATTCTTTAGTTTTTCTAGAGCTTTTTCCCAAAATCGGAACGGGGCAGTTTTTTTTTTTTTTTTTTCGCATCGCATCGTCGTATCGCATAGTACTGGTATTCTTTTCGCTTCTCATTGATTTCGATATTTTCTGGATTTTCGTGTGAACTGCAGTTTCTAGGGTTTGACAGATTTTCACAATTGGGAGTTTTGTTATATTCTGTATCTTTGGAATTTTCGTTAGATTGTTGTGATTTTGCAATGGATGGTAATAGAGATGATTCGCTTCAGTCTATTAGTGTAAAGTTGGATGGAAGAAATTATTCGTATTGGAGTTATGTTATGAAGAATTTTCTGATAGGGAAAAAGAAGTGGAGTCATATTTCTGGCAAATCTGTTAAACCTATCAATGATAAGGCAGAGAATTATGCACAGCTTGTAGAAAATTGGCAGGTTGATAATTCGAAAATTATCACATGGATAAACAATTCTGTTGAGCACTTAATAGGTACACAACTGGCGAAGTATGACACTGCTAAGGAGGTTTGGGAACACTTGTCCAGAATGTATACGCAGTTTAACTTTGCAAAGAAATACCAGTTAGAATCTGATATTCGAGCTCTTCAGCAAAAGGATATGAGCATTCAAGAGTTCTACTTCTGCAATATCAGATCTTTGGGATCAGTTGGCTCTTACAGAATCTGCAGAACTGCGAGCGTGTGCACCTTATATTTCCAATAGAGAGGAGCAACTGCTTGGTTCAGTTCTTAATGGCACTTCGTGATGATTTTGAGGGCCTTCGTAGTTCAATTCTGCATCGTAGTCCGCTTCCTTCTGTTGATTCGGTAGTGAGTGAGCTCTTGGCTGATGAGATACGCCACAAGTCTCAGGCAGGAAAAGGAATTCTCCCGATACCGAACCAGTTAGTTTTGGCAATTCCATCTAGACCTCATGCTTTCTATGACAACAAACCATCCAGGGTCGGGTTTGATGAATGCAGTTTTTGTAGGCATAAGGGTCACTGGAAATCTCAATGTCCTAAATTGGCTAATAGAGCACCGCAACCACAACAGCAAAAACATCAGTTCAAGCCTTCACAGTCTGTCAACCAATCACAATCACGACCATATCGACCTCCACAGTTTAACACTGCAGCAGTTGTGCCACCACCAGACTCCATTGGATTTGGATTCTCATCCTCAACTCCCACACTTGCATCCCTTTCTGAGCAACTTCAGAAGCTTATTGCTGCACAATCCCATGCTGTGTCTGCCTCCCATCCGATAGGTCGGTTGCCTTCTAGTTCTTCAGGTATGTCTTCCTCTATATGGGTTTTAGATTCTGGAACCTCACATCATATGTCTTCTGATTCGACATCTTTTGTTGCTTTGGGTCCTATATCATCTACTTCTGTTATGACTGCTGATGGCACTCCTATGCCATTAGCAGGAGTTGGTTCCGTTGTTACATCTCATTTATCTCTTTCTAATGTCTATCATATTCCTAAACTTACAATGAATCTTGTTTCTGTTAAGTCAATTGTGTGATTCTGGTTAATTGGTGTCCTTTTCTTCTACTTCTTGTCATGTGCAGAATCTACAATCCAAGAAGCTGATTGGGATAGAACGTAGAAGTAGGGGATTATATGTCTTGGACGAGCTGATATTACTAGTATTTGTAGCTCCTAGTGTTGACTTGTCTTCTTTTCGCCTGTGTCCTTCGTCTTCTAGTTTTTATTTATGGCATTCTCGTCTTGGTCATGTTTCGGCTTCCCGTTTGAGATTCTTAGCTTCAACGGGAACCTTAGGAAATTTGCAAACACATGATATTTTAGATTGTAGGGGTTGTAAACTTGTAAAATTTTCTGCTTTGGTTTTTAATCGAAGTACTTCTTATTCTCTTGCACCTTTTAACTTAATTCACTCTGATGTATGGAGACCTTCTCCAATTGCTACAAAAGGGGGTCTCGATATTATGTTTCGTTTATTGATGATTGCACTCGTTTTTGTTGGGTTTATCTTATGAAACATCGTTCTGACTTTTTTAACATTTACAGTAACTTTCGAGCTATTGTAAAACCTCAACACTCGACTGTTATTAAGTGTTTTAGATGTGACTTATGTGGTGAATATACCTCTAATAAGTTTTGTGAATTACTTGCTTTGGATGGAACTGTTCACCAAACTTCTTGTACAGACACTCCTGAACAAAATGGTGTTGCTGAAAGAAAACATAAACACATTGTTGAAACTGCTCGCTCTCTTTTGTTGTCTTCTTCTGTTCCTAGTGAGTTCTGGGGAGAAGCAGTTCTTACTGCAGTCCATGTCATCAATAAAATCTCATCGTCTCACATTTCAGGTTTGTCTCCCTTTGAAAAATTATATGGGCATGCTTCTGATTATTCTCTCTTGAGAGTCTTTGGCTCTACTTGTTTTGTCCTTCACCCTTGTGTAGAGCAAACAAAATTATCGTTTCGCTCTGCCATTTGTGTGTTCCTTGGTTATGGTGAGGGATAAAAGGGATATCGTTGTTTTGATCCTGTTTCCAAAAAGCTATATGTGTCTCGTCATGTTGTGTTTCTTGAACATATCCTTTTTTTTTCTATTCCTGCTGCTACTCACAATGTCACCAAATATAATCTTATTCTTATTGATCATTTTTCTGATCATACTGATAGTTTCTCTCCGCAGGTTCCTTCTAACACAGATTTTGACTCATCTATTGCTCCTATATTTCCTTTTCCACTTCATTATTCTCGCAGGGCTTGCACGGTTAGTTCTGTAGATACTGGTACCTCGCTGTCTGATACTTTTGATTCTCCCTTTCCACTTACAGTCATCCCAACACCTCCTGAGATTGTGGATCCTTCTCCTCGTTATTCTCCGCGTACTCGTAAGTCTACTCAACTCCCAGATTTTGTTTACTCTTGTTATTCGAATTCATTTCTTCCTTTTTAGCATCAGTTCACTCTCTCTCTGAGCCCTTATCCTATAAAGAGGCAGCTCTTGATCCACTTTGACAGCAAGCTATGAATGAAGAACTTTCTGCTTTGCATAAAACAAATACTTGGGATTTGGTTTCTTCACTGTCTGGTAAAAGTACAGTTGGTTCTCGTTGGGTGTATAAGATTAAGACGAAGTCTGATGGGTTTGTTGAGCGTTACAAAGCTATATTGGTTGCAAAGGGGTTCTCTCAACAGTATGGTAGGGACTATGAGGAGACTTTTGCTCCTGTTGCAAAGATGACTACTGTTCGTACTCTTATTGCAGTTGCATCTATCCGTCAGTGGCATATCTCTCAGATGGATGTAAAAAATGCTTTCTTAAATAGTGATTTGCATGAAGAAGTTTTACATGGCTCCACCACCCGGTGTCTCCCATAATCCTGGAGAAGTTTGCAAGTTTAAGAAATCTTTATATGGTCTCAAACAAGGTCCTCGCGCTGGTTTGAGAAGCTTTCTACTGTGATCACTTCTCTTGGATTTTCTTCTAGTAATTATGACTCGGCTCTCTTTGTCAAATGTACCAATGCAGGTCGTATTTTACTCTCTTTGTATGTCGATGATATGATTATTACTGATGATAATGTTGATGGGATTGCAGTGCTGAATTCCGAATTAGCCCGTCAATTTTAAATGAAGGATTTGGGTTCTCTACGGTACTTTCTGGGTATTGAAGTTGCCGTTTCTCCAAAATGTTATATTCTCTCTCAGTCCAAGTACACCACTGATATCCTTGAGTGAGCTCATCTTACTGATACTAGGACTGCTGATACTCATTCTGAGCTCAATGTTCGGTACTCTCCTTCTGATGGTGCTCCTTTGTCAGATTCTACATTGTATTGCACCATTGTCGGCAGTCTGGTCTACCTCACTATCACTCATCCAGATATTGCCTATGTTGTTCATATTGTCAGTCAGTGTCCTACTACCATTCACTGGGCAGCAGTCCTTCGTATTTTACGGTATCTTCGGGGTACTATCTTTCAAAGTCTTTTGCTTCCGTTCACATCGTCCTTAGAGTTGCGTGCCTACTCTGATGCTGATTGGGGCTATGATTCCACTGATCGCAAGTCTGTTACTGGTTTCTGTATCTTTTTGGGTGATTCTCTTATCTCTTGGAAGAGTAAGAAACAAATTGTTGTTTCTAAATCTTCTACCGAAGCAGAGTATCGTGCTGTGACATCTACTACCACAGAGATTGTTTGATTACGCTGGTTACTTGCTGATATGGGTGTTTCTCTTTCTCATCCCACTCCTATGTATTGTGATAACCAGAGTTCTATTCAGATTGCTTATAACTCAGTTTTCCATGAACAGACCAAACACATTGAGATTGATTATCATTTTACTTGTCACCATCTTAAGCATGACACTATTACATTGCCTTTTGTTCCTTCTTCATTGCAGCTTGCCGATTTCTTTACCAAGTCGAATACTATTTCACGTTTTCGTTTTCTCGTCGGCAAACTTTCGATGCTTTCTGCAACCACATCGTGAGTGTATGGGGGGATATTAGAGTTATAGTTATATATTATTTATGTATTTTATTATTTATATAGGGTTAGTTTAGTCTTTTCATTAGAAGTATATATTCTTTCTATTGTCATCTATTTTCTCTTCTTCTTGAATGTTAAGGAAAACACAAGTTATTCTCTCTCAATTGTTCATCTTAAATTTTTTAAATTATTAACAACATACAGGCAAACCAATTTCGTGGAAATGGCAATAAATTAGCTCTTCGCTTATTTATTCTTCTCCAAATTGATGAGTGTTGTAGTTGAGTAATGGGTACATTGTGCAAACGAACAAACTTGCCTCTTGGATGGATCTCTATCAAAGTTTTTTGTTTAGTGATTTGGGTTTCTTTTGTCTTGCCACAAGCAGCAAAGTTTTAAAGTTAGGTTTAGAAACAAATTCCCCCTTGCAAATGCTCCATTGCCTTGATTTGATCTGTGTGACAGTTGGAAACGGTGGAATTTACTGCTATATAACTTTATTTGGTTTAAAGTTGGTTTTCACTTTTCATTGTAAAATTTTGTCCAAAAGTAATTGATAATGTGGAAGAAATACGCTGAAGGTATTAAATCAGCCAAGTAACTAGGAATTTTGGTAAACATTAAAAGGTTGAGGCCCTATTCATTCAAAAGGTAAATAACATGGTCTTCGTCCTTCTCAATAAATAAAACTTTAACACGTAAATATTATGGTCTTAATTCAGTATAAGTTGAGGTTGTTATATTATTGTAATCTCAGTTTTAGTTCTTGTTAATAACAATTAGACTAAATAAATTAAGCTATTAGGAAATGATTTAACAATAGTATTAAACCCTTAACACCCTCTAATTTGCAAGACCAGTGAGTTTCCCACGTAGTCTAAACCCAATCACATACATAACAAATTCAAATAAATTAACATAGGAGAACTCAAGCCCATGCACTTCCAGTTGAACATGTCTTTGATACCATGCCAGTAGCTAGGAGACCCAAAAGTTTAAGCTTATAGGAAATGACCGACCAATATTTAAGTAGTCGTTTAAACCTGCTAATTGTGTTGCTATCATGTATTTTGCGTTCATTTGTGGTTTCTTGTTGTCTTCAATTATGATGGATTTGTTCTGATCTGTGCTGGTTTATGGTTCTTATCGGCAGAATAACTCTGGAAACAACTTCATATTCCTTTAAGGTTAATTGGATCTAGTAAATATTATATCATTCTCTTCTAATGCGGTGGTTTTTGTTAGTGCAGATTATAACTAATGGAGAGTATATTAGCTCTCAACATCAGGCCATAACTAATGCGAGAAAAGCTCGACTTTCAGTTGCTACATTTCATGACCCAGCAAAGACAAAGAAAATATCCCCTTCTTCTGCGCTTATCAGTGAGTCTTCTCCTCCCCGCTACCGTGGGGTGGTTTATGGAGACTACGTTTCATCATGGTACACAAAAGGCCCAGATGGAAAACGAAATCTTGATGCCCTCTTGATCGATAGTTAAGACTGAAAATTGTCAACCTCTCCTGGTTCAATTCTGTAAAGTAATCTCGGGGTAGAAACCAAGCACAAAAACACCATAATTAATCTCATCATTCATTTCCTTAACACATTTTATTACTCATTTGTTTTTTTTTTTTCTTTTTGAACTATTACAATTAATTCGAAATTTAAGAGAAGGAGACATGATTTGAACCTACAATTTCCATGGTGTAAGTGTGGCGAATATACTATTGGGTTAATTTCATCCTGCTATATTTTAATTTTATCAAATGTTTTGTGTTGTATTATTTTCAAGCATTATATTGAAAACTAATCTATTTGGGAGATTTAAGTCAAAACCTAATCCAAATATGAAAATTTTTGAAATTCAATAATTAATAAATAAAATTATCATAAAAAAATATAGTTTTATAATTCTATTATACATCATTGTATGTCTGAAATTTAATACCAAAATGAATTTCTGGGTGGTTCAAAGATATAAAGTATATTTTCATCTTAATTCAAATAATAATTTTCCCAAGAAAATGTGCTTGCATAGTTTTTGAGGTAGTTATTAATATGCTATGTGTATGTTGCTTGATTTCTTTCAATAAATCCATGAATTGGGTAATTTGGATTTTCCAAACTTGATGGATATTGATGATCTGCATGCATAGGTATTGCATATGACATTTATGACGAATGATATATTGTAATCACAATAAGTTCCATAACTACTATAAATATTAAATATAGTCTTGAAAACCTGACTTTGTCCGCAGATTACCAAAGAGTTATTTTTCGTGTATATACTCATTGAAGAAAGTGTCATAGTCAAAGAATTTTCATCAATTTGAGTTATTCCTCCTTGTCCTATTTGTTCTCTACCTGCATTAGTATCCAAACCTCCTGTATAAATATCTCAACTTGTTGCACCAGCATGCCAACCTCTTGCACCAGCATTCCAACCTCCTCCTTCATCCATCATCTCCATCATATTTTCCCCAACTATTTCCATCAGAGGTATGTTAGTCACCGGAAGAGCTACTAATCGTAACTCCATGATCTACACCAACTTCTTCTTTAATCACTTGTTCAATATTTATTACTATGTCTCGAGCATGAGAAGCAATAGGTGAATCATGATTTCCCTCTTTATCATTCAAGTAGGTAGGTCTAACCCAATAAAAAATAGGATGCTCATTACCGTTCCCTGCTTGAACAGCTACTTGAAGTAGATCCATGAGATTAGTTTCAATTATTTTATCTTTTTCGGTTGCTACATCGCTAAGTTTCAACTTCATATTATAATAACAATAAATAAGTTGTTCAAGTTTAGAATAAGCAAGACGATTTCGTTATTTTATGTGGATTAAAGCAAATGTGGACCATTCTACAAAGCATGTAAATCAACAAAAATAGTTCCAACCCCATCAAAAACATAAAGAAAAACTGATAACAAATTGCTTTTGGTCACAATCCAAAATCTCCACAAAAAACTGACAACAAATTGCTTCTGCTCATAGTCCAAAATTTAAATTAACTAAAAATCTAACAAATTGTAAATTGTAAATTGTAAATTGAATAATGTAATGGACAAATTACTGATAGCTGTTGCTGTTTGGACTCGTGTGGTGGTTGGAACAGAGATGGAGTACTTGTGTGATGGTGTGGCGGCCAGAATAGAGGTGAGAAGCACGAAGTGGACCACCAACGGATGGAAGAAGAGGTGCACAACTAGCGGAGGCGACGAGCGGTGACAACAAGGATGAGGAACTAGTGGCGAGGTTAGCTGTGGCCGTGTGGTGGACGAACACGAGATTGTGAGATTTAGTTAGGGACCTAGGCGGATGCAGACCTTATAAGAATTTTATTTTTGAAATAAGACCAATTAAGATTTAGGAGGCTATGATTTTTCTTATTTTTACTTTATATATATAGTTCATTTCAATCTAAATATACATTATATATATAGATCTAATTCAGAAAATATCAAAATAATAAATAATTAAAAAAGATTCTCTAAATTATATAAAAAAAAGTAATGATTGTTTTCAAGTTTTACCGGACATTTTTTTTTGTTTGAAATATGTAGGACTTAGTTTTACCATTCACTCTTTACCTCTTTGTCCAGTTATCTACTTTAATAATTTTACTATGGATCATCCTCTTGGAAATTTTAATAGATTTGGCTATGCCTCTTCTACAATAATTTTCAATCTACATTATTTGAACAATAATTTAAGTGTGTAAGATTTTAAATAATATTTTAATAATTTAAAAAATATCTATGGATTTTTAAGGTAAAATTACAAAATTTTGAGTTTATCGAGAATATCAGGAATATTGAATAAGATATTAGATATTAGCCTATTTTGATATTGATTCTTTCAAAATATAGAAATCTCCGTAGATATTCGATATATCTATCGATTCTTTCAACTAACTCGAGACATCTCAACTCAATTTGAAGTCTCAACTGGGTTGAGACATTTCAACTAAGTCAGTTTGAAGTCTCAACTGGTTAAGAATTCCTATAAAGTTGGGCAATCTCAATTTTCAGCATGGTTGGAGATATAATCACCAAATCAAATTTATTATTCATTTGAAAGGTAGATTGTGTAAATCAAATTCGATTTGTTGTGTTATATAAGCGAGAAGACCATATTAACAGTTTCAAGGAAGTCGTACAACTCCTTATCTGAGGAGTTCGATGAGTATACTTTATACCCTCCCTGATGGAATAAGGAGTCCAATTGCATTTCAACCATTGACACAACATCTACAATATCTTCCGTCAAACCAAAATCACACTTCAGTCATTTATCCACTGCCAAACATCATGCAAGCAATAAGTAAAGGCTAATAAAGTGCAGGAGCAATTTGTACCAACGCCTTGTTTGTTCAATTAAAGGCATGAGGTAAATATTAGTTCCTAATGGAAAAAGACAGGTATGTTAGAGCAATTTGCCATTTGATTTCTAACATTTGGTGTTTAAGCAGACAAAAAGAAGATTTATGGTTAAAACTTGTTAAAATATTATATGCCATTCAAGTAGACTACATTTATACCATTACATTCTTGAAACTTGGAGATTTACAGATTAGTTTAGACAAAGAAAGGATTAACTATATACACAAATCCAAATAGTTAAATAAATTATGCTGTACATACTGTACAAAATTGGGGAATACACACAGAAAAAACTGGCCAGCCCAAGGCCTGACTAAGAGGATAAACCCTTAAACCTCTCCATCAGTTTTGATGGATTAAAGCTTAAGACTAAGTTGACAGGGTTTTGCGCGATGTACCTCAAGCCAAGATTCGGATGGTGTGTTTAATGCCAAGCGTCTCTAAATCAGTTTCATTGAAGATGGCTCATCAGGTGGATCCTCCCCTTTGAATCTACTTGATATTACTTTGATGCAAAATATATCCACTGCCCCAGCTTCGTCCTTTCCCTTGTTCAATTGTAGACAACAACATCTGTAACAATTCTTTTGCATCTTCCTGGGATGTCAATTCCAAGTTTGTCTGAAAAAGTGGAAGGGGAGTTGAAGGGTCATTCCACCATTTTGTCCTTGTTCCACTACCTCTTTTGGATGGATGTTGATTCTGTCTTGATAATCCACCTGAACGGCTACCCACAATATGAACCAATGCTTCATTAGTATCAGCATGGATTACACTGTCCAAACTAATTTCTGATTCAATCACCCACTCTGGATCCACAGCCACACCTCGAAATTCTGGCTTCCCAAGATTCACCAAGCTGGAACAGCTAACTATCAATATGAGTCTCTGGGTAACTATAACAAATTTACCAGCTTGTTTGAGTGCTTTGGACATGACTAGCACCTCATCCTTGAACTTTAAGCCATCATCAGCCTCCATAAGTACTGATGCACCTATTGCTTCTT
The DNA here is from genome assembly GCA_003430845.1 of Xanthoceras sorbifolium. Taxonomy (NCBI): domain Eukaryota; kingdom Viridiplantae; phylum Streptophyta; class Magnoliopsida; order Sapindales; family Sapindaceae; genus Xanthoceras; species Xanthoceras sorbifolium. Next base: position 13,220,204 of record CM010612.1, read on the forward strand.
CCCAAGAGTAAGGCCTTAACGGAAGTTCTCTACTTAGAGGCCTGGGAAGGCGGACCCGGTAGCGCTGGGATCTTATATGGTAGAGCCTACTACGGTTTCTAATACTTTGAGCAGTTTTTCCAGTAACCTCAAGAATACTAGCTGCTGGTCTAGCCACAAGTCCTGTAACCCCAAATGCAATTCCTGTGCCAAAAGAAAAAGGGCAACAAGCATAATGACTGTAAGACAACCAAAGCTCCCATCAGGTGTATTTCAGAAACTATGCATGCTCAGTAATCTATTTGCGCTATTAATGATGATAATGCCTTTACCGGTGCATTACCTGAGAGGAGACCAGGAAGACCATGTTTTTCAGCTTCTTTAATTGGTGACTGAAGGAGGCCAGTAAGTCCCTGGAGTTAACAGCATTGTGGTATCATATTAGAAATCAGCCAAGTACTAAGAATTCATGTATTTTTATTTACTCTCAATAAGCATAAGTGATATCTTTATAGGCAATTGTGATGTATATGTTACTACGAAGCAAGTCTTAACAAAGGAAGGTGCAAGATATAATTAGTTAGCGAAAGTAAAAGCTGTTCATGTGTCTGGTACACAATGCTTTTATGATTCGCGAGTACAAATTTGCAATATACTTCTGAAGATTTAGAAAAATGTGTTGTATGTTTTCTTTCTTCATGGTAATTACAACCTAGGTTTATAGAAAGACTAGTAGCTAACTTGTGGGACTAATCGTAGATAATAACTAATCCTACTTTCTAGGAGATTACTAACTTTTAGCTAATTACAACAATATTGAATATTTATAGAGAATATCTAGAATTTACTACTAAAAATTCTCTTAACAGAATCTGCTAGGATTCAGTCAACCTTCTCCAACAACACTTCAATATGTCAACTTAGTCCATAGACCACTATTAAAGTCAACCCTCTCCAACAACTTCAATATGTCAACTTAGTCCATAGACCACTATTAAGAGAAAATGCCGCAATGTTAATTCTACAAGCAGAGATCTTTCTTTCTCTAAAATCAACAGCTACAACTTAAATTACTCCATACAACTGGGACCTGTAACTTCTGTGTATTGATAAAATAAGAAAATGCATGAAAAGAACTATAGTATATACAGAAAAGGTACCTCTAAGACTTCGTTTATCACACCTTTACTGTGCGAAGTAACTCCCTTTTGCTGTTTTTCCATTCTTGCAACAGCTTGGTCATCAAATGTAAATGCAACTATTCCCTACAAGTAGAATATCATTTCAATATCAATCAACCATAACTGAACCTTTCAGTTATATGAGTTTTATTAGACTCTAGAGATACCTTGTGTGCAGCTTTACTGAATTGAGTGGCAGCGTCACTTAAAGCGTAAACTGTGTTGCTCACAAGACTAGTAGTCCCTTGCGCCATGCCTGAAATAAGTCCTGTAGGGCTCTGCACAGGAAATTATACAGATTCAACATTATGATAACAGGACAAGCTCAATCATGTCATAAAATGTAATTACCTGCAACACGCTCCTGGCGGGAACTGATAAGAAATCTCTGATGCCAAGCCCCAAACTTCTTGCAAATCCCATCGGATTACCTATAACACCAGCAGACCCAAACACCTGCAAATGTTTGATAGTATAACTGTGAGTTCAAAATCGTGTTTGTCTTTCATGAAAAATGTCAAATGACAATTTAAGCACATATATAAATAAAAAGAAATAAAACTGCACCACTGGCGGAGGATCTCCTTGAGGAGATCGACATTGATCTCCTCCAAACGACGATCTCCTCCAGTGGGAGGGATCTCCTCCGACTGGAGAAGACGTTGGACGTCTCGCGCGATCTCCCTCGCCGTTGGAGAGACCACCTCCAATGGAGTTTTGAAGTTTTGCATTTTTTTTTAATTTTCTATTATATTATGTCATTTTTTTAGTTTTTTAGTTTTTTAAATTTTTTGAAATTATTTATTCTTGAAAAATAGTTAACCAGGGGCAATTTGGACAATTCACACACAATTGGTTAAAGGTTATTCTAAGATGGTAGTCAACTGACATCAGGTGAACTTTGTGCAATTTTAGGCAAAAGTTCCATATAGTTGCAATTAGGCCCAAACTCAAAGGATAATAATTAAAAATTTGCATATATAATTGAATCACTATAGGTCATATTCCTTACATTACAAGCTAACAGTGCGTGGTGAGTATAGCAACATTCTCATCATACAACCTATCTATCACATATCAAGTATTAGAGAACCCACATGTGATAACATTGAAAACATAAAAAGCAAGGTAAACGGATATATACCAATGGATGCTACATCACTTATGAGTTGTAAAGTTATCTATAATATATACACTTCTCATAAACATAAAAAATTTGTCAACTATGCAAATTTAATATGGTATCAGAGCCTTCAACGAACGTTATTTGGACTTAGACCGAGCTCTATCAAACGACAACTCAAAAAAAGAAAAGGAAAAAAGTTGGCCAATCAAAGCTAACCCTGGCTCACATGGGAAGAAGAGTGTTAGAGAACGCACATGTAAAGCTAAAGATGATGGAAATGAATCTCACGCAGAAAAAATAAAAAGCAAGAAAAGGGTGCATATACCAATGAATACCACAACACAATAGTCTTTTTGGTTCTATCCACCAATATATACATCGCTTCTCATAAACATAAAAAATACGTCAAGTATGCAAATTTAACACTGTTGAATTCTGTATTCTAGAATGTAACTTATTCAATAGTTGTTGTATTCTAGAATGTAACTTAGTCAATAGTTGTTAGCTTGTAGTCAATAGTTGTTAGCTTGTTAACTAGTTTTGTCAATGGTTGTTAGATCCAATCCCTACTTCTAAGGGATTGTGTTCCTTCTCTTGGTGTATATATTCATGCTTGTATTCAGTAAATAGATATTGAAAATTCGAAAAATCTTCATGGTATCAGAGCCTTTTCCGGCCTAAATCAGTTTCTGATTTTTTTTTTTCTTTTCGGCCAAAATCAGTCTTCCATTTCGCCGCTGCTCATTCCAGCAGCCGCACATCTCCCTTCGCTGCTCATTCTGGCTGAAATCAGTCTTCCACTTCGCTGCTGCTCATTCCAGCAGCCGCACATCTCCCTTCGCTGCTCATTCCGGCCGCCGCTGCTTCGCAGCTCCCTAGGCGTTCGAAGCTTGCAACGCCAGTCCACTGTTCTTGTATCTCCGCCTAGACCACTTTCCTCTACCGATTCCGTCGCTACCAAAAGCGCCGCCATTGGACCACCGTCGACGCCCCACGATCGACATTCGCGACTACCAGCGTCGCTTCCCTTTTCATCGCCCGATCTCGCCGATTGTCGGCCCCTCGTTCCTCACCGCCGGTACCATTCGACTCGCCGGTCGACGAGCTTCACCGATCTGTCCTTATTTCCGGCCACCGCTCTCCGCCGTGACCTCCTTGGAATTGGCAGTGGTTTCCAGTTGCCAAATTACAATATAATCCCTGATTTGTTTGAATTGCAGCTTCTGCCCCTAATTTATTTAAATTACAGTGATTGCCAAAAAAAAAAAAAAAAACAATCATTAGGCATTAGGCATGTCTGACGCATCCTCTTCAGAAGTCGCCTCTGGTTCTGACCCAGTCAACTCGAATAACAATGGAGGGGGAGGAGTTGACCACACATCTTCTCAATTCTCATATCCGGTCACAAATTGACTGGTAAAAATTACCTCCAATGGTCCAAATCAATCCTTATCTCCATTAGCGGGAAAGGAAAAGATGAATACCTGACTGGGGAGATACAAGAACCGACCAAGGCGGACAAAAGATATCGCCAGTGGAAGACTGAGAATAACTTGGTAATGTCATGGTTGCTCAACTCAATGAATGCCGACATCAGTGAAAACTTTCTGTTGTATGACACAGCAAAGGAGATATGGGATGCAGTACAGAAGACTTTTTCTACTCATGATAACACAGCTGAGTTGTTTGCGGTTGAAGGAATCCTACATGATCTGTGTCAAGGTGATGGTTCGGTCACTCAATACTACACGAAGCTCTCTAGATTATGGCAGCAGGTAGACATATTTGAGAAAGAAGTTTTCACCAATCCAAGAGATGAGGCCACACACAGGAAAAGTATTGAGAAAAAACGAATTTTTAAGTTCCTGTTAGGGCTGAATTGTACCCTTGATGATGTGAGAGGACGAATTATGGCAATCAAACCATTACCTACTCTCCGAGAGACTGTTTCTGAGGTGGTGCGCGAAGAGAGCAGAAGGAAGGTAATGCTCGGCTCTAACAGCATCAGTACACAACCAGATGGTAGTGCCTTGGTTGTCCATGGAGGGAAGTTCAACCAGCCTAGGAAGCGACCATGGTGTGAGCATTGCAAACGGCCAGGTCATTTCAAGGATAGATGTTGGAAACTTCACGGAAAACCTGCTGATGGGAAATTTAAGAACAGTGGGGACAGAGATGCAAAAGGTTACATGGCCAGTGGGAATGAAGGTGTTGAAACAGATTCAGTTGTACACTTTCAGGAGCAATTGAATCACCTGCACAAAATGGTTTCGGGTTTAAATGCCTCAGTGGTTGGTGCCGGATCTGTTGCTACTAAAGGTACCTTCTCCACTGCCTTGAATGTGAACAAGGAGGTCCCAGGTCCTTGGATTGTGGATTCAGGTGCAACTGATCACATGACAGGTGATGCTAGGGTGTTTAGTACTTTTGAGCAATGTCAAGGTAACTATAATGTCAAAATTGCATATGGTTCTCTGTCCAAAGTCACAGGGTGTGGTTCTGTTATTATTTCAAAAACTCTAACCCTGCAGTCTGTGTTATATGTTCCAAATTTAGATTGTAACCTTCTTTCCATATCCAAACTCACTTCTGCTGAAAAATGTGTGACTAAATTTTTCCCCACTTATTGTGTATTTCAGGACATGATTTCGGGGAAGACGATTGGAACTGCTAAGATACAATCTGGTCTCTATGTCATCAAGACTGAAGCTTCTAAGGGTATACAAGGTCATTCTGCTGAGTCCAAAACTTTTTCTCTTGAGTCAATGTCTAAGTCTATGTCTAAGTCAAATAAAGAGAGTGTTGTTCTACTTTGGCACTATAGGTTAGGACATCCTAGTTTCCTGTATCTAGAGAAATTGTTTCCTGACTTATTTATTAATAAAAGTTCAAAAGATTTTCATTGTGATTTCTGTGAGTGGTCCACACATACTCGTTCTGTGTACCATCCTAATAGCTATAAAGCCTCCAAACCATTTGCTTTAATTCACAGTGATGTTTGGGGCCCTACTAGAGTCCCTAATATCACTGGTGCAAAATGGTTTGTCACATTTATTGATGATCATACCAGAGTCACATGGGTCTTTCTCATGAAAGAAAAGTCCGAGGTCACCAATATTTTCAAAACTTTTCATTCATTGATCAAAAATCAGTTTCAAACAAACATTCAAGTGTTCAGATCTGATAATGGAAGAGAGTTTGTAAACCATGGGTTGAGAGAGTATCTTTGTAGTGAAGGGATTGTCCACCAGACCACATGTGTAGACACACCTCAACAAAACGGTATTTCTGAAAGAAAAAACCGCCACCTATTAGAGGTAACTAGATCCCTGTTGTTCTGTATGAGGGTGCCAAGTCATTTTTGGGGTGCAGCTGTCCTCACAGCTGTACATTTTATTAATAGACAACCCTCAAGAGTATTACACTTTAGAACTCCATGTCAAACCCTACTTGAAACTTATCCTCATACCCAACTTATATCAACCATTCCTCTCCGTGTCTTCGGTTGTACAGTGTTTGTACATGTTCAACCACATTACAGGGTAAACTTGATCCTAGAGCTGTTAGGTGTTTGTTTTTGGGTTATTCTCCTACTCAAAAAGGATATCGATGCTACAACCCAAACACTAGAAAAATTCATATTTCTTTGGATGTTACCTTTGTGGAAGATCAACCTTTCTTTCCTCAAACTCAAATTCAAGGGGGGATTGAGAATGAATTTCAGGTTTTAGATCAGAGTCATAGTCATGTTTTCCATAAAAGTTCATTTGGACCTAACAATGAGTCTCATCTTCATAATGTGCATGAAATTCCTTATTTTGAGTCAAACGTATCTCCTATTTATCCAGACATGACAAGTAAGTTTCAAGCAGAACCTATTGTATACTCGAGGAAGCCGAAAGAAAATGAAGATGGACCAGACGAGATTGTACCTCTGCATGACCAAGAATCTCAACTGGAATCAGTCCACATACCCGATTCCAATAATGAACCCTTGAGTGATCCTAGCACCGGCCAAGATACTAACCAGACCAGTGAGGAAGTTCCTTCAGATACTGAAATACCTATCGCCCTAAGGAAACCGATAAGAAAGTGCAGAGAGAGACCTCTTTATCCTATGAGGGTCTTTCATCTAGTTACAAAATTTTTGCTCACAATATTTCTCAAGTGTCTGTGCCAGTAAACATTCAAGAGGCTATGTCAATTCCAGAGTGGAAAAATGCAGTTATGGAAGAGTTAGGAGCACTTCAGAGAAATAAAACCTGGGATATCACAGAATTGCCAAAGGGTAAAAAAGTTGTAGGATGCAAATGGGTTTTCACAATAAAGTATAAAGCAGATGGCAGTGTAGAACGTTACAAGGCTAGATTGGTGGCAAAGGGTTTTACACAGACCTATGGGATCGATTACGAGGATACCTTTGCTCCAATTGCTAAACTGAATACAATCAGAGTTCTTCTTTCCCTAGCAGTTAATCTCAACTGGAAGCTTCACCAAATGGATGTGAAGAATGCTTTCCTGAATGGAGAATTAGCAGAGGAAGTTTATATGTAAGGCCCTCCAGGCTTAGAAAATGCATATGGGGACAAAGTCTGTAAGTTAAAAAAATCTCTGTATGGGTTGAAACAGTCTCCCAGAGCATGGTTTGAAAGGTTCACAAGAGCCGTAAAAGGGTTTGGTTATACTCAATGTCAAGCTGACCATACCTTGTTTGTTCATCATGCCACAGGTGTTATTACTATACTCATTGTGTATGTGGATGATATGATTATGACAGGTAACAGTGAGGAGGAAATTCATAAGTTAAAATCCTTTCTAGCCAAGGAATTTGAAATCAAGGATCTAGGAAGTATGAAATACTTCTTAGGAATGGAAGTTGCAAGATCGAAAGCAAAGATTTGCATCAGAGGAAATACATCCTGGATCTTCTCAAAGAAACTAGGATAACAGAATGTAAGCCGGCTGATACACCTATGGACTATACGACGAAGTTGGGTCTCATAGAAGAAAGTCCACCTGTAGACAAAGGAAGGTATCAACGGTTGGTGGGGAAACTGATCTATTTATCCCATACCAGACCGGATATTGCATTCCCGGTGAGCACCGTTAGTCAATTCATGAACAGTCCGAATGAAGAACATATGGGAGCAGTTTTGAGAATTCTAAGGTATTTGAAGATGACACTAGGACAAGGTATATGTTTCAAGAAAAGTGACGATAGAGGTGTTAGAATCTTCACAGATGCAGATTGGGCTGGTTCACTGGTAGACAGAAGGTCTACATCTGGGTACTGTTCCTATGTTTGGGGTAATTTGGTCACTTGGCGGAGCAAGAAACAGTCTGTGGTCTCTCGTAGCAGTGCTGAAGCGGAATTTCGAGCAATGGCTCATGGAATTTGTGAGGGAATTTGGTTGCAAAGACTACTAAATGAACTCAAAATTCCTATGGTTAAGCCAATGGAACTGTTGTGCGATAATCAAGCCACTATTAGCATCGCAAAGAATCCAGTGCACCACGACAGAACAAAACATGTGGAGATAGACCGGCATTTTATCAAAGAAAAATTAGAAGCAGGGTCTGTCAAGATAAGTTACACTCCTACCAATTCTCAGACAGCTGATGTGTTTACTAAGGCTCTACCTAGAGCATCTTTTGAAAGATTGTGTTCCAAGCTGGGTATGATCAACATGTACTGCCCAGCTTGAGGGGGGGTGTTGAATTCTGTATTCTAGAATGTAACGTAGTCAATAGTTGTTGTATTCTAGAATGTAACTTAGTCAATAGTTGTTAGCTTGTAGTCAATAGTTGTTAGCTTGTTAGCTAGTTTTGTCAATGGTTGTTAGATCCAATCCCTACTTCTAAGAGATTGTGTTCCTTCTCTTGGTGTATATATTCATGCTTGTATTCAGTAAATAGATATTGAAAATTCGAAAAATCTTCAAACACCATGCACTAGCAAAGTAATAATTATTAAGACCGCAAAGCTGTGAATAAGCAAATCATTTATATAAGAATGCAATATTTACCTTGTACATCTCATGTAGAAGTTGTCGAGTATAGTGTCGCATGAGAATCTCCTGGACAGATTCCCAACTAGCCATATGATGAGCAATTGTCAATTGTTTGAGATGAATTTGTGCTCCCTCTACATCAGCAAGAGCCATAAGACCTCTCTGCAATTTTTCGTAACAAATAATAAATGGTAAAACACATACACACTAGCAGATCTGTCAAGTGACACAAATGTTATTCATGAACGCCCAAAAGCAAGAGAGAGAAAAATCTAAACTTGACCATGATGATATGCCTTTTTTTTTTTATTAGGAACTGGTAGAAATCAAACTTCATTGGTGACAGGAAATCAGTGCATCAGTAGAGCAACTCAGATATTAAAATAACATTCTGGTCAAGTGTGAAGAAATGATTGAATTTTTTTGCTTTTCGCCAGAGATTTTATAACTCGTATGTCATCTATGTAAGACAAATCAACAGCTAAAATCATATATCTAATATATAGAAATCACTTAGGCCACTCCTACTATTCAAGTATACAGTATAACAAGATTATGAAACGTCATCAGTGTGTCCCTTCATTATGTGTTTATTCTCTCCTTCTGTCCTTTTAGAAAGCAACTTGTATTTTGTTATTCCTTTCTAATCGAATATTTGGATGGTGAATGGTATGAAGCCTCTGTTTCAGCATATTCTGACATTTCATAACACCTATTTACATCTTAGTCCTATTAGGTTTCTAGTATTTTGAGGTCAAGACAATTCTACTGACTAGCATAATCCTTGTATAAATTCCATTCCACATCAATCATTGCTAAAACTTCTTGGAGAATTCTTTCTTTATTTTAACCCTTTGGTGAAAACAGGAACCATTATCATAGCAACTATTATAAAAAATTTCTGGTGTTATTCACTAAACAGAACCTGTGTCACTGAAAAGTCATTAATAATGTCCCAAACATTGAGATACACTGAGCTAAAATTACAGAAAAGCATGAGGCTTTAGACCCTATCATTCTCATAGAAAGCATAATCATGTAATCTTAGAATATAAAGCGGGGCCACTTACATGGATAACAGATTCTCCAGAAGTCGGAACCCCATTCCTAAGCATCCATGGAGCGCTAGAAAAGCTGTAAGAAAAACGAAAAGGGTCTGGTCACTCGGCAAGTGATCGCGTGAGGGTTAAAACCATATTACTGAGATGCAGTTCCACTTAGGCAACAATCATGATTTCACCTTAATGAGAACTTGATAGGAGACAAATCAAACAATTCCACGTAGATTTTCTTCTGTCTTCTGGCCAAAAGGTAGATTTGCTGCCAAGGAGCACCAATTGGAATAATTGAAGGTAGTGATGCATTGCTTCTCTGACTTCTACTAACTGCAATATCATTCATTCCTTGAAATTGGTCATCTCTTCCTTTCACATACTCAAAATTATGACGATGGACAGATGACTCCTTTACAGAACCCAAATCATTCGTAATGGGATGCACTGCGGAATCTGAAAATGGCAAGACTGCACTCTGAAACCTTTGAGAGACTGTTTTAAAGAACTCAAGCATGCTTAATATCACTTCTTGCTCAAGTTCAAGGCGAAAATCAGCTATTCTGCAAGCATTTAACAGAATACAATAATCAGTGAAATATTTAACAAGCCACTGAGAGAACGTTTAATGTGGCAATAGGCACCTCAAACTTATATGTTCAAAGGAAACCAATGAGATGTCTTTCTTCCTCCACTTGGCCACAGATAGGTAGAATACAGGATCAGAAGAACTATCAGAAGTAATATGCAATCCTCTTTCACTTCTGAATTTCACACCATCATCCTTAGTTCTGTGGCCAGCTTGATTGAAGGAAAGAATAACAGGATATGGGGTTGAGTGCAATTGATTGTCTAGTTGAAATGAAGAGATTTGAAAAGAGAGTTGTTGTTGATCCAAACTCTGAAGCAGATCAATAGTTATGTTTTTTGCACAAGCAAAAAGTAATTCCTACAAAAGAAAGAAATGGCTAATGGACTTTTAGAAGTTCTCTTCAAATGTGAATTAAATGACTTGGCCAACAAGGCCAAAAAAAAAAAAAAGGAAGAAAGATATATTACAGCTACAATTTAATGTACCTGTGGATATAAATTTATGACAGAAACACCAATATATGCAATATTAAATGAAAATCTCTCCCTGTATGTAACAAAGTTATCCTGTTTCTGCTCATGTTCTCTTTTTTCTTGGGACCGAAGGTCAGATGGATTCTTCATATCTTTCAGAATATGGTAACTTGAATCGATAATGCTGAACACCTGCATCAGAAGGAAACAATCACTCACTGACATATCTGCCAATAAGGATGCAAAAAACTATCAACAACATACCTTTGTCGCTCCCTCAGCATGGTTATATAAAAGCAGAGTTCTTTCAGGTTTCTGAAAATTAAAAATTTAGTGAAATTCATGAGAGTAAATGTCAAATTAACTTGAGGGGGCCAAGTAGTAACTGCAAAAAGTGAATCTAATTCATGCAAGGCAAAAACAAACAGGGTAATGGACAAGGTAACATTAAGCTCATTTGCTCTGTATCTTTACCTTAATTATGGCTCCGTTTGTTTCACCAAGTGGAGAAAAAGAAAAACAAACATTGCAAAGCCTAATTTTGTAGGAATGTGAATAGTGTGTAAGCTGAAGCAAGTTTGAACCACATTTTACCATAAACATAACTGATCACGACTCGGTGTAATTTTAGTATGTCATCATAAACATGAAATCTGGAGGAGTCTATTGTCAAATTGTATCTCATTTTTCTCCATTAGACATAAAATATATTTTTACTAGAGCATGAAAGGATGTTTAAGTCAAATTTTACTAAATAGTTATTTATCCACAAGAACATATACGAGTACATTGAATCCAATTAAAAGTGTTCAGCCATATACATATGGAGTAACATGGACTACCATCAACCACCTTTTACTCCATTGCACCATAGCATCGTCTCCTTGAGTCAGACTAACCAGGTAGTAATGATTTTGTGGCAACATTATATACAAGTCAGTTTAAATTGTCTTACATGATCAAAAACTTTTATTTTCTAACATTTCCCACAGATCATATCCTAAGGGCTTAGAAGAAGAAGTTAAAAATCCTTCCGAATCATTTAATTTACCATACAGATCCCACTCTTTCATAAAATTCCCGTGGGACAATTAACTTCAATGCAGTATATATAGAATACTTGACATAACCATGCAAAACATCTATTCCAACAACTGTTATAGCAGAATTATTGTAATGGACAGAAAGTAGATCAATGTACCTCTGCAGTCGAATGTAGGTGAACAGGCATGTAGTCTTTCAAATCATCAAGAATATATGACCCCAGAACACGCTCACCAGGCACCTTAGAAATATTGAACAAAATTTCATTACTAAGAATTAGAAAACTATCAGTCATTTCAGTAAAAGAATATTAGGGGAGAGAGAGAGGGGTAGTACACATACCTCAACAATGAGACGGTGTGGATAACAGGGTTCATCCCATGCATAAGGGCAAGAAGTGTAAGGGTGAATAATAGTATCAAAAGTTTCACACCTTTGTTGGTAAATCCGTAACCTCTAGAAACCAGCAGAAATACAGTACTTGTAAGAGACTATACAACAAGGATAAAATACAAACATAATTAAACTAGCATTTCAGCATTAACTTTTTGAGAGAGAGGGAGAGAGGAAGAGAGAGTCAACAATACACAGAAAAATAAAACATGCTTTGTCAGGGGGAAGAACAAAAGGATAGCAGTGCAAAATGGACGGTTTATGTAGAAGACAACACCGACAGATTATATTAGAAGACAGCAAGTAAAACACAGATTTAAAGAATTCCGAAGAAGGCTTCACTGAGTTCGCATTGCAGCTTCCATCAGAACTACCTAATTCGAATATTATAAAACAATCAACTACCTCCTTTGAGAAATTATCAATTCTGTATGGCATGTAACCAGTATCATCATCTGATAAAAGAATCAAGTTTGTCCCAGAATTTCCATGGAGACTTCCAACAATCTTTTCATCCCTTATGGAAACATCAGCATTCTGCACCTCCACCCTTGTTGTTTTTAGAGCACCAGACACGTAATTTCGCATTTTTAATTGAGTATCACCAAGATGATCTGGCAGGAAGCTGCCTGACCATTGCCATCCAGGTTCATTAAAGCGAATGGAAACCAGTAATTCCCTGCAATAAGTAGATATGGAGTAAGAAACCAAAATTGGAGAAAACTTATTATATGATTATTTCCAACTAGTGTATATATTATGTAAATTAACTTGGCAGGGAAATGCTTTCCAAATGACAGTGTATGGAAACTACAAAACAAAGCTCTAGTAAAATCAGCCCTGTATAATTTTGGACTGCAATCAAGTCATAATTGGTTATTGACCCTACACCTTCCTGAAACCACACTTTATAGAATCTACTTTCATCATCAAGGATGAAGCTTTAATACCACCTATAGGAATAGATTAAGATAATCACAACAAACAACTAGATATGGACCGTGTTGAAATGGTCATAACCCCAACTCAAGAAGTAAAAATTGATCCCAAATGGCTAGAGATAACAAAAATTAACAGTTACAATAAAGGACATGGAGGCTCCCTAATTGGGATGAAAGCATGTTCAGAGTGTAGTAATGCTTTCTTCTAAAATGCTATGATATAAGTTTGGAGCAAACAAATAGCATACTAATTACACAAATACATACACAAAATATTGGGAGAAAATTTGTTAGGAACTGCTAGACCTAAAAGCTTAAATTGTTAACAATAGTATTAAGTACTCTAACTCAACCTCTCACATGCAAGACCAATAGGCTTGTCATGTGGCTCAAACCCAAACACATATACATAATAAATTCAAATAGCATATAACAATAATCACGTGAGGGGACTTGAACCAAAAACTCCTGGTAAAATAAGGCTTTGATCCATGTTAAGTAATCGTTAGACCCAAATACTTAATTGTATGGAATTAGACCCAAATACTTAAATTGTAAGGAAAGGGACAAACAACAACAAAAATAAAACAACATTTCTTTAATCATGAGAACAATTCAGTGTTCAAAGGGAAATCGTTTACATGATAATTCTTCTCATGAACCTAGAAAGTTTCAATAAAAAGCAGCTATCAATTACATACCACAGAATTCAAACAGAACTGTTAGACTCAAACACTATTCAATTCTATTCTTGAACAAACACTATTTCAAGAATTGAAAATGTTTGGTCTTCTTTATGGGAAGAACAATATCATATCAAACAACATAAATAATCTATCTCGATAGATTGAGCTACCATCAAAAGAAAATTATTCTTATTTCAACTATAGATCACATCCATATTCAAGTTCATGACATCTTTCAAACTACACATGGGAAATACCTTGCTGTATCTGTCCAGTGAAGATGAGAATGCTGTCCAATGCCCAAATTAAAGACAAATTCTGTTCCCTTCTGTCTATAACATAAGTCCTTGCTGCATGCATTACTAATTACATATCTGCATAACATAAGAATATCAACAAAAGAGAGAAACAAGATTTGTATGAATATGAAGAATATTTCTGGATAACACAATTCAATATTTAACTGCAAAAGTCATCACCTGGGTTGGAATGTAATAGCTCGTGTCCTCCCAGCAAATGGTCCAGTTAGACCACTTGCTGTCACAGAAATTATAAATGCAGCATTTGATGATGGTTGAGGAACAGTAACACTTGTAGAACCACTAGGTGGAACAAGAGGAAATGGTCCCGACCATGAAGAATTGGGAATGTCTTGTGTCCCACATCCAGTTAGGCACCTACTTACACGGACCACAATTTCATTTGCAGCTGAAACAGGAAGCGGAGAATACATGCATGCCTGAACCTTTCCTGGCCCATTATCGATAAAGTCGGTTTCCTTTAAAGATAAATGTCTGGACAAACACAAACGCTTATCCATACAATATACAGAAGCTTTTTTTCCTCCAAAATCATGCCTGTTTGATTGCTCAGGAAATAGTTCAGCAGAACGATGAGAAATCAAAGGCTTGTTTAGAAATTCCCTCAAATCTGGATTTACATTTTTCCTAGTTGAGACAATGTGATTTTTCAACAAAGTACTTCCCCGACCATGAATATCAGGAGCTCCAACATGGGTATCCTGGTCTGTAGATAAAAGGCTTAGGCCATCTTTTTTGCCTACTTGTAGTTTCTGTTCAACTAAATCATAAGAGCAAGCAATCATGCAACCACTTCCTTTATTTTCGCCAGTAGAGTGTGAAACAATGAGTGGAAAACCAGTGCAATTATATAGAAGAAACGGAACAAAAATGAAGACTTCTCGAGCACCAGAAAATGCATTCATTGTCTTTTCCACGATAACATATGTTGAATCTACAAAAAAGTAATAGAGATGATGTTAATAAAATTAGTGAAATACAATCCTTCAAAACTAAAAAATCAAAATGAGCATAAATTACCACTAGATAACTCAGGATCCAAGGTCAAAGTTTCAGAAAGAGAAAAATTTGTTGCACTGAACTTAGCCACTGTACTGAATATTTCTGCACGTGGAAACTTCAAAACTGAAGGTCTGAATCCATGAATATTCAACTCCAGTCCTAGGTCATGTGAAGGGTCAATATCATGAAATGAAGTTTGAACCTGGAAAATCAATAATGTATGTAATCACTTTAAATGATTCTGCAACCTCAATAAAATTGAAGGATACATGGATCTGCATCATCCAGTTTAAGACAGGAAATTGTCAAAATTAATCCTCTAAAATTAAGAACTTTTGTTTTTAGCCACATGCAATGTTTTTAACCAAACATGAAAATTTCATTACACCTTATAGCCAAACAATTACAAAGATATCCCGTAATCTGATTTTTTTTTTTTTTTTTTTTGATACTACCCCCTGGTCTGATTTAGTCTCACTAATGTTGGGCCTATTTTACGTTGGCCCAACGTGAAATATCTTCCCTTTGTTTTTTTTCTTTTTTTCTCTTCTCTCCCTGACTTCCTCCATCTCTCTCTCCCCACCAGTTGAGTCAACGCATTTTGCATTACCAGCGTCGGCTCATCGTCTCTAGCATCTCTCCTCCGTCGCTGGCGACTTCTCCTCTCTCTTTTTCTCTCCTCTCTCCTTCACCCTCAGAGTTCTCTCTCTCTCTCTCTCTCTCTCTCTCTTATCTCTCGCCTCCATCGCCACCTCTTCCTTCGCCTGCATCTGCACATCGCTGCCGATCGTTCTCTCTGTTTCCTCTTGCTTTCTCTTACTACAATGGCGGCTAGGTCTCTCTCTCTACAATGGTAAAGGTTTCAATGCACAATGAGTTTGGGTTTTATATGGGGGAATTTTAGTTTTTGCAATTTTCATAGGGTTAAAAACATGTAGTATTCCATGTGGCTAAAAACAAAAAGGCCTAATTTGATAAGGTTAAAAATGCAATTAGCCCTAAGACATATCATTCAGTGAACTTAGTAACAAACCTCTGAAAGCAATGCAGTACGAGTAATCCCACCAATTTCAATTGTCAATGTTATAGTCTCAGGTAGGTAGTTGTTTACTACAAATGGTGTACTTAAGGTCACCAGATGAATGAATCGATTCTTTGAGTTATTGAACTCATGTAGTACTTGATCACAACTTTGAAGTGACTGCTTCAAAGTGTTATTAGCATGACAAGATGAAACTTTTCTTGAGCTAATAGATGAAGGCAACAGAATATTTTGAATTGATATACAACAGCGAAAGGGATCACTGCTTGGATGAGATGGATAACAAACAAAAGACCTAAGATATCCAAGCTTGCTCTCCTGTAAAAGAATATTGGATATGTTGTGTGCTTCGCTCCACAGATAAGACTTTCCCAATGGACGCCACCTCATGCGACCAGCTTCAGCCAGATGGAGAGGCAGTGGAAACTCCTGACCAGGATATATTGGGTCTAGAATCTGAATAACAAACAAGTAGGAAGTTTAAAAATTGTCTGTGATTGGGATAAATATCGAGCTGGCACAGCAATGAAACCATTTTGTATTTGACTTCTAATACCTTGGGGGATACGCTAAATGGAATATCAAACCGTAATTCCAGTGGCACTGAAGTTGCATTTGAAAGTATGACCTGAAATAATGTAATGTTAGAGGATTCTAAAGAATTGAAGAGCACTGAAAGCAACACAGAATAGTTTATGACACCTACCGTTGAGTACAATCGTATGAACTTACTATAACCCTGCACCGAGACATCGAACACAACAGGGACAAGAAAACCATTATGGGTAATACCATTATTATTCTCCTCATTGTTCATATTGTAATTCAAAGCTTCTCCAGTTTCTTCAGATTCTGTCTTTTTCGAAGCTTTTGAAAAATCAACCTCAAAGTAGGTAAGTCCTACAAGATCCATAGAAATAGGAACAGAGGGTACAGAAGTGCCATCCAGTTGAATGGTCATAAAATGATGAGTCACTGCATTTGATTGGTTTTCACTAAGTCTGTCAGAAGAATAAGCAGACCTATACCGAAAAAGCTGTTCATAAGGAGTTTCATTAAGATAAATTGGAACAGAGGCCCCTGGTTGCACAGGTTTTCCATCCTTCATATCTGAGACATCCAATTCGTCAGAATTGAGTAGCCCTTGGCAAACACTGAACATTAGAGGCAGAGCAGTCAAGTTTTGAAGTACATAAGGTGCATATCTTCCTCCAGGAATATTTTCAGTTAACTGAGGATTTACGAATATCTGGTTTACAGGACAATCATCCGGTCCCAACAGACCCCAAGCATCCTTGATCATCTCAATTGTCCTAAAAAAACACTACAATAAACAATAAAAAACTTAAGATAAGTGCAATCCTAATTTCATGGGGAATAAGTGTCAAGGGCTAGGGCAGGCTATCAGCCTGTATATTTCTTAACTAATGGCTTATTGTGGCTAAACAGGAAAAGAAACCAGAAGTTGGTCACACTAAAAATAGGAAATTTCAGCAATTAACATGATTAATTAAATCATTTCCACATATTTAGGTGCCTGCAAAATTCTCATAGTGATGGGTTCCCACTAGCATTTGTAACATTTAAGGAAGGTGAATATTGATCGAGAACAACAAAAACGTCAACAACATTGATATTCATATCGATAATTCTTTCAACACAATTCAAATTATCAACACAAGACTGTTTCAATAATTTAAATCAATCAATCAGAAAGCCTCCATTTCAGTTATTTCTCCTTAAAAAAATGATGCACTGGTACCTTAAAATAGTAGGCAAGATACAACTTCACTTTTCAATGGATGTTCAGCCACCCGTCTAATTAAAAATCTAAAGTTTAAAGGTGATCCAGCAAGCACATAAAATGATAACTTTACCTCAACAAGGGATTCTGTAAAGTTCAAGTTAAGCTGTGCGGTTGCTGTGAGATCAATATCTGTTATAACAGGGCTGTTTGAAAGAGCAGTCATCTCATGGTTTTTTCTCAAGTTTATCTGAAACTTCCATGGTTCAATAAAAGGCTCCCATGAGACCTAGAACCGACACAATTATTAGCATCCACACCTAAAGAAGAAACCAATAATTCTGTAATTAATATACCTTTCGAATGTTATTGTAGTTTACTTTAAGTTCACTTGTAACCGAGCCAGCCATGCTACTTTCAGTCACAGTAGTATGTAACAAGAATTCGCATATAAGAATTTCCAACAGATGTCCGCTACAGCTCCACTTCAGGAAAGCAAAGAAAATAAATTAACATAGACAACTTTGAAGCACATAGCAAGATTTGAAGCAAACTGAGTGATAAAAAAGTTCAATCTTACGCGATCTTATAATCTCACATCCACATAAAAATATATAAATATAAAAACCTAATAACTCTAATAGTGGCATTAAAGAACTAAAAAGAATATGCATCAGTAACTTATATATGCACAGAGAGAGAGAGAGAGAGAGGGAGGGAGGGAGATGGCCTGAAGTTGAGAAAATGTCAATCGAGCTTTTCAACAATGAGACATGATATGATGTAAGGTATATAATTTGCTAAAATTGACTTGTCAAGTTCAATATGTGCAGCTTTAACTTAGATTCAAATTCATTTAACAATGGGTCTAAACAAAGATTTGAGCTTGATACATTTACAAAACAAACTAGCCAATGTTGAGCCCAAGACCAAATGAGCCTTAGCTTCTAATTTGAAGCCCCAAGACAACAGGATGGGTGGCAATGGTGGTGTGTTATAGCACAATTTTCTTAGTGCAAATTCAAATGCGGTATATATCATGCCAAGTAAAATACCATATAGTAAAAATAGTCAAGAAACACATAATTATCCAATAAGAAAAACTATTGAATACATAAAAAATAAAAGAATTAGGAAGAACTACATGAATTACAATGTATCATGAGGAAACTATAGTTCAATGAAGGAAGCTGCAAGTAACAATTATAAAATCTTGAATAATGATTCCCGTTATGAAAAATATCACAGAACTTATAGCTTCAAGTAGTTAAAACTGAAAGCATACCCTTCCGTCAGATATAAGTAGAGACATCTTCCTTAGCTGGATTTTAAAATTCATATTAGGAATTGCAAGTTGGGAAGACCCAGCATCAGGAAAATTAAACACCACACCACGCCAAAAGTGGAGTATTCGATGTGAAAGCCACACATCTATCCTATGGCACAGAATATTCACATTGGCGCTCACAAGCTCCATCTGATCCCTACAAATCTCTGTTTCCACATCAACTTGAAATATTTGGAAGAAAGGCCAAGAGTTAAAACTATTCTCCTCACATATCCCTACCGACCCGCTTGTTTTGTCCAGAATAGCCTTCATTTTGACATTTCTGCCGGCTATAATTAGTTCACCACTTTTACTATGTGTTGTAATGGAAAAATATTTACCATGCTTCCCTACAACAAGGTTAGATGAAACATTGTGGGGCCCTTTTTTATCAATTTCAGCTACACCATATTCTCCGATTGCTTCTTCATTGACCCAGATAGGAAAATGAACTGTAACGCCTAAATTTTCTGACCTTAAAATAAGGACAGCAGTATCATGCTTCATGTTCTGTGACACATGGTAAGTTGGCATACTTGAATTTTGAAGAGAACTTTGAGATGGAGTTATTGCCAATGTTTCAATCATATCCACTGTACCTATGTCCGAATTCATTGATGATACATCCACTCGTGCAGTTTTTACTATTTTTTGAGAATATGTGTGAGAAAAGTCAACGATCTCAGTCCAGTCGTAAAAGTGAAGCCAAACATCAAAAGAAGGAAGAGAAATACGAAACTCATATTCCCCGTGATCAGATTTTGAGAAACAGATACCAAGAACTGATGGAGTTGAGTGGTCGACAGTGCATTCTGCTAATAAAACAGAATTAAGCAGTGAATGTAATGCTAAAGAAGCAAAATTAACATCCAAGCTTATAAGTGCCTCATTCACCCATGATGCTGAGAACAAAAATTGCATTTCCACCTTAGCCAATGGTTTTAATAAAACTGAGTCTTTTACGAAGTGATGCAACTTTACCAGCAGTGAATCAAAACAACATCTAACTTCTGTGAAGATCATGCCAGAGGCAAGAGGTGTAACTGTACCGCTTTCCCTTAGACACCTCTTTAACTGAAGAAAATGTGGAACATCAGTGGTAAATAATTTGGATTCATCTCCAACTGAGGAAAACTGATCTATGACTTCCAACAATGCCTCAAATCCATCGAATGAGTAGCAATCTGGTCATTGAAAAAGAACAAATACATTGACCATTATTACTTTTTCCAAAGAAGAAAAAAAAAATATAAAAGTTCAGAAGCAAAAGTGAAATCGGATGACAAACTGTCCTACCATCAGCCATAAGTTGACAATTGTGGATCCTTGACATGATGCATATTGAAGCTAAAGAGCTGTCACAAGTGGATTTGCTTTCCGAGGGTATTCTCACCCAAACATCAGCACTAAACGGAGCAATTAAGATAACATTTCCACAGCTGGTATCTTGATCAAACATTAAGCAATCAAATCCATCATCCTTAAACAGCAGATATGATAGGATTAAGTCTCGTCCAAATATATTTAAACAGTTATTCTCTTTAGCAACTTTATGTGCTGGAACCATATACTCAGGAGGAATGTTCATCAATATGTTATTTGAAGCACAATTAGGGATGTAACTACAGTAGAACTGTCGCATTTCAACCTTTAGAAACTGGTGAAAATTATTTTCCACGGGCACAATCAAAGTGGAGTCAAGTACTTCAAACTTGTAGACAATGGCACTTTCATCTATCTGCTCACTTGAATTTGAACCCCACTCAGGCAATGAAAAGTAACCAATTATAATTGCCAAATATTCAGTTGGTAAAACACAGCATACATGCTGAATGCCTAGGCTGACTTCAAGTTGAGAACTCAACGATCCGACATTTCCTTTCCTCACTCGTAAATTTAAAATCGGAGATAGATTTGGTAACGACGGACCCCATAGAAACTTATGGAAAGTTTTAGTCCACCAGGATGAAGTGAGGACCAATCCCTCGACAGAAAACAATAAATCCATACAGTTTTCATTAATCAAAAGTGAAGATTTAGAGGACGGCAGTGTAAGAGTTGCAACAATACAAGAAGAGTCATGGAAATGAACTCTGATTCCAGAGAGATTGATATCAACACGAATTTGATTTGTGTCATCAGAACTTCCTGAAAGAGGGAATTCAACCATGTCAGATGTGGACTCAGGTGATGAGGCATAAAGAGTCTTAGATCCCTTTTTTAAGCTGCATTTGGAACTTCTCCAATTTCTCTCTCTTACATTGAATACTTTCCTCCAGTCAGGAATGGAATAGAGAAGAGAATCTTCAAGGCTACAAAGAAAACCAGTATTGCTGATACTAATAAATGGATAGCTATCCAATGAAATGGTCCCATGATCAGTGGAACCAGTTTCAACGAAATTTGAGAAACCAAACCTTTGCAACCCAAAACCAGGCATAGGTTTCAAATTTTTTTTCTCTACGGTAGTTGAAGAGCTCTGACCAGCATGAGATGAACCATAAGAAGATATTTTATCAAAAAATCCTATCAACGGATCAAATATAAATGGGTAACAGTGGAGATCAGTATCAATCAAGCATACTGTACACTTCTTGCAAATGTAATCTATAGTTCTTTGAGACTCATAATGCAAAAAGAAGCAAGTTTCAGTTGATGAGCTTTCGTCAGTTGATGGTTGCATGTCTTGCTGAAGAGCAGAACTGGAAGCAAATGCATCCCCACATGAAGCCAAAATATGATTGTCCTTTTTATCTCGCAGAGGATAAAAGAGGATTCTCCATGCTTTCATGCAGATCCAGCAGTCTTCAAGCTCCTTAAGAGAATAGCTGTAAGTTATAGAATGGATTAGATAAAAAAAACGTAACCAAGGAAGGCATAAAAATATTTGGAATGTTATCACTAGTTCCAAAATTTGGACAAACAATCTGATGTTAAATACAGAATAGAGACTTAAATTAAGAGATTAGATATCCAAATTATTAAAGAGCTACCACAAACACAAAACATTGTGATGCTAAACCACTGATAGAGACCACAATTAAGGATTTCCCACCTAGGACTCAGTAACATACCACCTCTTAAACAATATCAAAAACTACAGACTGAAAGATACGAGGATCAATTCATAATTATAACCACAAGTACATGTTTTAAACTTGCATTCATAAAATGGAATATAGTTTAAAAAAACTAAAAAATAAAAAATAAAAAAAGAAGGGGAGGAATAAGTAACTAAGCAACATTTGAAATATTTGGAATGTTACACTCATTTTGTTTGGACAAGCAATCTGGTGTAACCATACTATTGAGAAATTAAGAGATTAAGACATTACTACAGATGGAAACATTCGAGCATCAATTCATAGTTATAACTTTAAGTAAATTGTTCTAAGATTCTTAGAGTTAGAGCTACTAGAAGTAGGACTACAAACACGTATGTATACATAAGATCAAATTAAGGAGAAATCACAAACCAGATATCTAAATCTTGTAGAGTCAGCATGAGAAGAGAGCTGTTTTCTCCATCATTTTCAAGGTCAACATGTACACTGACCGATTCCAAATTCGCAGATATAGAGAACCCAAAAGCAGGAGTCTCAACTTGATTTGAATCGTTTAGCATTGTAGGTACAGTCCTTGATTGCTGACTATCCAGATGCGCAATCAATGCCATGAATGACCCATATATAGATGGTGACAATTGTGCTTGAAGCAGCGATATGGAAACAAAAACCTGAAATCATAAGAATAACTAAGGAAGAGCACTCAGGAGAAAACCATTTTCATCTAGATATTCACATAAATAATTTATATGCAAATTATAATAACTAAACTAAGCTGTATACATTCTTTTGACATCTCATTCTTATATCCTTTGGACTGATTAAATTACTTATTACTTAAGAACACAAAGGAAAAATAGAAACCTCATTTATAAAGCAAACAAAATAAAATTATAGGACTTAAACAAAATAAGGAAACAATAACAAATAAGGCACTACTTTACAATTACTGGAAAAATATGAGAAATAATCTCAATGTTGTTAATCAATAAGAGTTACAACCCTTTATATACATGTAGGACTTAAACAAAATAAGGAAACAATAACAAATAAGGCACTACTTTAATCTAATCACTATAATTTAGGAATCCCTATAACTTAAGAATCCTATTTTAATTTCGTAATATCCTATTCTAATTAAGTAAATATACAACATAGAATATTAACAGATATTATCACATATTTTCCTACACTTCCCCTCAAGCTGATGAATGGATGTTATCCATTCCCAGCTTGCCAATTAGATGATCCAATTAGTGCAACTCCCAGATTTTCATCATCAAGCGAATAGCATATGCTTTTCTGCAAGTGCCATTAATTGCTACAGAAGGATCCACCTTTGCCTGCTGAACAAGGATTTGCACATTAGGCTGTTTAAGGACATTTTTGTGATCAAGATGCTTAATCAATATGGATAGTAAAGGGTGTGTATTTGCCCTGTGTTATCCACCAAAAACTGTATATCCCACTAAGAAGGCAAGACCACAGTCAAGAGATCATAAATTTAAATTATCAAAGTAATGAAACAAAGACTCCAAAACGTGTCAAATGGTTGTAGCTTCCTTTGCTAGCTTGGCCATGTTATGCAGGCAAACCCTGAACCAAAAGCAGGAGGCAAAGAAACAAACCAGAAAGAACAGATCGACAATGGAGGCCAAACAACAATTGGCAATAAAGGCCAGAAAAAAAAAAGGGCAATGAAGCCCACAAAAAAAATAGGCAATAAAGGCCAGAAAAATGGTGATGAAGGCCAAGAAAGGGCAATGCAAGCCGAAGAAGAAAGAAAAAACGGCTATGAAGGCCAGAATTTTTTTTTTTCGAACTCCTAAAAAACTCTAGGCTCTGATGCCATGTGAAAAAATATGAAAGAAATACTCTCAATGTTATTAATTAATAAGATTTACAACCCTTTATATACATGTAGGACTTTAACAAAATAAGGAAACTACTTTAATTTAATCACTCTGATTTAGGAATCCCTATAACTTAGGAATCCTATTCTAATATCGTAATATCCTATTCTAATTAAATAAATATACATCAAAGAATATCAACAAATATTAACACATATTTTCCTACATTTACAAATAACTCAATCACAATTTTTTTTAAATAAGAAACAAACCTTTGCATTACCAAAGTGGAGTGTACAAGAAAAAAAAGCAAGCTGGTCAAAAAGTACCTGATCAGCTCAAAAACAAATAAACACGGGAAATGCAAAGAAACCAAAAGAAATATATAAAATAATAAAACAAAAGTAAGCGAGCTCAGATTTCCTAGTAAGATTGGTGAAAAAAGTTAGAATTAGCATTGAAGATAGAAGAGACCGAAGCCCACAAGAATGGCAAAAAATAAACCATGTACCACAGTGTCTCAATATCATCCGCGACACTATCTTCAATGAAAAATAGGTTTTGGTGATTTATTCAATGAGAAAAGATACAATATTTATAGGGTACAAACTAATATGAAATACGAAACTAACACGATATCGAAAACTGAAACCACTGTGATTAAGGAAACAAACATGAAATAAGAAACTGAAACTATTATGTTCAAGCTAAATTTAATTTCCCAATTTGTCAACTAGATTTTAAAGAATATGTCAACATCCCCCTCAAGCTGGTGAGCATATATTATCCATTCTCAGCTTGCTAATAATATCTTGAAAAGAATGACTTGATAGACCAATCGGTAGAATATCAACTAGTTGTCCATTTGTTGAAATATAAGGAGTAAATATTAATCCATCGTGAAGCTTCTCTTTAATAAAGTGTCGATCTACTTCAACATGCTTCGTACGATCAAGCTGACTGGGTTATGAGTGATGTTGATTGCTGACTTGATATCACAATACAATTTCATAGTTCGTTCCCACCTTACTCCTAAATCATCAAGAATTACTTTCAACCATAATAACTCACAAATTCCATATGCCATGACTTTGAATTTTCTGCTTTTGCACTAGATCTAGCAACCATTGATTGCTTTTTACTCCTCTATGTCACCAACTTGCCTCCTAAGATAGTGAAATAGCCTAAAGTTAATTTGCAGTCAATTACTGATCCAGCCCAATATGTATCAGCATAAGCTTCCAAATTCAATTCCTCATTTTTCTTGAAGAGGATTCCTTTCCCTTGAGTGGATTTCAGATACTGTAGAATTAAATGAACTGCCTCTAGATGACCTTATGTAGAATGCATATACTGGCTAATTATACTAACAACATATGCTATGTTAGGCCCTGTATGGGATAGATAAGTTTTCCAACTAACCTCTAATATCTCCCCCTATCTACTATTTATCCTTTATAGCCTCTGCTAACTTGTGATTTTGCTCAATTGGCGTTTTAGCTAGCGTGCATCCTTGCATCCCTGTTACTTTTAAAACATCAAGAATGTATTTTTACTAGGAGATAAAAATTCTTCTTCTTGAGTGAGCTACCTCAATCCCCAAAGAATAAGCTTTACCAAGTCTTTGATCTCAAATTCTTTAGCCAATCAATTCTTGAGCCATTTTATTTCTGTAAAGTCATCATCTGTCACAAATAAATCATCTACATACGATCAAGGCTGTAATATTACCAGTTGGTGACAGTTTAATGAAGAGAGTATGATCTCCTTGGCTCTTGCCGAAACTTCATGTCTCTCATAGCTTTGACAAATCTTCCAAACCATGCTCTTGGAGATTGTTTTAGCACATACAATGCTTTTCACAACATGCAGACATTGTTCTTTTTTAATCCTTCATTAAATCCAAGAGGTGCCATCATGTAGACTTCTTCTTCTAGATCACCATGCAAAAAAAGCATTTTTTACAACAAATTGCGAGAAAGTCCACCAAAGGTTAGCTGCCAAAGATAACAATACTTGTATGGTATTTGTTGATTGTAATTAGCTTTTACTACTCCTACATTCTGCTGTGTATATTTTAGGTTTATTATTCCTTAATTCTAGGACCTAAATTAGGGAGATTTGATTCTCCAAATTAGGAGAATCAAGATCATGTACAACCAAGAGTTGACCACTCTTGTGCATATATACTGCCTGTAATTATCAGAATAATACATCAAATTATTCAAACAAAATCTTCATGGTATCAGAGCCACTCTGAAACCTAACAAACCCTAATTTCCCTACTACCTTATCCGACGGTTCTTCTTCTCTTCTGCTATTTCCGGCATTTTCTACCACCGACAACACTGCAAAACTGTTTGTAGTAGAAAGGATCTTACACGATCTAAGACAAGGTAAGGATCATGTCACTCAATATTATACTAAACTATCTCGTTTATAGTAGCAGGTAGATATGTTTGAAAACGATGTTTATGAAAACCTTAGAGACGAGGCTACACACAAAAAGAACATCGAAAAGAAGTGAATCTTCAAGTGTCTTCTCGGGCTTAATAGAAATCTAGATGATGTGAGGGGTCGGCTCATGGCAATCAAACCACTTCCTACCCTTCGAGAGGCTGTTTCGGAAGTAGTCCGAGAGGAAAGCAGGAGGAAGGTTATGCTTGGAAGTGACAGCAACAACCTTTAAATTGAAGGCAATGCCCTAGCGAGTCATGGAAAACTGACTTCCTGTAGGAGGCCCGGGCACAAACAAAGAAGAGGACGACTATGGTGTGACCACTGTAGGAGGCCTGGGCACATCAAGTATACTTGCTGGAAACTGCATGGAAAGCCAGTACACTGGAAGCCCAAATCGAACAAAGCAGGAAGGGCATGGCTGTCGGAACCACTTTGACCACCATATAATTGTTTAGCAAAAAACAGGTGGGATTTCTCCAACAAATGTTCAACCAGCAGCCGAATCCAATTGCCTCTGGATCCTTAGCCCACTCAGGTTATGCTTGGAAAAATTGTCACTTACTAGAAGTTGCTAGGTCTTTAATGTTCCCTAGTAATGTTCCTAAACATTTGTTGGAAAGTTGACTTTAAACTGAGCAAATCAAGGAGGATCTTTATAATTGTGTTTATTATTGACTAGTTAGAAGTGTTTATTATTGACTAGTTAGTAGTGTTTATTATTGACTATTGTTTTGTAATTATTCCTAGATTGATGCTATAGCTGTCTTCTATTTATTAAAGAGTCTGTACAAGGTTTTACAAAGTAATTGAGACATATTCTCTTTGAAAATTTTTATGGTATCAGAGACGAGATTTTTTCCGGCCAATTTCTAAATTTTTTTGGACTTACTCCAAAGTGTTTCTTCTGCTATTTACTGCTTCTAGTTGGTTTGTCCCTCCTCCACTTCTTTGATTCTATTTCACCATGTCTGAAGATTCAGCCACCTCTAATCCCAACACACCAAATCAGCCACCTGTTAACCTTCCTAATGATCACCACTCTGTCCGGATAACCAACATCCGACTCAACGGTGATAACTTTCTCCGTTGGTCACTGTCCGTGCGCATGTACATCCTCGGCAGAGGTAAAGGCGACTATTTGACTGGAAAAAAAATTGCACCTGCAAAAGAAGACAGCGGCTATGCGACTTGGGAGGCTGAGAATTTTATGGTGATGTCATGGCTTGTAAACTCAATGGAGGAAGATATTGCTGCCAACTATTTAGGACACCCTACTGCCAAGGCGATATGGGACAACCTGTCCCAAATGTACTCCGCCTTGGGAAATCAGTCTCAAATCTATGAGATTGAATTGAAAATTGGTGAAACAAAGCAAGGAACAGAATCGGTGACCAAGTATTTTTCTGGGCTGAAGCGGTTATGGCAAGACCTAGACATGTTCTTTGATCACAAATGGAAGGATGCAACAGATGGGGTATATTTCCAGAAGGTTCTGGAAAACAGCCGAGTGTTTAAATTCTTGGCTGGCCTAAATGTGGACTTTGATGAAGTTAGAGGCAGAATTATTGGGAGACAACCTCTTCCCTCGCTGAATGAAGTCTTTGCAGAGGTACGAAGAGAAGAAAGCAGGAGAGGGGTGATGCTAGGCAATAAAAACAGTAGCTCAACACTTGTTGAGACTTCAGCCCTTGTCTCACAGGATATTTCTGCCTACAAAGGCTACACCCGCAAGCCTGATGACAAGCCTAAAGTGTGGTGTAACCACTGTAACAAACCTAGACATACCTGAGACACTTGCTGGAAGCTTCATGGAAAACCTGCCAACTGGAAACCTCGGGAGAAGTCTCTCCCTGCTGCCTATGCTGCCGATAAACTTTTTTTCCATAAAGACCAGATTAATCAACTGCTGAAATTAATTACACCTAGTTCCGAGGGCAGCAGCTCAGTCCCTAGTGGTTCTCTTGCTCACTCAGGTATTCTTTCTACAGCTTTGCTTAGTTCATTTAAATCTACACCTTGGATCATCGATTCAGGTGCATCAGATCATATGACAAGTGTTTCCTCATTGTTTCATACCTATCTTCCATGTTTTGATAATCAAAAGGTTAGAATCGCAGATGGGAGTTTTTCTTCCATTGTTGGAAAAGGTTCCGTGACAATTTCTGATATTATCACTTTAAAATCTGTTTTACATGTCCCTAAACTTTCTTGTAATTTGTTATCCGTAAGTAAATTGTCTCAAGATTCTAACTGCACGGTTATCTTTTCTCCTAATCATTGTGAGTTTCAGGACATGGTTTTGGGGAGGATGATTGGCAGTGCTGAAATGCGAGATGGACTCTATTACTTTGAGGATTGTTTGGGTAAAAATAGACCAGCTCTAGGATTAAGTTGTGAGGTAGGTTCTCTGCCTGTAAGAGACCAAATAATGATGTGGCATAAGAGATTAGGCCACCCTAGTTTCCCTTATTTAAGACATTTATTTCCTTCTTTGTTTGCAAAACTTTCACTTAAAGATTTTCAATGTGATGTATGTTGCATTTCAAAAAGTAAAAGGAATTCTTATCCTTCAAAATTTTACCGTGCTTCTAAACCTTTCTATCTTGTGCATAGTGATGTTTAGGGACCATCTAAGATTTCAACTCTAAGTGGAAAAAAATGGTTTGTTACTTTTATTGATGATCATACCTGTTTGTGTTGGTTATACCTAATGAATACTAAATCTGAAGTTGAAAAACTGTTCAAAGACTTATATAAAATGATTGAAAATCAGTTTCAAACAAAAATTAGTATTCTAAGAAGTGATAATGGAACTGAATATTTCAATCAATTTCTAAGTAGTTTTTTAACTGAGAATGGGATTTTGCATCAATCCACTTGTAGGAATACACCCCAACAAAATGGGATAGCAGAAAGAAAGAATAGGCATCTCCTAGAGGTCACTAGGGCTCTTATGTTTTCCATGAATGTCCCTAAATACCTATGGGGTGAAGCTGTTTTGACTGCTGCATATCTCATTAATCGTGTCCCCTCTAGAGTCCTACAACATGAGACCCCCTTCAACTGTTTAAAAAAGGTTTTTCCTCATAATCGAATCAGCCCCCCTTTACCTCTTAAAGTATTTGGTTGTACTATTTTTGTTCACGAACCAAACTTAATTCGTTCTAAACTTGATGCACGATCTGAAAAATGTATTTTTTCTTGGGTATGCACCAAATAAAAGAGGTTATAAATGTTTTAATCCTACTAAAAAAAAGACATATGTGAGTATGGATGTGGTGTTCTTTGAAAATACTCCATTTTTTAAAAATCATCTTCAGGGGGAGAGAAAAAGAGAAGATGATTCATTAGATTTTTTGGATACTCCTACTCCTTTGCCGGTTTTGATTGACCCTACTGATTTTTCTGTTTTTAATCCTCCGCAAACTACCTCTAAATCAGTAGTTGACCTTGAACCTAATAAGGAAATTGTCAATTTGGAAAGTGAATTTGTTTTGGAATCTAATAAGGAAACTGGTCCTAACTTGGAAACTCTAGAATCTAATCTCTTGTTACAT
The DNA here is from genome assembly GCA_003430845.1 of Xanthoceras sorbifolium. Lineage (NCBI taxonomy): Eukaryota > Viridiplantae > Streptophyta > Magnoliopsida > Sapindales > Sapindaceae > Xanthoceras > Xanthoceras sorbifolium. Next base: position 13,250,052 of record CM010612.1, read on the forward strand.
CAATTTGGCACTAATTTAGGGGGAGAAATTTCACAAGATAATCATCCAAATTTGGAACATTGTCCTAATACAGAGCTACAGGTATATACCCGCACAAAACCTCCTCTCAGTAATAGAGATTTTCTGCATCAAGTATCAGCCCAGTCAAAGCCTCCCAGACTTGTTTCTGAGCCGCAAATGACTCAACATGGTAAGACTTCAATTCTCAATCCTTCTATTATTGTTTCTTCTTCTAAACCTACTACTAAAACTACTGCCAAGTCTAGCAAAAATCCCATCAGTTCAGAACCTTTCAGCACAGATCTAGACATTCCTATTGCAATCCGAAAAGGGGTCAGGTCATGTACTACTCATCCTATAGCTAAACACTTGTCTTATCATAGATTATCCAATAATTTTAGAGCTTTTACTTCGAAAGTTTCTCACCTTGTCATTCCTAGGAATATACATGAAGCTTTAGAACATTTACAGTGGCAAGAGGCTGTTAGGGAAGAAATGTCTGCACCTAAAAAAAATAAAACTTGGAAAATTGTTGATTTGCCTAAAGGAAAGAAAACAGTGGGTTGTAAGTGGGTCTTTACAGTAAAATGTAAGGCTGATGGTTCTATTGAGAGATACAAAGCTAGGCTTGTAGCTAAGGGATTCACCCAAACATATGGCTTAGATTATCAGGAGACATTTGCACCTGTGGCTAAGGTGAACTCAATTCGGGTACTCATCTCACTAGCAATAAATTTCAGCTGGCCTTTATTCCAATTAGATGTCAAGAATGCCTTCCTAAATGGTAATCTTGAAGAGGAAGTGTTTATGGATTTACCACCAGGTTTTGAAAGGGGATTTGAAGGAAAGAAAGTCTGCAAATTAGTTAAGTCGTTGTATGGGCTTAAACAGTCCCCTAGGGCTTGGTTTGAACGATTTGGTAAGGTGGTACGAAAGTTTGGGTATGTTCAAAGTCAAAGGGATCATACATTATTTTTCAAACATACTAGTGAAGGGAAAAGAGCCATATTGATTATGTATGTTGATGATATTATCTTGACAGGGGATGATATGGAAGAAATAGGGAAACTTAAAAAAATTTTGGCTAGTGAGTTTGAAATTAAGGATTTGGGTGAGTTAAAATATTTCCTAGGAATGGAGTTTGCTAGGTCTAAACGAGGAGTATTTATCTCACAAAGAAAATATGTATTGGATTTGTTGGGAGAAACTGGCTTGCTTGGGTGTAAACCAGCTGAGACTCCCATCGATCCAAATCTGAAATTGGAGGTAGCAAACAGTGAAGAACAGGTTGATAAAGAGCAGTACCAAAGATTGATAGGTAAATTGATTTACCTTGCTCACACTAGACCTGATATTACCTTTGCTGTCAGCTTGGTTAGTCAGTTTATGCATTCACCAGGTCTGAAACATCTTGAAGCGGTTCTAAGGATTATAAGGTATCTAAAAGGTACCCCGGGTAAGGGCTTGTTGTTTGCTAACCGAGGACATTTACAGGTTGAGGTTTACACTGATGCAGACTGGGCAGGTAGTGTGATGGACAGAAGATCAACCTCAGGATATTGTACTTTTGTGGGTGGAAATCTGGTCACTTGGAGAAGTAAAAAACAAAGTGTTGTTGCTAGAATCAGTGCAGAAGCATAGTATAGGGCAGCAGCACTAGGGATTTGTGAAGTAATTTGGATAAGAAGACTTCTAGAAGATCTGAAAGTACCAGTCCCTATACCCTTGAAGCTCTACTGTGACAATAAATCTGCTATTGCCATAGCCCACAATCCGGTTCTACATGATAGAACCAAACATGTGGAAATTGACAAGCATTTCATCAAAGAAAAACTTGACAGTGGACTAGTGTGCATGCCATATCTTCCTACAACAAAGCAGATAGCGGATTGTTTTACAAAGAGGCTGCCAAAGATTCAATTTGACAAGTTAACATGCAAGCTGGGCATGGAAGACATCTACAAACCAGCTTGAGGGGGAGTGTTGGAAAGTTGACTTTAAACTGAGCAAATCAAGGAGGATCTTTATAATTGTGTTTATTATTGACTAGTTAGTAGTTTTTATTATTGACTAGTTAGTAATGTTTATTATTGACTATTGTTTTGTAATTATTCCTAGATTGATGCTATAGCTGTCTTCTATTTATTAAAGAGTCTGTACAAGGTTTTACAAAGTAATTGAGACATATTCTCTTTGAAAATCTTTAACATTTTTGGGGAGAAGCAATTTTTACTGCCACTTTTCTCATAAACCACAGCCCTTCTAGAGTTTTAAACTCTCTTACTCCATGTCAAGCGTCTTACAAAATCTACCCCTAAAACCGCTTGTTAACAAATATCTCTCCTAGGATTTTTGGATGCACAGTTATCAACCCGTGTAACCCATTTAACTAAACTTGCCGTGCTGGGTTTGAGGAGGTTGACCCGTTTAGATAAACAGGTCATGCCGGGTTGAGTCCTAAATGGGTTCGTGTTGTATCGGGTTGACCTCAACAAGACCTGCGAACCTGTTTTGACAGCCTTACCTCCTACTGATTTAATATTTTGATCATCAGGGATAACAAGACAATTATTTATTAACATGACTACGTACATCTACCAAAGTTCAAATTAAATACCTCCAACTGATTTAGTATTGATTCATCAGGGATAACACTGGAAGCCAAGGTAATAGAAGCACAAAATTTCTCCAAGATATGAACTGCCTGAAGATAATGAGGCATCACTAGCTTTAGCTGCAAGATATCAGCTTTGACAAATTAGAATCTAAACGCGAAGATGGAAGTCAAAACACATAACCAAATAAAATACTGACCTCACAGTCATTTAGTTTGACCTCAAAGTGACTATAGAGATCTTGAAGTTGGAAGCCCATTAAAATATCGCGGTTAAAAGTAGATTCTGGTAAGTGTTTCAAGATATGATACCGTTCTTCGATATTTGATACAAGAGAATCTAGATCACATTTTGATTCAATAATAAGAGTTTCCAATTCAAAAACCTGCACAATACAGTAGTTCAGGATAAAAGAGACACTGGCAGACAAACATAATGAAATTCAAAAATTATTTGATAGGAAATAAAAAAAGGAGATAATTAAATGGATACAATTACATAAGTGAACCAGAAATCTACTGAGAAAACAATCTTAAGTTGACAAACAAAAATACAAAAAAACAACTTAAATGACAACAGCCTTCAAATCAAATGTAATAAAAACTTAACTAAAAACCCAACAAGCAACCAAAGAATACAAAAATAATATAAAGAGAATAAAAGGGAAGCGGCATTACATGATGTATGCCACCATGTACTAGTTGTTTGCCAACTATATAAACCCCAAATCTTGGACATTTTTATGCACGATGAGAAAAACTTTGGAATCAAATGGTTGTTTCTCTTTCCTTTGTTCTTCGTTCTTTCTTTGAATCAATAAAGTTTTCAACTATTAGCAAGCATTAACACTAGAAAGAAAATAACATGCAAATGCATTGAAAGAATATCAGCAAATACCAGAACATTAGAGCAAATTTAACATGAAGAACAATGAAACACAAGATCCAAAGTATTTATTCTCCTTGTATGAAAATTGATACAAAAAAAAATTACCAGATTACATTCCTCTGCAATTATATTCCTCCAAGGAACACTTATGGTGACATTGGTGATACTAACATCCCATATCACTTTTCTACGACTTGATAAAATATATCTGCAAAACATGAAGAAACACATGTTACTCAATAATTAGCAACTAAGACAACTGAAACAGATTGTGAACAATATAACAAGAAGCAGTCCTTGTAGAGAAAAAGAAAATCGAATTTAATTAGCACTCACTCCGCTTTTGACAAAATTCGAGCTCTGATATCTTTGATCCCATTTAGCGATGACAACACCTACAATAGGATATGTCAATAACCAACAGACCCAAAAAACTTAAACTAATAGGAAAGGGCTCAACAATAGTATTTATACACTTTAACCACAACCCCTCATGTGCAAGACCGACAGGTTTGCCACGTGACTCAAGCTCAAACACAAACACACAACAAATTCATATAATAAATAACAAAGTCAAATATAATCAAGCGGCGGGACTTAAATCCGGGACTTCCTAGTAGAATCACATTCTAATATCATGTCAGTAACTAATAGAGCCAAAAGCTTAAGTTAATAGGAAGGGCCCAACAATAGTATTTAAGCATTCTAATAGGATAAATATTGCTTGTCACAACTTGAATGCGTAACCTCAATACCAACCTTTTCAACAGAAAATACTGCATGATGGACTACAAATTCATCATGATAAAGGTTCCCATAACAAATTACATAGAAACACTATGGACGTGACACATGACTGAGCCAACTTAAAGATAGACAAGACATCATAAAAGCAAACCCACACATTCACCAATTACAAAAAAGAGGTTTTGTTTACCTACTATGAGACAATGATGCAATAATCACTTGGTTTCTTCAATTTCTTATAGAAAGTTTGTGATGCACATATTCTCCAATGGACAGCCTTATGTAACTCGCAATGACCAAAGAGAAACAAAGTTATTATAATAAAGCACTAGTTGCTTCCCGTATAGCCAATTTGCACAATTACTAAATTTCCCGACATAAAATTAAATAATTTCCACTTTAAATTTATTTATCTCAGAACAAACTATAGCATCCTAATACAGCATATATTTATCAAATGAAAACAAGGTATACATATACAAAAATAAGCAACTGAATGAGAGATAAAGGGCACACTATATAATGATTCATCTAGCTGACGGTATTCATCAATGAGAGAACTACTAAAGCTTATACCACGAGTGAAGCAAAATACTTATACATCAACTCACAATTATCGATTAAAGAAAAACACAACATGTACATTTAAAAGCTCACCCTTTCCTGTTGAGATTCAAATGACTTCAAGACAGTAAGAAACTCCATGATGTTCAGAAGAAATTCTCTATCAAATGTAGCTTCAAGTGGTTGCAGCATGACCTGAATACATGAGTTATGTTTGGTAACTTAGGAATGGTAATTACAGGGTCTAATATTACCAAAACGTTGAGCAACTATATTGTTGGAAATAAGGGATCCAGTCTGGATCCATGTGAAATCAAATGTAAATAATTAGATTAGTCAAATTACAATGGGAAACAGATTAGTGTAAAATGTTGACTATCCCATTTTGTTTGTATGGTGCCTCTCTATAAGAGGAATGTTTAGTTAGTGAGTAAATGAGATCAGTATTATTCAAAATCATCTGTTTATATGGTATTAGAGCCTAAATTTCCTAAAACCCTAATTTTTCCAAAGGTCTACAACCAAGAAACCTGATTTTTCGAAAAAGGATACTGTCAATTACAGAACCTAGCCATCGGAATCCCATTTTTTCCGATCTGAGGCTTCTGCTGCTGTGCCTCACCGGATCCGAAGCTGATCCGGCCCTCTCTCAGCGAAATCGACGCCGTTCTGGTCTTCTCTTAGCAGATTCGACGCCGATCTGCTGTTCTTCACCGGATTCACTGTCGATCCGGTCCTCTCTCAGCAAAATCGACACCGATCTGCTGTTCTTCACCGGATTCACTGTCGATCCGGTCCTCTCTCAGCAAAACCGAAGCCGATCTGGTCTTCTCTCAGCACATCCGCCATCGATCTGCTGTGCTTCACCGGATTCGACGCCGATCGACTGCTCTTCATCGGATTCGTTGCCGATCCGGTCTTCTCTCAGCAAAATCGTTGCTGATCCGGTCTTTCTCAGTCCATCCGCCACCGATCTGCTATGCTTCACCTGAATCCGACGACGAACCAGAATCTCCGGCCTCAACCTCTGCCGAACCGACGCCGAACCAGTGTCTCCGACCTTCACCGGCTGTCTTAGTTTGTGGTTTGGTATAATCACACCCATCCCAGTTTGTTACCATGTCTGATGCATCCGAGTCTTCTTCCTTTGTTATTAATTCACACAACAATGTTTCATCTCATGAAACACATTCCCACCCCCATTCGGTCCAAATAACTACAATCCGCCTAAATGGAGATAATTTCCTACGGTGGTCACAGTCGGTCCGAATGTACATTCGAGGTCGTGGAAAAATTGGTTATTTAACAGGAGAAAAGAAGGAACCAAAACCGGAGGACCCGGCCTATTCAACTTGGGATGCTGAGAATTCAATGGTGATGACATGGCTTGTGAACTCTATGACCGAAGACATCAGCGGTAACTACATGTGCTACTCAACGGCAAAGGAACTATGGGACAATGTCAATCAGATGTATTCTGATTTAGGGAATCAATCCCAAGTGTATGAATTAACACTGAAATTGGGAGATATTCGGCAGGGCAATGATAATGTCACCAAATATTTCAACTCTCTAAAGCGACTTTGGCAAGACCTAGACCTCTTCAACGACTATGAGTGGAAGTCAATCGAAGATGCAACCTATAACAAAAAAAACGGTGGAGGCCCACCGGATTTACAAATTTCTTGCCGGCCTCAATGTAGAGTTTGATGAGGTGAGAGGTCGAATCATTGGACGATCTCCGCTTCCTCCAATTGGTGAAGTATTTGCGGAAGTACGAAGGGAAGAAAGTAGGAGAAGTGTCATGTTGGGCAAAAGCGGCAGTAGTGGGACTGTTGAAACCTCTGCATTGCTAGTGTCGGAGACTGCTGCAAATAAAGCAGAACACCATTACAAAAAATCCGATGAGAAGCCACGAGCTTGGTGTGATTTTTGCAATCGTCCTCGCCACACTCGCGAGACGTGCTGGAAACTCCATGGAAAACCAGCAAATTGGAAGAGCAGCAGACCTAGCCGTGCCGTAGCTAGTGCCAATGAAGCCGAAATCAGCCCCTTCAGCAAGGAGCAGATGAATCAACTTCTAAAACTGCTAAAATCTAATTCCTCATCAGGGTTTCCTGGTGCCTCTGTTGCACAATCAGGTAGTGATAAAATTAGTGCTCTTTCTTGCTCTTCAAATTATACCTCATGGATTATAGATTCTGGAGCTTCCGATCACATGACTAGTGTTTCTAGTTTATTCAACACTTATTCCCCTTGTTCTGGCTTAGAAAAAATTAGAATTGCAGATGGAAGTCTCTCATCTATCGCAGGAAAAGGTTTGATTAAAATATCCGAGAACATAAATCTCAATTCTGTCCTTCATGTTCCTAAGTTAACCTGTAACCTCCTATCTGTTAGTAAACTCTCAAAAGAATCTAATTGTCGTGTAATCTTTTTTGATTCCCATTGTGAATTTCAGGACCGGATCTCGGGGAAGAAGATTGGCAGTGCTAGGATGATGGATGGACTCTACTATTTTGATGATGGCCCCTACAGTAATAAAAAAGCTCAAGGCATGAGTAGTGTTAGTTCTTCCTCTGTTTTTGAGCAAATAATGATTTGGCATTTTAGACTAGGACATCCTAGCTTTCAATATCTTAGATATTTATTTCCTACATTGTTTAAGGGTTTGGATTGTTCTACCTTTCATTGTGAACATTGTATTTTATCCAAAAGTCATCGAACGTCATATTTATCAAAACCATATGTTTCGTCAAAACCATTTTATCTCATCCATAGTGATGTTTAGGGTCCTTCAAAGATCCCTACGACTTCTGGAAAAAAATGGTTTGTTACATTTATCGATGATCATACCCGATTATGTTGGATTTATTTGATGCATGAAAAGTCGGACGTAGAAAAACTTTTCAAAGACTTTTACACTATGATTGAAACTCAATTTCAAACCAAAATTAGCATTCTTCATACTGATAATGGTACAGAATATTTTAATAAACGTCTGGGCACTTTTTTAAAGGAAAAAGGCATTTATCATCAATCCACGTGTGTGGATACACCTCAACAAAATGGCATTGCTGAAAGAAAAAACAGACACTTACTTGAAGTGGCTCGTGCTATAATGTTTTCTATGAATGTACCGAAATATCTTTGGGGTGAAGCTCTTTTGACAGCCGCATATCTAATTAATCGAATGCCCACACGTGTTTTAAAATATCAAACACCCCTCATGCATTTCAAACATTATTTTCCTCTGTCAAGAATTTACTCAGATTTACCGCTGAAAGTCTTTGGTTGCACTGTTTTCGTTCACATATCACACCACTCTCGATCTAAACTTGATCCGCGTGCGGAACATTGTGTTTTCATTGGGTATGCCTCAAACAAAAAAGGATATAGATGTTACAATCCCTTGACAAGGAAATTTTTTGTTAGCATGGATGTCTCATTTTTGGAAAACAAACCCTATTTTCAAAAAAATTCTCTTCAGGGGGAGAAACAAGGAGTGGAAGATAATTTTTGGGATTTATCCTGTGTTCCTTTACCAAACACAATCTTGAAAACTACTCCTTTATCTTCTTCTTCAAATTCTGAGGAAAACTTTCCAAAACTGCCAAATATTGATGTGTCCTCAACAGGGGGAGAAATGTTACAGAATAATGAGCTTCAGGTTTATACTCGTAAGGGTCCGCATCAAAAGAATAAAAATCCACCTATTATCCCAGAGCCAGATCAATCTTCAACTCCAAGAACAGGTATCCCGGAAATTACAGGTATTCCTATCCCTATTCCTAATATATCATCAGATTTGGATATTCCTATAGCCCTTAGAAAAGGATCTAGAGAGTGCACTAAAAATCCCAGATACCCCATGGCTAAATATCTGTCATATGAGAAACTATCTCATCATCATAGAGCTTTCTCATCAAAAATTTCACATCTGATTGTCCCTAGAAGTGTTCAGGAAGCTTTGAATGATCCGCATTGGAAATTAGCAGTTATGGAAGAGATGAATGCTCTGAGAAGAAGTGGCACGTGGGAGATAGTAGACCTGCCCAAAGAAAAGAAGACAGTAGGCTGTAAATGGGTGTTCACAGTGAAATGCAGAGCAGATGGCAGTATAGAAAGATACAAGGCAAGATTGGTTGCAAAAGGCTTTACTCAGACATACGGAATTGATTACCAGGAAACCTTCGCCCCTGTTGCTAAAATCAACTCTGTCCGGGTACTACTATCTTTAGCTGTGAATTTCAACTGGCCCTTACACCAGCTGGATGTAAAAAACGCATTTCTGAATGGAGACCTAGAGGAAGAAGTCTTTATGAGTTTGCCACCGGGGTTTGAAGAGAGACTTGGACCTGATAAGGTATGCAAATTAAGAAAGTCACTATATGGCCTGAAACAATCACCTAGAGCCTGGTTTGAACGTTTCGGAAATGTTGTGAAAACTTGTGGTTATAGTCAAAGTCAGGCCGATCACACTATGTTCTACAAACACAGTAAAGAAGGCAAGATTGCGATTCTAATTGTCTATGTGGATGATATAGTGTTGACAGGTGATGATACTGAAGAATTGGAGAAATTAAAAAGAAAACTGGCAGCTGCATTTGAAATCAAAGACCTAGGCCCATTAAAATATTTCCTCGGAATGGAATTTGCTAGATCCAAGGAGGGAATATTCGTCAATCAACGAAAGTATGTTCTTGACTTACTTGGTGAGACTGGCTTACTGGGGTGTAAACCAGCTGATACTCCGATTGAACCCAACCTGAAACTACAAACTGTCAAGGCTGAGGAAGTGCGGAACCGAGAGCAATATCAAAGGCTAGTTGGGAGGTTGATTTATTTATCTCATACTCGCCCCGACATAGCATTTGCTGTTAGCATGGTCAGTCAGTTTATGCATTCACCGGGACAAGAACACTTTGATGCTGTTTACAGAATTCTACGATACCTAAAGGGATCCCCCGGGAAAGGTTTGATATTTAAGAAGTATGGTCACCTACAAGTGGAAGCGTACACAGACGCAGATTGGGCAGGAAGTATTACTGATAGACGATCCACTTCAGGTTATTGTACCTTTGTTGGAGGTAATCTTGTCACTTGGCGAAGCAAGAAACAAAATGTAGTTGCCAGAAGCAGTGCTGAAGCTGAATTCAGGGCCGCTGCTCACGGAATTTGTGAAGTAATATGGATTAAGAGACTATTAGAGGATCTGAAGATCTCTAATCCATTGCCTATGAAACTCTATTGTGATAACAAAGCTACAATCTCCATCGCTCATAATCCTGTCTTCCATGATAGAACGAAGCATGTAGAAGTAGATAGGCACTTCATCAAGGAAAAACTTGATACTGGACTAATCTGTATGCCTTTTGTCACCACAACGGACCAAGTTGCAGATGTGCTGACCAAAGGGTTACCAGAGAAGCAATTTGATGACTTAATTGGCAAGCTGGCTATGGAAGATATCTTCAAACCAGCTTGAGGGGGAGTGTTGGAAATAAGGGATCCAGTCTGGATCCATGTGAAATCAAATGTAAATAATTAGATTAGTCAAATTACAATGGGAAACAGATTAGTGTAAAATGTTGACTATCCCATTTTGTTTGTATGGTGCCTCTCTATAAGAGGAATGTTTAGTTAGTGAGTAAATGAGATCAGTATTATTCAAAATCATCTGTTTATATATATAATCATTAAAATCACAAGGAATAGCATACAAATGGGCACTAAAATCCAAAAGAGAAGAAAAGAATGATCACTGAAAGTACCTTCACTGACAATTCAACATCTTGCTTTGGTGTCACATCCACTTCCACTCTTAATGAAGATTTATCACTTCGAAGTGCATTTTCTTCAGTACACGACTGCAAAGAAGATAAAAAATGCAAGTAACTAAAAGACGCTTTCCTCTATAAACCTGAGCACCAAAGTTAAAGACAAAAAGCAAGACTGGAATGATATCTCACTGATTCATTGTATCTTATCAAAAAGAAAAATAAAAAATTCATCAGCCAGATTAACCTAATAATATTCTAAAATCAAATACCTTGCAAAGAGCTTGGAGAAGTAAAATAAAGAATTTTTGAGTTCAGATATTTTTCAGGCCCTACCAGCAAGTGAAGATCTTGGTGAAAAGGTAACTTAACGTGTTATCAAAACTAGGTTTACTAAGAGGTCAGGGGTTGAAGTTCCTTCATGTGACTTTGTTTGTATTTGATATAAGTTATTGTATTAATCTGAATTTAAATTTGTATTTCACTATTTTGACTAGTCAACACAGCAAACACATTAATCTTACACATGAAGAATTGTTGGTGCTTAATATTACTATACAGGCTATTACATGTAAGCTTGAACTTTCAAGTGTAAAGGTTACCTAACAAAGAATAATATACAATCTATTTCACTATTCTTTTCTCATCATTAAGTTTTTCACAATCCCTCTGACTAAGAAGTAATTTTCACAATAGTAATCATCTTCTCTTTAAGCTCATAAGTCATAACTATGTTTGAACCCTATCATTATATTAGATTTGTAAAATGCCCATAATTTATTATTGTCCCATAACTTCTTCAAAGAGAGTAGCTTTGAAATATGAAAATGTATACATTTGAGTTGCAGTAAATCCGCTTTTTAAAAGAATGTTATTATCCTCACAAAAAGACTAGATGCATGCATGTATGTGTATGTATTGAATCAATACAAAAACAATGTAAATGGAAGCTTTGGACACGTTGTCCAGAAATTTGAGAGATATGATGAAAGAATAATATTTTTCATAAGTATATTCATATATATAAGACGTTTCTCAAGTACGAGATCTCGAACGTAACTGCGAGCGGGATCTTGGTTTTGTATCATTATAAAACCATTTATCAAATGTTGAAAATATTTTGTAATGATAAAATTCGGATCCTGCACAACATTACATGTGGAACCCCGCACCCAATTTTATATACATTTGTATGTATATGTATGTATGTATATATGAATGTGTGTGTATGTACATATGTATGTATATGTAAGTATATATGTATGTGCATGTATTTATATGTATGTATTATATGTATAAGGGAACTCGCACTAGAGAATGACTATATGTGTATATATGTATATATATATATGGTGCGGGATCCCTCACGTTTTTCGTGCGGGATTCAACTTTTCAACGTTAGAAGTGACTCTGACTTTACAAAGTCACTCAAAGTCGCTCTATAACGTCACAAAATCGAGATGTCACACCTAAAACATGCGGAATCCTGTACCTAATAATTATTTGTAAAACGTGCGACATCTCGTACCTGATAAGTATTCGACACATACGAAAAAACGTGCGGGATCCCGCACCTAATAATATATATAGAGAGACACACACACACACACACACATAAACATATAGTCCTTCTCTAGTGAGAGATCCATTGTATAAATAATATGTGGTAAGTCTTAATCGTCCATGTAAGGTCTTGACGGGTCTTAGATGATGTCACACAATCAATCAAAGACTCTAACATGGACAATCAATACTCTAACAAGAACAACTAAGACTTCCCGTTGTGTGTGTCTGTGGGGTAAGTCTTAACTGTCCATGTAAGGTCCTGACAAGTCTTAGATGATGTCACAAAATCAGTCAAGACTCTTACACGGACAATCAATACTCTAAAAAGAACAATTAAGACTTCCCACACATAAGTTTTTTGCAGGATTCTGCACTAGAGAATTTATATAAGTATGTGTGAGTGTGTGTGTGTGAGGCGAGAAGGGGAGATAGAGAGAGAGAGAGAGAAAGAGATTTTAAAAACACAAACACATTTCTTTTCTAGGCTAAGAGATAAAACAAATTCAAAACAATTATCAAATGCCAAAAATGAAAATAAAATTGTCTAAAATTTTAAACAAAATATCCATAATTAACTGGAAGTTATATAGATGATGAACAAGAGTACAAACCTCTCCTGTAAGTACAATGACTTTCTTATTACATGGAGAAACCATTTTCACTGATTTGATGAAAGCACTAATGTTTGCCAACTCTTCCCAAATATTGCAATCAATTACTGCTCCTTCAAGAATGAGCTTTGCAATTTTTTTACTAGAACTCCTGAAATGAAAGCACAATAATGTGATATAAGACAAGTAAAGAGAAATAAAAAAAGGGACTTAGGACAGGGTGAAATCAAAAAGAAAGAGACAAATTAAAGGAAATATATAGAAAAGGGTTAGGTAAATCTTAACACTTATTCATTTGTTAAACCTTTACAAAATAATATATGATGCTAATTTATAGGCAACTAAACCTGACCAAATAAGGAAAAGAAATTAAACTTATTTAAATAGAAATTTCCTAAACCAAACAATGACATAATAATCCATATAAATTTTATAATAGAAAGAAATTGTCAATTATTGAAATACATTTGTAGAATTCCTGAGATCTTGTTCTCGGAATTCAAGGAACATTTAATATTTTATGTCAACTGTATAGGCTGTAAATTAGGTTTCAATTTCTGTTTTCCAGGGATCTTAGATTCCTTGTATAGCATATTAATCTAGGAGTAAATCTCTCTATGTATCTCTAGATTAGTGGCTGAGATTGTGCATATCTTCTACTATATCTACAGCTTGTATGATTCGGTTAATAGTAAGAAATACAGAACAAAACTGTTCTCTCATAATTCTTCATGGTATCAGAGCATTTTTCAGTGAAAAACCTCCTCATTTCATAATCCAATCCTATAATGAGTGACAGCTCTTCCTCGGAAATGGCCTCCAAGTCAGAAGCAGCCATAACCGGCTCCAATGGAGGATCAAAGAGCAACAATCCACTCATTACTAGTCATAAACTGAATGGCCACAATTACCTTCAGTGGTCATAGTCAGTTATGATGTTCATATGTGGTAAAGGCAAGGATAATTACCTCACCGGTATCGCTGTTGCTCCGAGCAAAGACGACGCCAAATACAGAACATGGAAGTCCGAAAATAAAATGGTCATGTCCTGGTTAGTCAACTCAATGCTCAACGTGATTGGGAAAAATTTCCTCCTCTATGGAACTACCCAAGAAATCTAGGACGCAGCAAGAGAAACCTACTCCAGTTCAGACAACACATCCGAACTGTTCGAAGTCAAAAGCCACCTCCACAACCTTTGTCAAGGCGAGTCGATTGTGACCTAGTACTTCAATCTACTCTAGTGTTCTAAAAATCGGCCTAGGCGGTCCCTGGCCGAGCCGAACATGGCCAATTCGGTCATGAAATTCAGCCACCCGCATAGACAGCCCTAGGCGGTCTTCACGGCCTAGGCGCCGCGGAGACGATTTATATTTTTTGCCCCAAAACACCCAAAACGACATCGTTTTAGGTGTTTAAAGGGCAAAAATAAAACAAAATAATAGCAGCTCACTGCTCACCCAATTCATTCAGCCCTCCCTCTCACTCACGGTCATCTCCTTACCCAACACCAACCATTCAAAAATCATCTCCTTCTCTTCTTCTAACATCAAATCAGCATCTCCAACATACAAGACTACAAGAGATTCTCTTCTACTCTTCTTTTATGTTTTTAAGTTTTGTAGCTGTTAAAATGTGTGGTTTTATATATTGCATACCAAGTGTTTGATTAAATGCCTAAATTAATTGTTTTTGTTAAATTGTAAATAATTTTGGTGTAATAAGTTTTGTACTTTCTTTAATAACATCAAATCATCAAATCGTTATTTTTGTACTTTCTTTAAGTTTAATCAACACGTTGACCGTTGACCCACCGAGGAACCGCCTAGTCGCCGACTAATCGGTGCCTAGGGCGCCTAAGCGCTAGGAACCGCCTAGTTGTCGACTAATCGGCGCCTAGCGCCTTCTTGAACACTGACCTACTCACTCGCCACTGGCAACAATTGGATCTGTTCGAAACTCACAAGTGGACTTACTGAATCATATGGGTATGCCGTATGCAATATAGCACTGAATCATAACCAATCTTCCAACCCAATAAATAAAAGCATTCTTCCACCCCTGTAATCTCCTTTTAATTTACTCAACAATTGGTGTCAGGAATTTCTAAAATCTCAAATTGCCCCAAATTGCAAACCTAAATATTTCAAAGGCCAGCAACCTACACTACACCCAATGGAATTGAACACATCAACCAACTTTCCTTCATCAAAATCAATACCAGCTAATACACTGTCGGGTAAATTGATCTTCAGCCCCGACACCAAACAAAAAGCTCGAATAATTTCAATAAAGAATTAAATCACTCTTCATTTCTTGAAGAAGAGATAATTGTATCATCCGCAAATTGTAAATGAGAAACCATTATGTCACCTCTTCCAACATTAAGAGCTTCCACCAACTGATAATCCTTTACTCTATCGACTAATCTTCCCCAACAATCGGCCACCAAAATGAACAAAAAAGAAGAAAGAGTCTCCTTGTCTAAGATCCCTAGAAGCATTAAAATTTGCCCCAAGTCTCCCATTTCTCTTAAGCACCCCATAATCCATCCCCTCCATCTTAACCCAAACCCTTTTGCTTCCAAAACAAAATCAATTGAAAATAAATAATCATACTTTGGATCAATTCCATGTAAGTCATTATATTTAAACAAAGATTCAGTTGACAAATGGATACACAACGAAAGAACATGTAGATACTAGTCAAGATAGCTAGCTTCAACAGGCACAAATATCTATAAGGATACAGATTTTTTGAAGTTAACATCATTCTAAAACAGCATAATATTGGATATCCAATGTTGATGATACCCCATGTAAATAGGATTTGCCAATTTTATTTACTACCTATTACATACGAAGATGTGAAAGCTACTTTACTTTGCGACTTAAAATTCTTAACAAGAAATGCTGAACCTAAAGCTTCCTGATCCTATATAGACGTTTTTCATGTTAACTTCAGATTTGAATAGATTTAATAAACTAACAGTCTCTGACCAGTGTTTTCTAAGAGCATTAACTCTAAAATTTTCTGCACTACTGTTCTTCATTTGTTTCTAGTGTACTCAAAATTCTATCTTAATTGCCTTTATATCGTGTAATACAAAGATTAGTTGAGCCTGTACTTTGTGATTTTTTCCATTTTCTAAAATATTACCTAATCATCCCTCAGAATGTTAATACACATGAAAATCTCCATCATGCCCCACATCAATACAAATAAGTATGGAGACATCAATAGGTAATGCAGAGTACGACAACCGATTAAAAAAAAACAAATTTACAAGATCCTTCATAAGAATAGAAAGAATGATACAAATATTTTAAAAAGACACTTCATTCCTAGTCTCTCGAATATTGACCTCATTGAAATTGAAAAGAAAACTAAAATGTCTTTAAAACGTTTTAAAGAAAAAAGAAAAGGTACAGATTCATTCATTATCGAACTATATAACCCACCCTAGCATAGAAACTATGTTTCTTTAATATACACATGCAATTTCTTCCGTTTCAAGACTGAAAAATGGAATAACTTACCATAAATCTAGGACAACACTTAGTATTTTTAACAAGCTACAATCTTATATTCCAAAACAGAATCCATATAAATATGACATCATCAAGATTCAAGTCCTTAATATCTTTTCCAACCAAATAATATGCCCACAAAATCTGGCCCATATTTATCTTTATGATAATTGTCTGTTTACTTTTCACTCAGAAAGTGTAAAGATGATGGGCGAAAATACCGGCTCTGAAGTGCTACTGAAATTTGACCAACATTGAACTTTATAGCACATGTGTGGGACTGATCATTTGCTTCCGAATCCACACTGGATAACAAGAGTGGATGGAACTTTGTTGCCTCATAAATATCCTGCACAAAAGGATAGGCATTAAATTTTCTAAAAACAATATTTTTAAGCTATTATCAACACAGCATAACTACCTTTACAACTTCATCAGAGACAACACCAGAGAATTGGCTAGAATCATCAGTCCCTCCAGCACCAAGCATACCACGGGACAGCCAGTTCAACCACCCACGGGACCTTCCGGATCCGCGCTCGTCATTTCGTGACTTTTCAATGGAATGGGCACCGCCATTTACTCCAGCGTGAGAATCTGAAGAGTTCAATGGAACTTCCTGCAGATATCATAGTACAAAAATTAACACACTAAATCACATTAGTGAACATGTATAAAGTCAGGAAAATCAATTATTCCTGCTGCCATTAAAAGATCCCAACTATACTGAGTATATTAAACCCAATCTGTTAACGATAATAACTGTAACCAATGTAACAATTTGGATCATAGCAAGCATAAGCCACACATCAGATATATTCATACCTGCAGCTCACATTCAGCAGTCGACCTGTAACTCAAAATATCATCTATGTCTGAATCTTTCTCCATTTGCTCCAATTCCCGAACAATAGATTCATCAATCGACTGAAAAAAAAATATATATATATGTTAAAGACCATAAATAGGTAATACAATTAATCAAACAATCTAGACACAAAACCTGTGACAATTTTTTATAAGAAACGCAACATTTTATTAACTAGACAAGAGTACAAAAAGTGGACCAGCAGTCCACGAAAGAAAACCTACAAACTGAAAACTCACCTACAAGATTAAGATACAATCATTTAACAACTCCCTCCCACTTATCCCTTGTTCATTCAAAAAATAGGAACTTGATATTGCAGTAGAGTTGTTTGCGAGAACAAATGTGTTAATAGTATCATTAGATTAATTAGTAGCTTGTTTTTAGGGATTATTTTTTGCCCTTAATCATAGCCATAATCCCTTAATCTAGGCTAATAATGTATAATCCCTTAATTCTAGTTTGTCAAGTATAATCTCAAATTCTAGAGTAATAATGTGTAATCCCTTAATTCTAGGACAGTTGTGCAAAATCAAAAGTTACCAAAACTTTGTGATTCACCGACTATATAAAACCCAACTTCTTGTACATTTCTAACATAGCGAAATACACTTTTGTCTATCTTTTGTCTCTCTTTGCATTCTTTTGTCTCTCTTTGCAACAATCTTGGAAGAAGAATGGCGATCGACAACTGCAGCTGCGGCACCATCAATTGATGAGCAGTCCCAACAAACTCCTATATTGTCTTTGATTGCTGAACAATTGTAGAAACTTTTATCCACTCAATCACCAAATGCCTTTTCATTTTCTCCTTCCATAGGTTTGTCTTCAACCCCATCAGGTATATCTCATTCCACTTGGGTTTTTGATTCAGGTGCTTCCCATTATATGGCTAGTGATCTCTACTTGTTTCCACATTCTCTCTGATTTCTTCTACATCAGTTATGGCTGCTAATGGCATTTCCACATCTTTAGCAGGTGTTGGATCTATGCTCTCTTCTAATTTATCCCTTCCTGATGTTTATTATATTCCTCAACTTTCTTTAAATTTGGTTTCTGTTTGTCAATTATTTGATTCCAGTTATTCTGTTCATTTTTTTCAACTGGTTGCATTTGCAGGATCTTCATTCCAAGAAGCTGATTGGGACAGGCCATAAAGAGGGAAGATTGTATGTGTTGAAAGAATTGCATGTTCCCATTGTTGCTGCTTTTTCTGTTGATTTGTCATCTTTCAATTTGAATTCCAAATCTTCTGTTTTCTATTCATGACATTAGCATCTTGGACATATTTCTAGTCCTCATTTGCAATATTTAGTTTCCTCTGGCGCCTTAGAAAATTTGAAAAGTCATGATATTTCTAACTGTAAAGGGTGCAAACTTGCAAAATTTTCTTCTTTGTCGTTTAACAAAAGTTCTAGTGTGTCAAAAGCTCCATTTGATCTTATTCATGCTAATGTGTGGGGTCTTGCCCCCGTTGCTTCCAAATGAGGGTCTCGATACTATATTTCCTTTGTTTATGATTACACACAATAATGTTGGGTTTATTTCATGAAACAGTTCTGAGTATTATTCGATCAATCCTGTTTTTCGAGCTATGATTCACACAAAACATTCTACTATCATTAAGTGTTTCGGTCTGATTTGGGTGGAGAATAGATAAACAATGCTATTTATTGATTTGTTAAAATCAGTTGGTATCATTCAACAATTTTCTTGTGCAGAAACCCCCTGAGCAAAATAGTATGGCTAAATGAAAACATGGCCACATTGTAGAGACAAACTGATCTCTTCTCCTATCTGCTACTGTTCCTAGCACTTTTTGAGGGGAGGCTATTCTATTGTCGTCCGTGTAATTAATAGAATTCCCTCCATTATTACCTCAAGTATCTCTCCATTTGAATTACTTTACAAGATGCCTCTTGATTACTTCTCCCTTAAAGTTTTTGGTTGCACTTGTTTTGTCCTTCTTCCTAAGCCTGAACAAACAAAACTAACCCGTTCTACTCATTGTGTCTTCCTTGGTTATGGTGAAGGACAAAAAGGATATCGATGTTTCAATCCTTCTACTCAAAAGTTGTATGTTTCTAGACATGTTATTTTCCTTGAGCATATTCCTTCTTTTGTATGCCTCTTGCACCTAGCACTTTAACTAAATCAGATCTTATCTATATTGATCCCCTTCTTGATGATATTTCTTGTGATTCTTATGTTGGTGATTTGTCTATTTATAACATCCCATCAGTCCTTCCATCCTCTTCTGAAGCTTCGCCTCCTTTTATTCATACTTATTCTCAAATCAAAGCAATTTTTTTCCCTATAGGTACAATTTCATTGCCTATCTCGGACGAGTCTACATCAGGTTTTGGAGAGGCTCCCATGCCTTTGCGTTATCCTAAGTGAATTCATAAGTGTTCCGATTGTTTTGGCTTTTCTAATAGTTGTTATTCATCAGACTTTTGTTCCTTTTTTTTTATCTACTATTCAGTCTCTATATGAGCCTCCTATAAGAAGGTTATTCTTGATCCTCCTTGGCAACAGGTAATGGATGAGGAACTTCCTACATTACATAAGAATGGTTCGTGGAAACTAGTTTCATTACCTCCTGGTAAGCGATTATTGGTTGTCAATGGGTGTATAAAATTAAAAACCAAGTTTGATGGCTCTATTGAAAGGTATAAAGCACGATTGATTACTAAAGGGTTTACACAAGAATATGAGATTGATTATGAAGAGACCTTTGCTCCTGTTGCAAATATGACTATTGTTCGTACATTGATTGTTGTAGCAACAATTTGTCAATGGGGGGTTTTCACAAATGGATGTCAAAAATATTTTTTTGAATGGAGATTTAGCAATAGAAGTTTATATGGTTCCTCCTTTTGAGCTGTCTCACAATCCTAGTGAGGTATGTAAACTACGAAAAACATTATATGGGGTCTCAAGCAAGCAGCGTCGAGCTTGGTTTGAGAAATTTTCTACTATAAACTGTGACTTGAGTTTTCATCCTAGTAATCACGACTCTGCATTATTTCTTCTTCGCTCAACTTTAGTCGGATATTATCCTTCTTTGTATATTAATGACATGATTATTACAGGTGATGACTTTGATCGTATTTCAACTTTGAAATCTCAATTATAACAACAATTTGAGACGAAGAATCTTGGACCACTTCGATATTTCCTAGGAATTGAAGCGGCCTATTCTCATAAGTAGGGGTGGGCACGGTTCGATTTGGTACGGTTTTGGGGGAAATCGAAACGAATCGAAAATTATATGGTTTTTGAAAAATTGAAACTGACTCGAACCGAATTGAAGGTATAAACTGAACCAAACCGAACCGAATTAATACGGTTCGATTCAATTTGGTTCAATACGGTTTTGGGCATATACAAATGATTAAAAATGTTTCTTTTGACTGGCTTTATCAGAGAAAGATCTGTAAAAAACACACACAAAGGGAGCAGAAAGCTTGAAATCAACTAAATTGTACATGTATGTATATCTTCTGGAAATTCAAAAAAAAAAAGTTGCAATCAAAGCTTGGCCAAAAAACAAAAAATCATAAAGATGAAGCAAAAACCCTAGCTCAGAGACAGAACACAAGAAAATATATACATATTTGTGTGTATTGTATATACATATTTTTCTTCTGAAAATATACGCAAGAAAAGTCAATAGATCAAATGATCCCCATTAAAACACAAGAAAATGAAACAAAAACGGAAAAATCAGAGATTAAACCAAAAAGGAAAAGAATAAAAGAAGACCAAGGCAACCCAAAAAGCTTTGGGAAACATGAAAACAAGACAACCACCAAATTAGAGTCTCAATATAATAGTGATAAATATATACATATTTGTGTGTGTGTGTGTTTGTGTGTATTGTATCTTCTTTTTATGGATTTCCAGTTGCAGATCTAACATCAATTCAAACACAAAAATACTCAACCTGCTAAAAAAGTTTAGACATTCACCAAAACGAAAAATAAAATAAAATAAAATAAATCAGCCCCAAAGACACTACTTTTTAATTCTCATCTTTTTCTCATTTTTTTTTTTCTCACGATCAACTCACACAGACACCACCACCACCACCAACAGTAGGCGCGGCGCGGGGAGGAAGCAAGGACTTGCGTGGGTGAGGTGAGGGATGCGGGTTCGGTCAATGAAGGTAAGGGTGAAAGAAGGCAAGGATGAAGAAGGGAGAGACGCGGCGCAACGACGACGATCGACAGAGTGAGAGAAGGTGAGAGTCTAAGAGAAGTTGAGAGATCGGCGTGTGGGTGAGGTGAGGGAAAGGAATGTGATAAATGAAGTTAGGTTTTCTTTTTTTTTTTTCATTATATACTACGGGTATCCGGGTCACACCGGTTTTGGGTTGCCCAAAACCAAACCAAACCGTTTTTACACGGTATTTTTCAAATCAAAACTGAACCGAACCAAACTCAAACCCAAAACGGACTCAAACTATAAAAAACAATTCGAACACAGTTCGAATCGGTTTTTGTGCCCACCCCTACTCATAAGGGTTATCTTCTTTCACAATCAAGTATGCAACTGAAGTGATTCAAAAGGCTACGTTGACAAATTCTCATTCAGTTGAGGCCCAGTTAAAGCTTCAGTGGATACCCCTATGCCCCTTCATCTTTACAATTAGCTGATTTCTTCACGAAGATGCATACCATTCTACGCTTCCAGTTTCTACTTGGCAAACTCTCGATGCTTTCTGCTGTCACATTGTGAGTTTAAAGGGATTAGAGTATCATTAGATTAATTAGTAGCCTTATTTTTTAGGGATTATTTTCTACCCTTAATCATAGCCATAATCCCCTAATAGTAGGATAATAATGTATAATCCCTTAATTCTAGGCCATGTAATCAAAACCTACCAAAACTTTGTGATTCACCAACTATATAAACTCAACCTGTTTTACACTTCTAACATAGTGAAATAAACTTTCGTCTCACTTTTGTCTCCCTTTTGTTTTCTTTTTCATGAGTTTCCAATATGAATAGAAGTCAGATTGTTCTTTAGGGAACTCCAAAGCTGCAGCACTTAGGTGAGGCTGCCTATGTGTAGAATTATTTTGTTACTCTCTCTTCATCTCTTCAACTGAGAGATTAGGAATATTTATTAGAAAGAAGTTACCTACTCCCTTAATTCTAGGAGCAGTAACATAACACATTACAAACTTATCAGGGTTGAGAACAACTTAACTCAAACCCCCTTTATTAGCTAACTAACTCAACAGCTCCTAACAGCTACTACTAACAAACTAACTAACTAACTAACTAACAGCATAACAAACTAACAGCACACTTTCAACACTATGTGTAAATCAGAAATGAGTAGCTGTTAAAAAATGGTACCTGATCTTGTTGAAGACAATCTAGTTTAGTCTTATATAAGTTAACATACTTCCGGCGATAACTCCTGCAATCACGGAAGAAGATAAGTCCGACAAGTTATGACAGTAAACTAACAGGGATAGACGTTACATTGCCAGAGATTGCTACATAAGGAAACATACAATGAACAAAATATAGATTGTATAAGTAGTGTTGTATGCAATACTATATTTGTGCATGTCCTGAACTTCTTAAGATGTTGAACATGGAAAGTTATCAAAAAATAAGTTTAATAATATTTCAATGATTTCAGTAACTTTATTAATAAAATGTCATCGGGAAACCAACTGAAACCCCTAATCTACTCCTTTTAAATTTCAAAAGTTTCAGCCAAACATTCCCTAGCTCTATTCAGTTTTGCAGTGCTAATGCAATCTTTTCTTGTTTGGTAATGCCTAAGGTTGAATACAAACATATATACCTTAATGCTGGAGCAATAAAGGGAGTAGAAAAAATTGAAAGGGTAGCATTCATTACACTTTACATATAGTTTTCGCTTTTAGTTTTAGTCACTGAGAGAATAATTCCATCAAATATAGAGCAAATCAGTTTTGAAGAGGTCGATAATTAGATTCTGATCAGGTTGATTTCAGGTGCTCAAACAAGCATCTCAACATAAACTGGAGAATCTGACCTAGATGGAAAAACAAACAAATTCACAGAAACCCACATTGATTTTTTTTTTTTTTTTAAAATAAAAAAAAAAAGAGGATGAAAAGGAAATTCAAATATTTTTCAGCTAAAAAGCAAAACCCCTACGTTTGCAGTTTCCAATCAACAAGGGTCCTCAAATTTTTCGTTCTTAAAAGTAGTGATTCCAAATTTTATCCCAATATAAGAGCAACATAAAACATGGTATGTTATATGTGTCTGTTTCAGTGCAGTGAGGCTCACAAATCTTGTGCGATTCCATCAAAGTTTTAATTGCGTTTTATATGTGCTTAGCTCATTACATCTCTGTACATAGCACATGTAGGGCAAAATATGCTAGGAGCAACTACTGTCAAACAAAATACTACTGTCACATCTCAATAATGGAGAACAAACTTACAGTCGCAGTCCAAGGTATCTCCACGAAGTTTTCTTCAGTTTCTTACGGACATCCGATAAAACAGACTGCTGCGCGTATTGCCACCACAACTTTTGCCAACCATCTGGTTTTTTTGATAAGGGACTATACCTTGGACGATAACGTCCATACCTACATCATTCAACAACCTATTACAGCCTTTCTTTTCTCAATCAACAGCTTTTCCAAAAGAACATAAATATAATAGACAAGTACATAACTCTAGCAACATAGGTTTTTTTTTTTTTTCAACAGAAAAAGGAAAAATGTATTATCAAGAGTTTTCATACCATATATTCTGCATTCATTAGTTTACAAAGACCCGTCCAAGATGTAGCATTGCCAAAATTTACAATTCAAGTGATGACACTACTTCTAGAACTTCTAGTTCTATGGAGCACAAACAGCATTAGTTGCTAGATTAAACAAAAATACATCCTAACGGATCAGAGTTGCTTGACACCAACTCAAAAATTTAAGGCTTATCCAATAGTCACATTAAAATTCGAATAGGAGAGAGCAAGCATCAAAAGAAGCAATAAATCACAAAAGTGGGTAAAGAAAGATCAAACCAAGATATAGTTTAGCGAAAATATAAAAGACAAATAAAAGTAAGCAGACGGCTTTCGAAAATTTAATTTCATCCAAAATTCTTCAACCTTTTTAAGAAAATTTATTACAAAATATATAACCAAACACTTCCCCACCCTGTATGAGTAGAAACATAAGACCTCTTATAATACGACAAGAGATCTTACCAACAAAGCTAGTCCTTACTCACCAAACTACATAATGCATGTGAGTATACAAGCACAAAATCCCCTTTCCCTAATCCCACTTCATGGTAAGGCGCAAAAAGAAAACACTAAACATATTTTGAATGAATGATGTCCTAAATGGATGAGTAATTACAAATACCTATATACAGAATATTTGAAAAAATAAATAAATCTAATGTCTAAAATAGAATGTCAGACAAAAAAAAAAAAGAAATTTTATTGAATTAGGCCACTGGTGACGAGAACATACAATTCAGTTGCAATATAAACTTACCTACTCGCATCAACGTATCAAGAAAGACAAGTCATGCCAAATCTTAATCAAACAAGGGTAAAGAAAATGTAAGCAAACATCATACCATAACTAATTATTGACAAATAGAGCAGCAAAAATTATAATGAGAAAATATTGAAACTCACTTTTCCCTTAATCGGCTTGTGGATAAGTAATCTAATAGAATAAAGATTTCTTGTAGTTGAACTTCATCTAATGACAAGACCTATAATATTTACAATGAAATTGTTATGGTAAATAGTAAGTTGATGAGTAAGCTAAAGAATTCTAAACAGAATTCAAATGTGAACTAACCAGTCTAGTTAACTCAGTATCGATCGAATACTGCGGTAAATCATCATCAAGTTTTCCTGATCTGTTGATCTGTGTGAAAAAAAAAAAAAAAAAGCTTCAGCCAACAAGAATAAAAAAAATAAAAAATAAAAACCCAATTTAGACTTATCATACAATAATTAACAGTTTATTACATTATTACTTCAATCAGAAGGCAATAAAGCAAAAATGAAAATTTAAAGATGCAACAATGGTTCATCAAAACATAATCCTCAACATTTAAATAGTAAAAATGAATTTATAAATGGCAAAACTGCAGCAACAGCTTCATAAGTTTCCAAGAGTGTAAGATGTCATCCATCACTTTAATACATACAAATTTCTTAGCTTAACATAGCAAAAGGCATTTGTAGTTTCAGCGTTGCTGAAGAAAACAGGAAACACACAATTCAAACAAATCCACATCCATCATGCCAAATTCTAACTCTTAACAGTGCTGCCCCTTTTTAAAGATTTTAAGATGTAAAAAGCTAAAAAAAAAAAAGTAGTCTCCTAAAATCTCATCCTCCTACTGAGCAAAGAACTATGAATTATCCAAATAAGAAGACAAAACTAAAAAAAGTCATCACCCGAAATACTCCATAAGAGATGCCACTGAGGTTCAGTTAGTACTTGCCAGCATGGCTGGAGCAGTAAATAGTGACATTAAAAAAGGGCGTCGATGCTAAAATAGCCAAAACAATTTATGATTTATCAATTTCCAAAAGTTTTATTATTCTTGTCAACTTTTTCATTTTTCGGACAAAAATACCCTTAATGAATTTCCAATTTTTACAAAAAAAAAATAAAAAAAATAATTTGTTAGGAGGTCTGTTCGCAGACCTCCATTGTTAGAGGTTGGAGGTCTGCAACAGTCCAGCAATCGAAGTCTCCGTCAAAAAATAAAAAAATTCCCAATTTTTTCTTTTTGTTTCAAAAAATAAATGTCAATTTTACATGACAGTTCAATTTTACACCAAATCAAATGTTATATATCAGAGCAATGTTACATGCCAATTCCATTTTACCCCAAATAATGTTACATGCCAGTTCAATTTTACACCAATTCAATGTTACACGCCAATTCAATTTTACACCAAATCAATGTTATATGTCAATTCAATTTTACACTAAATCAACGTTACATGCCAATCAATTTTACACCAAATAAATGTTACATGCCAGTTCAATTTTACACCAATTCAATGTTACATATCAATTCAATTTTACACTAGCATTTAACATTGATTTTTTGAAGAAAAAAAAATTCGAGAAATTTTTTTTTATGGAGACCTCCATTGTTGGGTTGTTGCAGACCTCTAACAATAGAGGTCTCGGAGGTCTGTTCCCAGACCGAACATTGATTTCAAAAAACAATTGAGAATTTTTTTTATGGAAACCTTCATTGTTGGAGGTCTGCGAACAAACCTCCAACAACAGTACTGGTCTATGACCTCCAACAATGGAGGTTACAGGCCTCCATTTTGTAATTTTTTTTTTCCATTTAAAATTTATTAAGAAAAATAAAAGTCAAATAATTTAAAACAAAATAGAGGGGCATTTTTGTCACTTCAAGGGCTGAAATTGACAACAATAGAAAAATTTTGGAGGTAGATAAAAATAGAAAAGCAAATTATTTTTATGTATTTGTGCTATTTCCTCTTAAAAAAAAGTAGACATCAAAAATAAAATTTCCCTAGCTTATTTTACCCTCAACAATGAATTAGCCAACAAACATTGAAGAAGGATCCAGAGTACCTCAAATAAGAGACACTAACAACTAAATAAAAACTCTTTTTTAAAAAAAAAAAATACTACATAAAAATAAAAACACATACATCATTAGACAGCCAAAAGCACAAAAAATATTATATATGTTGCAGCAAGATTCTAATCAAATATGCGTACCATCAGCGACACTGATACATTGAATGGCTTTAATATATGGTCAAATTTATTGCCTTCACCTCTTGCATTGCTCCAGAATTTGGAATCCACATTGTCCAAACTCAGCATATTAACATCTGATTGAAATGTACAGCAACAAATTTCCAAATCTTTAATCTCAACAATTTTGTTTACTTGCCCACCTCTGGCCTTCCCACTATATGATCTACATATCAGAAAATAATAAAATGCAATTTGAATATATCCAAGTATCATAACAGCATAATATGATCCACAGCAGAATCTATTTCTTCCTAAATAAAAGAGTGAATCAAAGAAAAAGAGATGCATGTTAGTTCAATATCAATGAAGCTATTAAACAAAATACAACTCATAAATGCCTTTTCAACTCATGAAGTAAACTTTAAAAGAAAAAATACAAAAGAAAAAAAAATAAATAACTAGTAAACTGAAAAAGAACCTAAAAAATTACCCAACCAGATTTTGCTTCATTATTATCAAGCTGGAAAACTTTAAGCTGAACATAATCTGTGCCTGTATATACAAGAAAAAATTAGCATTTGTACTCTGTGATCCAATTACTGAAAAAAAAAATGATACTTAAGAATGCAAACAGACATTTTTTTGTCTCTTAAATAATCAATAACATCAATCTTCAAGATGTAGCACATAATTTTTTAATATACAAGGAAGGAATCTCTTGATAAGTTAAAACTTTTTGAAGGCTCCATTTATGTTAATATTTTTCTTATTGGAAATGAAACTTGAATGTAATAAATTAAAAGTAACAAAGTAAAGCAGCAGTCTACGTAAGAGGAAAAAACAAAAAGCATCTGTGAACTATCAATAGATATACAGAAGAACAATGACATGTTTATACTCTTATCAATTCAAAATCCTGTCTCAGAAAACACATGTACAGTCCCAAAAAGACCCCAAAAGTTGCAAGAATAACCCATAACACTTCCCAATATAGGTGAATAAATAAGGAAGGAGAATCTTCAAATTCCTTAGAATCAAGAAACAGAACTCTATTGCACAAACAACTCACATCATCTCCTATTTATCTAAGTAAACATTTTATGCTCAAATGTTTCTAGGGCTCATCTTACAATTTAATGTTCACCTTCAGCTACCATTTATTGCTATCTATTTTTCTCTATGGTATCAAAGGTCTCTTGTATATAAGTTCAAGAAGATTCACATCCAGAACAAAATTAAAAGGGCCATGCATTAGGTAAGAAACCAATAGTAAACTCAGGTATAAGCAAAAATGCATTAGGAGAGAAACCAATAGAGAAATCAGGTGTAAGCAAAAATACAGTTGCTTCCGCACTTATTTGTATTGAAAACATCATGCATTTGTCATCCCTCTAAAAACTAGTGTTCACTCATTAAACAAAACATGCATATTTGCCAACTCTTACAACTCTTTGTTCAGGACACACGGATAATATGTCATTCTTTGTTCATTTTTCATATTATCTAGAAGATTACTTTACAAGCTTTAATACATAGAATAATAAAAAAGCTATTATTGACAACAACTTTGTGTCGTTCTTTTATACCCTTTTTCTTTGCAGTCATTCATTAACACCACAACAACCGGTAACCAGTATAAGTATCAGAAGATTCCATCCCACCCCATCTGCAGCTTAATCCTCCTAACCATTAACACCACAACAACCAGTAACCAGTATAAGTATCAGAAGATTCCATCCCACCCCATCTGCATCTTAATCCTCCTAACCATGTTAGACAATTTCTTTCATCTGCCCATTCATCCATTAATGCATGGTAGAAACATCTCTCTGACATATTATGAATGCAGGAGCAATTCAGCTACAAGGTTTAGAAAGAGGGAAAAGAAAGCCAAAGGTCCTATGGCAGAACCTGCCTCTTTCTCTACATTAATAAAACCTCCAAGCCAAAAATTCAAGTACCAATCCATTTGATTACAAACTATAACAAAATTTTATGTCATGAAAGGATTAAACAACATACAACACCAAAAGTAAATAGAAATGAGCAGAGATACAGCATAGAGGTAACTTACAGAGTCAAGCTGTGTATTACTGTACAAAACATGGAAGTTTCTGATGGACACTTGGATGCTGTCAATAACCTAGAAGTAAAAGAAAGGACTTACAGTGGAAGAGGAAAAAAAAATTATGCAGAAATGTACACTAGAAATATTCAATTTAACTTTAAGGAGTGTCAAAAATTAATTGACATGAAAAAAGAGCTCAAAAGTGATAGTAATAACGAATTCCTAAGAGAGTTCTCTTACCTTTGCAGTAATGTAAGAGATAAATGATTGTCCGGCTTGATTATCTGCAACAAAAAGGGAACCATGTATCAACAACCTAAGCTAGAAATTGAATCAAAGCCACAATTCCATCTAAAAGCTTGTGAACATAATTTACTCAAAAAGACATGCATATCTACAGGCCACCATGAAGACTTATCCACAAATCACATTCCTATTAGAATGAATCAGCAAAAATATATGGAAGACCTTACAAGATAAATTAATCGCAAGACACTAGTTAAATACTTAAAAACCTTAAAAGGTCAATCAGAGTAGAGAAGATCACACAGCTAGGACCAATTAGAAAGAACATCATTCCAACTTCCAAGCTTCCAATCCCTCAGAAGCAATGTAAATCACATAGCTAGGACCGATTAGAAAGAACATCATTCATAGCTAGGACCTATTCTATGCTCTCAGGCTTGCTCTTTCCAAGAGCTCTCTCAATCGTATATGTGTATCTACGTATTCTAATTTTAAAACTCATAATAGAGGAGCATATATAGAACAACTATATTATCGGTGATATGCAAAAACAATTTTAACTAGAACAAGCTTAGATTTCTAAATCAAATGCATATAAATCAACAGGATGAACAAGCAAACTTTTATGAAGTCAAAGTTTGGGAAGATTCATTACTGTGTTGGTATTTACGGACTCCTACAACTGAGTTTATTGGAGTATGTATTAACACAATAAACACCTCCCATCAAATGATTTTGAAAATAACAGCCTCTAATCCCATATTAAGTTCCAGAAAATAAGAACATAGGACATATGAGGCAAAAAATGAGAGAAGATGCATCATGGAGAATAGGACTAAGGTCTTAAAACCAGGTGACAGATTCTACTCTGGACTTAAACAAATGAATTAGCATGGAATACAAATGTCTTTGAGAATAACGGAAATCCACGGTTCTAACGAGTAAATATAGGAAGCCAGATCAATTGCTCTAAGGTCAAAATCACAAACATTCTATTATGTAGTTAGGGGAAGTGAAAGTGAAATATAAATCCTTAGAAAAACTGTAATAGAAATAAAGCCTGAGTTCAAAATGATGAGTCATATGATCCCCAAAATATAAGGAAGCAAAAGCATGTGATTGTACAAAGTACTTCTGTACTCAACATTAATGAAAGTACAACTGGTAATTCTAAAATATCACAACTACAATGGTGAAGCACACTTCTGCCACAGTTTATCCAGACAATGACAGTAGCAGGCATTAGATATAGAATATTAAGCAAATAAGAAAGTTATGCTTGTTCCAATTAGACTGACCGCAGACGCGCCTAGATAACTTTGCCAGTTCCGCTGCAGCAAGTTTCGCCTTTTTTCCAGCAAATTCTCTTCTTTCAACTGCATCCAAACTCCACTGATACAAGATACCAGAAAATAAAAAACAAAACATCGAGGAACGGAAAGCCAAAAAAAAATATTCTCATTATACAAACAGAAAAGTAAAGTTTGATTCTTTGTACTTCTTGGTCATCCCGCTGAGACGCAGAAACAAAAACATCCTCTAGAATGATTATGAGAGGATCCCAGCCAAGCTTTTTCCACGGAATTCTGATACTTAACCTCCCCACACGACCTATGAAGGAAACAAACGCATAATCAGAATCAAAACAAAAGAAGAAAAAGAAGAGGAAAAAAAAAAAAAAAGTGATCCGAATTGATATACATGAAGAGGGTTGATATAGAACCTTGCTTGAGAGCGAAAGGCAACTGGAGATAATCAAAGGCTTCGAGAATGAGGTCGACATTCTCCAACAAAACTTCTTCGTTCCATAGAGTGATCTTGAGCTGCTCTTTTTGGATATCCTTCACGTATCTCCCTAAATACCCCAATAACAACTGTCGAACTAATCCTTCAAACATTCTCTCTCACTCCAAAACCAAACCCTTCCTGCTCAATCCCAGGGTTTTAGCTTCCCTCAAACTTGCTTGTCATCTCTTTGTCCGTCTCGATTTTGACACCAGGTGTTTGTGAAAATGACTGTTGAACTTTTTCGTCTTTATGTCACATAGGTAATTCACTGATCCAAACTAAAAAAAAAAAAAATACACCTGACCAGCTGACCTAGCTTGGGTTTGGATATTTCGTAAGGGTAAATTATCAACTTTGTCCTTATAAAATTATTGTTTTTTTATTTTTAACCACGTACAATGTTTTTCATACTTTTTAACTACACTTCAAAATTCTCTTTCACCCCATAGCCATGCAATTACATTAATATCCCATCATCATCTTCTTCAACCTTTTTCTCTATCTTCTTGTCTCTCTCTACAGTCTAATATCTTGAACAATTTGTATAGAATTTTCTTACGAATTCGTTTTGAATCTTTGTCAAATATGACGATATGAAGAATTAATGAACAAAAATTTCGTTGTGAAGCTAGAGGAAAGGGATCTTTTTAAAGATTTTGTGGAAACTGTAAAAATATAATTCAAACCTCAAAATCTTTACATTTTAGTTTAAGGTATGTAAAAATCATGTTTTGAATGCATTATTTCCTTTGTTATATCATTTAGTTGAGGGGTTTTTGGTTACATGTATGAAAGATTTGTGATTTCGTTTTAAAAGAAACTGAATTAGTCGATTTATGTTTTATTAATAATAGTTCACACGGTAAGTAAACGTGAAACTCATAATTGTGTTTTTCTCTTTCAAAGTTAATTAAACTGATCTCTTTCAAATTTTAAATTTTTTTTTTTTTTAGAAAACTATCTCAAATTTTACTGTCAAACTGATTTCAATGGGTGGAAATTACTAAAGGGTATTTTTGTCTCAAAAACGGTTTTTCTAGCCAAAAGAATAAAAATATTTTCACTTGTGCTACTTTTGAAATTTTTATAAATTAAAGAGCTATAAATAATTTTTCTTTTTTTTTAAATGTAAAGGGATAAAATTTATACGCACAACTTATATTGTTCGGTAATAATTTTATATTATAAAATAAAGAAATTCCTTATTTTAGCCCTTAAATTATGAAAAAAAAATCAAATTTAATAACCCCAAAAACTTTTCATTTTTTATCAACTTTAACCACTACTGTGAACAAAATACCCCTGATATTTAATCACCCCAAAACGTTTTTCTCTTTTCTATTTCCACTAGGTTTCTCTCTTTTTTCTTCCCTAATTATCCATCTTCACTTTTTTCTATTTTCTTCACCCCAATCATTTTGAAATATCACTCCTTAACTAGGTTTGGCAAAATGAGGGTCCAAAACCGAACAGCATATAAACCCACAAAAAATTCACATATTTTAAAAGGGCTCAAACCCAACTCTAAACACTCTATATGGACTTGCGGTGCGGGTTTGAACCCGACTTGCAAAATATATAGGTTTTATCCAACTCTCATTTTAACCCCTTATTTGTCTATATTTTAATCCAAATTTTTATAGGTCTTTTTTTTTAAACTGTTTTATATATATATGTATATACATATATATATATATATGTATGTATGTATATATGTATATACATACATATTTATAAATATATGTGTATATATATATTTGTATGTATGTATGTATGTATACATACATACATATATATATACATATACACATACATATATACACACACACATATATGTATATGCTACACATATATACAAACATACACGTGTGTGTATACATATATATACATATATATAAAACCTTTTAAAAAAATTTGCGGGTCATTTGCGGGTTTAGATTAAACCCACAACCGACCCCCATTTAATGAGAGTTTAAAAATAAAATAATATGCGAATTTTTTTTAAATATGATCTGGGTTTAAACCCGAACCGCATCATGTGGGTGCGATCCGGGTTTAATAAACCCAGACCATTTTACCAACTTTATTTGTTGATATATATGAATCTCATCAACTAATGGATCTTAGTAAGAGATTCATATAAATCGTGGCTCTGTCCTATATAATCTCATAATATAATGTGCCTTCATTCTCATATCACTACATGAGCAGTCTAGGATAAGACCACTGTACATTACAGAATTGACCTCAACAGTAGATCAACCAAAAATAAAGTACACATCTTTATTTGTTCTCTACGGAATCTATAAATTACACATCTCAAACTGAATCATTTTATATATGACAGTCATATACTCAGTTTGAAATTATATCCTATAATCTTGGATGTTACACGCACATAATGAATATAAATAAATACATTTTTATTCGAATGAAGAACTATTACTTTATTTATGTCTCGTTTATATTTACTTTTACAAACTTTAGAGCATAAATCTCAACACTTCAAACTTTCTTACTTTGTATTTTCTTCTAGAAATTAGATTTCTCGTGTATCTGCCTAAGTTTCCGGTGTCTATGTGCTGCAAGCAAAACACATTAATAAGGCAAACTTTTTATAACATATATGACAAAATCAACATAAAGAAAACAATTGCAAGTGCATCTCTTTCTACTTAGGAGACAAATCCCTTGGTGCTCCCTGAACAACCCTGTTGTTGCATTGCAACCGGTGTAAATGTAGTTTCCTCATGGTCGTGCTTTGGAACTGTTGCACTCTGAGTGTGTTGCAAACTTTGTTGTCCTTGTAGGCCTCTATATCATCAAAATCTATGCCATCAACCATGGATGAGGTTTCAGTCCATTCAATCCCCTACAAATCCTCAAGGTTGGCCTTGGGAGCTACATTCCCAGCCAAGGTATTTGTGTACCCTGATTCACTTCGCATAAAAACATTAGTGCACCAATAACACATAATTTGACACAAAGAAAGGTTACCCGTAATTAATACGAGATCAGTCAACACTAACTAAAAGTATACAAGAGATACTCGATGGAGGCATTTCAAGTGACTAATAAATTTCATTGTCATCTTAATTTCGTCAACTAGTTTGATGATCTTGCTTTAAGTTCATATAAAATGAACGAGTCAGATTAAAAGTCCTGTATTAAAATTCTATAGT
This sequence comes from Xanthoceras sorbifolium, assembly GCA_003430845.1. Taxonomy (NCBI): domain Eukaryota; kingdom Viridiplantae; phylum Streptophyta; class Magnoliopsida; order Sapindales; family Sapindaceae; genus Xanthoceras; species Xanthoceras sorbifolium. Next base: position 13,284,259 of record CM010612.1, read on the forward strand.
TACTTGAACATTCGTTTTATAAAAATATTGTATTCAATGTAGGGACATCAAACCTGTATTGTTCATCTCATGAGCACACAACTCCTAGAATTATATAACTACTGATATAATTAAGAGAAAATTGGTCAAAATAGTACCATTTGCTTCACGTTGACCGTTTCAAAATTATAACAAGACCAAATACCCTAATTAAAAAACAAAACTAAAATAAAAAATAAAAACAATCTTATCTCCACTTCCTTATTCAAAATAAAAAAAATTAAAATTAAGTCTAAATTAAAAAAATAATTAAAAAAACACTTAAGATTAAAAAAAAAAAAATCAGAATCCATTAGAGATACATGGAGTTCCTCCATAGGAGACCACGAAAGAGAGGCTAGCCTCCCCTTCATCGTGCGAAGAACGTCGTCGCATCTGGCGAGGCGAAGAGCCTCCTCTTGTGACGAATGAGAGTGTAACATCCGTAATTTTCGTTAATTATGAAAATTACCCAAAAGTGTTGTTAATTACATGAAAATAATGTAATGTGTTTATTGGATTAATTTTAGGTATACAAGTGGACCAGGTTGAGCGGTCCGGAAAGAATGCATGAAGGAAAAAGGAATATGTTGGCAGTGAGTACCGCGACTAGGAATCGCGATGAGCAGCTCGCGGTGAAAAATGGTGATTTTAGGTAGTGAGCACCGCGACCAGAGATCGCAATGAGCAGCTCGCGGCGAAAATGTTGATTTTGGGCAGTGAGCAACGCGACCAACATCGCAACCAGACACTGCGATGGTTGATCGCGCTGAAAGCGGTGAAATCACTCCAGTGAGCAACGCGACCAAGTGGCGCGACCACAGGTCGCGATGACCGAATTTTTTTTAAAAAATAATAGGCAGTGAGAAGCTTCACGAAGAAGCAAGAGAGGGAACGGGAGAAGAAAAAGAAAGAAAAAGAAGAGAAAGAAAAGAAGAGAAAGGAAGAGAGAGAAAGAAGAAGAAGAAGAAGGAGAAGAAGAGAAGAGGAAGAAGAGAAGAAGAAGAAGAGAAGAGGAAGAAGAAGAAGAAAGGAAGAAGAAATGAGGAAAAAAAAGAAAAAGGGAAAAAGAAAAAGAAATCCAGAAAAGAAACAGTCGAAAAAACGGTATCCAGATTGGTGTACACGTATTTCTAAAAACTTTATGAATTTCGTTATATTATTTAATTTGAATTTCTATATTTTAATTAAATGATTTGAAATGAATTGAAAAACTTGTATGAAAATTATTATAGAATTGTGATATAGTATGTTTTCGAATATGTTTATGAAAATTGTTTTGTGAATATAATTATTGTTGAAGTGATGAATGTTAATTGAAATGAAAAAAAATTGAATATATGATATTGTGAAAAGGCCCTAGGATACTTGGACATATACACAGATATAGAAGGTTGGTATACTAGCTGGATTATTTCAGCAGTACTTCACCGTTATTACTAGTGATTGTTGTAGCGGGGCAATCTCAGACGTCACACCAATACCAGTGATTGTTGTAGCGGGGCAACCCCGGACAATCACACCGATACTAGTGACTGTTGTAGCGAGGCAACCCCGGACGTCACACAGATATTACAGATATTATACCCATATTCCAATCCTGATATTATGTTGAGTATACCAAATGACCAGGATTGAGAATGAATTGAATAAAATGATTATAAAAGAATTGAGAACTTGATTTCGTATGCATTATTAACTTAATTTAGTTGTTTTTATTAAATTGATTTCAGTAATTGAGTTGAAAAATGACATGTTTTTATACGATAGTCTTGTGATATTTTTATTATGAAATTTATTTTATGATTTTGATTGCTTAGCGCATTGATTTCATCACGCGTAGGTAACAGGGATACCAAAGGAGAAAAAGAGTAGAGAGGAGGTAGCTGCAGATTGAAGAATTCAGAGTCACCATACTTATTAGGTAGCCATACAGTTTTGTATGTTATATTCAGTTAAGCACACATATACAGAAGTTTGTAAATTCGATATTTATATATGTTTTGTAAATAGTTATTTAATGGTTTTTATTTTCAAAAGTTTGTAAATATTGATTATATATGTTTTATTTGAAAATGTTTGGAAAGTCGCACTATATGGTAGAGTGCGTAATTGATTGAGAAAAGAAATTTAAAGTGTTGAAATATATATTGTTTGAGTTTTTGATGTAAACAGGATTTTTTTTTTTTAGAAAATCAGACAAATAGAGGAAACTCTATCGAAATTTTTAAAAATGGATTTAATGGGCTCACTAGAAAAGATTTTAAATTATAAATTATTTGGTTTTCAAATTATTAACAGAATTAAGAAAAACGTTTTGAAAATCCGGTAGCGCTCCCTGGATCGATCCAGTCAGGTCGGGTCAGGGGATGTTACAGAGAGGCTCTTTCCCTTACCTTTGTCGCACCAGATCGAATTAGTGGAGGCTCTTTGCTTCCCCTAATTCGCTAATCTCCATGGAGACCCATATAGGTTGGCAAATTTTTTATTTTTTATTTTTATTTTTTAAATCTCCACCGCCCATTTGAGATGGATGAATGGACGGTGGAGATCTTAGTTTTTTTTTCTATTTTAAAATAAATTAAAATGACCAAAATGCCCTTAGAATAGTTGACTTTGACCAATGTTGACTAATATTTTATAATGGTTAACTAACGATATGAGAGTTAACTATTAATTTTTTAATAAGTTGATTCTGCATGTAAAAAGGCAAACCCTAGGTAGGTTGACTATAATTCGTCCAAATTTAAATGGCACAATGACCATTCTATCCTTTCAATCATGGTCAACTGTTAGCACTTGACGGTTAAAGGTAACGGCATGGCGTATTCTATCAATTTCTCATAAAGTTATTTTCATATGTAAAATGGCAAACCCCGAGTGGGCTAACTGTAATTTGTCTTTTTAAAAAATAGCACATGACTATTTTTTCTTTTCAAAATGGCATCTATTTTTATATAAACGCAAAATACCTTTAATGAGATATGTGACTTATACATGTAACTTATCCTCTCTTTCTCTCTTATTCTCTTTTCTTTTATTTTTTATATCTTTTTCTCTTTTTTCTTTCGCTATCATTCTTGATCACAAATCATAATCAAGAGATAGTTCTTCTCGCCCTCCGTTTTTTTTTTTTAAAAAAAAATTGTAGGTTTGTATGCATATGAAGAAAGTAAAGTGAGCATTTATAGAACTCATAAAAGTAATCCAATTATGATAACTATATGGATAGGTCTACTGGTGTCAAATGAAATTTAGTCTATAATCCAAAATTTTATAAAAAAAACTGCGACTTAAATACATATGCACAAATAGTTGTGATTGTGACTCACATCTTCCTCTAATTTTACATCTAGTAACGGCTTGAATGCCCTCCATGGATCGATAATAGACTTCCCACCAAATTTCTTATAAATTGGTAAACTTGGTGTTTTGAAGTCAGATTTCCAATATTGTATAGCTCATGTTCTTTTTAAAATTGGGTACATAAAGTAAGGATTGCAATATGCACATATTCACTAAAATGTGCGTCAAAAGTCATAAAAACATCGTCCAATGACTCCCGACTCAAGCCATCTTTAATGAATCACATTATATCTCATTGATTTACAGATACTATTCTAAGAGAACGACAACGTGCATTACAAGTCATACGATAACACTTATAACACATAGCCAATCATTTTGCTTTTCACTTTTTTATAAAACTGCTCTTACCTAGACCATACATGTAAGCAACAAATGAATAAGAGAAATAAGAGGATTTTAAAAAGTTTACCAAACACTTGTTGTGTCTAAACTTATAAATAAGCAATTATTTGTCAAACTAAGGCACTCTAATACACAATCGTTTGAATACTATCTGAAAACAGCTCCTTGTCACGGCCTTAGTATTTTCTAAGCCAACCGTGCGGCACTTAACACACTTCCTCCCGTCGAAGAGGTTAAGTCAGCCTTAATCCCCACGAGCTAGGCAAGTAACTTGCTAGCAAACTCAAGAAAGCTTGTAGGAAGAGAGAATAGAAGAGAGCACAAGTGTTTAGAATGCTTGAATGCTTGAATGCTTTGATTTCTTGGATTCTTGGATGGTTTGTACAAATGAGGGGTGCCATCTATTTATAGGCACCAAAGAACATTCTAGGTTCCTACCTATCTATAATGTTCTAGAGAATTCTACAATGTACAAGAAATTCCTACAATATACATGTTCTAGAGAATTCCAAGTCTTGAACATCCTACAAGTCTCCATAACATTCTAGAATGTCCCAAGAGCTAGACTTCTCTAGGAGTTTCTCCATCCTTCTAGGTTTCTCCACAAGGTTCACCATTCGTCTAGGTTGTTCCGGATCCTTCTAGAAAGTTCGTGACATTCTCCCCCACCTAATCCGGCGACGTCCTCGTCGTAGTCTCCTTGTGGAACTCCTCGATTTGCTTCGCGAACTGCCATAAAGCCTTCTTCGGTTCCCAAGTAGCTTCACTCGTAGGAAGTCCCTTCCATTTGATCAGGTACTCGCTACTTCGAGGAACACCCTTTTTCCTCACGACTCGATCCGCTAGGATCTCCTCTACTTCCTTATCGTAGGAGGTTACTACGGCAGTTGGCGCCCTTGAAAACTCTCCTCGGCTAGGGTCTTCCGTGTCCGCGTGATAGTGTAGCACCCCCCGACCCGACCCGGCCGGACCGATCCGGGGAGCGCTACTCGGTCTTTCAAAACCTTTCAATACTCATTTTTCGTTTTAAAATCAGCGTGAGCCCATAAAACATTTTAAAGATCCCTTTCAAGTGAGCCCATAGCAATAAATAAACTCTTTACGAAAATTCGGCAGAGTGCCGTTTGTTTTTCAGACTTTCCAAAACCTGTTTTAACACGATTCAATTCACATTACATTTTCACAAACACTTCAATATCAATTTCAAACAACTGCGCACTCTGCCGTTTAGTGCGACTTATTAATCACAATTTATAAAATAATAACAAATCAAACTTTACTATTTACATTTAAATAATAAAAGACAGAAATCATAAACTAATCAATTACAAAACGTTTTACAAAACTTATTTACAATTTCCCTGTATATGCATGCTTTCAGAATATATACACATAACAAAAGTATAGCTACCCAATTGTACAATCCTGTGACTCGGTCTGCAATTCCTCCAGTTCTTCAGTCTTTCGCCTCGTCCGGATTCCTGGTACCTACGCGTTAGACACAAACTAACGCGCTAAGCATAAAGCTTAGTGGGTGTACTAAAAACTCAATTAAATAAACTACAATATAATTAGTCTTTAAAGAGAAATAAACCACAAGATAAACATTTTCATCACTAATCGATTTCAAAACAATTGAATTTCCAAAATTAAATCATTAAACAATTTCAATTTCTCGAAGTACAATAATAAAATCAACATAAGAATTCGATCAATAAAATCATTCGATTCACTTTCAATTCTATCAATTTTGGCCCACTAGAATACTAAACATATACGGACTGGAATATGGGTCAAGCTCCCAACCCCCAGAACGAATTCTGAGGAGGTACGTGTCTCCCAACTCTAGGACCGTGGGTACGGAACCTAGAGAGGTACATAGCTCCCTATCCCAGGAACGAATCCTTGGGAAGGTACATTAACTCCCAACCCCCGGGACGAATCCCGAGGAGGTACGTATCTCCCAGCCTCTGGACGAATCCAAGAGGAGGTACATCAATATCATCAATATCAATCAATCAATATCGGCGCAGTACTGCTCAATAAAAACCCAGCTGGTATACCAACCTCCTATATCCACTTCTATGTCTACGTATCCTAGGGCCGTTTCGATAAACGATTTTCACAAACAAATACGATATAATATAAAATCTTTCCGAATCTTTCCGAAATCAACAACATGTAACGAACTCAACAATAATCATATAAGTATTCAAACACATCAACAATAATCTTATAAATATCGAAATCAACAATAATCAACCATAGATCCACAAATCATTGATTTTACATATAATATAAACATTTTCCATACGAATAATCGGAATCGAAAACTTTTAACAAAATCGGAAACGAAAACAAAAACGAGAAACGAAATCGAAAACTAAAACGAAAAAGTAAACGAACTATTTCTCGAAACGATTTCGAAAACGAGAGTACACCTACTTGGAATCCGAGTTTTTCGTTCGAGAATCGCGGTTCCACGATTTCGTTTTCCCTTCTCTTTCCTTTCTCCTTCTTCCTCTTTTTCTTTTCTTTTCTTTCTTCTTCTTCTCTCTTCTTCTTCTTCCTTTTTCTTCTCTCTTTTCTCTCCTTTTCTCTCTTTTTCTCGGTTCTTTCTCTCTCTGTTTTGGCTTCTCGCTTCTGCGAGAAGCTTCTATTTTTTTTATATTTTTTTCGCCATCGCGACCGCCGTCGCGACCTGTGGTCGCGGCACCAGGTCGCGACACTCACTGGAGTGCGCGCACCGCCTTCGTCGCGAGCGCGCCCTGGTCGCGTGACTGGTCGCGTTGCTCTCTGCCTGTTTTTGACAATTTCATCGCGAGCAAGCCATCGCGACCTGTGGTCGCGGTGGCTGGTCGCGTTGCTCACTGCCAGGTTTTGCCATTTTCATCGCGAGCAAGCCATCGCGACCTGTGGTCGCGGTGACTGGTCGCGGTACTCACTGCCAGATTTTGCGTTTTTCACCGCGAGCGAGCTGTCGCGACCTGTGGTCGCGGTGACCAGGTCGCGATGCTCTCTGGTCCAGTTTTCCAATTTTTCATTTTTCATTCATTTTTCACTATTCAATTCGGTCCACTGGAAATCATAAAATAACCATACATTTAATTACATTTACACCCCCTCAAATAGTAAAATTTTATTTTCACATATATCATATATATCAAAAATTCGTCACCCGAAATCCGGGATGTTACAGATAGGGTTTCAAATGACTCACATGGAAGACTAGATGGATCTTGAGCCTCGGAGGTAATTCAACCTTGTAGGAAACTTTTCCTACCTTCTTCAGGATTGGAAAGGGTCCTTCGTACTTCCTTACCAAGCCTTTGTGCACCTTCCTGAAGGCCTTGAATTGTTGGGGCAGCAACTTGACAAGCACCAAGTCTCCTACTTGAAATTCCACTCGTCGCCTCTTCTTGTCCGCCCATTTCTTCATTTTCCGCGCGGCCTTGTCGAGATAGGATCGTGCTATATCGGCTTGTTCTTGCCAATCCTTGGCCAACTTATACGATCCTGGACTCCTTCCCGTGTATCCTACCATTACCGTCTGCGGAGTGAGGGGTTGTTGGCCCGTTGCCAACTCGAAGGGACTATGGTGGGTCGCCTCACTCCTCTGTAGGTTGTAAGAGAATTGGGCTACATCAAGTAACTTTGCCCAATCTCGTTGGTTGGCACTCATAAAGTGCCTCAGGTATAGCTCCAACAAGGCATTCACCCTCTCTGTTTGCCCATCCGTTTGTGGGTGAAAGCTTGTAGAGAAATGCAACTTCGACCCCAACAGGTTGAAAAGCTCGGTCCAAAATTTTCCTGTGAAGCGCGGGTCTCGATCGCTAATGATCGTTCTTGGCACGCCCCAATACTTCACTACATCCCTTAGGAATAACCGAGCTGCCTGCTCCGCCGTGCAATCTGTAGGGGCAGCAATGAAAGTTGCATATTTTGAGAATCGATCGACCACCACCATGATCGATCCGCAGCCATCCGACTTTGGTAAGGCCGAAATGAAGTCCATGGTGACACTCTCCCATGGTCTCTCGGGGATGGGTAACGGCTCTAGCAATCCTCCTGGCGATTGCTGCTCGTTCTTGTCCTGTTGACATACAAGACAAGTCTTCACATAGGCCTCAATATCATCCCTCATGTGCGGCCAATAGTAGGTTGCCTCGAGTAAAGCCCTAGTCCTCTGTTGCCCCGGATGTCCTGCCCACTTTGTATCATGGCACTCCTTGATTAGATTTTTCCGCAGGTTTCCAAATTTCGGGACATACAGCCGGTTTCCCACGGTGTAGAGTAAGTCATCCTGTACCCAAAACCGTTTGGTCTTCCCATCGTTTGCTAGTCCCACGAGACTCTTGCCAAGCGAGTCGTGTTGTAGCCCCTCCTTGATGAGATTGATGACTTCTCCCTGTGGTGCACTCCTCATAGTTGCAAGCTCCGCCTTGCGACTCAGTGCATCTGCCACCAAATTGGCCTTCCCGGGCTTGTACTCGAGCGTGTAGTCGAACTCTGCCAGAAAGTCTTGCCATCTAGCTTGCTTGGGGCTTAGCTTCTTCTGCGTTTGGAAGTAGCTAGTGGCAACGTTGTCAGTCCTGATGATGAAGTGAGAGCCGAGCAAGTAATGTCTCCATGTGCGAAGGCAATGAACAACCGCAGTCATTTCCTTCTCTTGAACGGTATACCTCCGTTCCGTATCATTCAGCTTGCGGCTCTCGAAGGCTATAGGATGCCCATCTTGCATTAGAACTCCCCCAATGGCAAAGTCAGAAGCATCCGTTTGCACTTCATAAGGTTTGGAATGGTCCGGAAGACTCAACACTGGCTCCTCCGTTACCGCCTTCTTCAATCCCTCAAAGGCTTCTTGACACTCTTTCGACCATTCCCACGCCTTGTTCTTCTTTAGAAGATCTGTGAGTGGAGCTGCCCTTGCTGAATACCCCTTGATGAATCTCCGATAATAGTTAACTAGGCCAAGAAATGACCGTAGTTCAGGCACCTTCGTAGGAGGATCCCATTCACAAATGGCTTTGATCTTCGCTTCGTCCATCATGAGCACACCATCTTTGATCTTATGCCCCAAGAAGTACACCTCCGGTTGGGCAAAAGAACATTTCTCCTTCTTGACGTAGAGCTCGTTTTCCCTCAGAACTTTGAAAACAGCTTGTAGGTGTCGAGCATGCTCCTCGAGTGTGTTACTGTAGACAACAATGTCGTCTAAGTATACTACCACAAATCGATCCAAGTAAGGATGGAAGATCTTGTTCATAAGCGTGCAAAACGTGGCTGGTGCGTTGGTGAGGCCGAATGGCATCACTAGAAACTCATAAGCACCGTAACGCGTTACACAAGTAGTCTTTGCCTCGTCACCTTCCGCAATCCTCACTTGGTAATAACCCGACCTTAAATCAAGCTTTGTAAAATATCGAGCCCTACCAAGCTGATCAAACAAGTCAGCAATCAAAGGAATAGGGTACTTGTTCTTGATAGTTACCTTGTTCAAAGCCCGATAGTCGATGCACAATCGTATGGACCCGTCCTTCTTCCTTTGAAACAACACTGGTGCGCCATATGGAGCTTTGGACGGTTGAATGTAGCCTGCATCCAACAAGTCCTTCAGTTGCTTCCTCAATTCCTCCAACTCTGGTGGTGCCATCCGATAAGGGGCCTTGGCGGGTGGTTTTGTTCCTGGCTCCAACTCAATCTGGTGATCCACCTCCCTCCTAGGTGGTAGTTTCTTGGGCAATTCCGCGGGCATGACGTCCTTGTACTCCTCAAGGACTTTCTTGATCTCCTTGGGTAGCTCCTCCGTTGGAACTCCACCCTCGTCATGTTTAACCGCGGCCAAGTATGTCACCTCTCCCTTCTTAAGGCCTTTCTTCACTTGCAAGGCCGAAAGATGAGGGGTCTTCGATCCGAATTTGGCGATAGCTGGAATGATGCAAGGAGTATCTTCCAATATAGCAACAGAACGTAGGAAGGGTAAAGGAACTACCTTGACTTGTTCGAGGAAGTCCATGCCAAGCACTACCTCGAAGTCATCCATGGGCGCGACTGTTAGGTCTATCTTCCCATTCCAATTACCCATACTGATGCTTACTCCTCGAGCCATGCCAATAAGCGGTCTCGCCTTAGAGTTCACCGCCTTTAACCATCCGGTCTCCTTGGACACCTTCAGTCCAAGTCTCCTTGCCTCCTCCTCCGAGACAAAGGAGTTTGTAGCTCCCGTATCGACCATGACGCGGGTAGCTTTCCCGTTGATATGTACATCCAAGTATATCAGACCCTGACTCCCTCGGGTCTTTGGGGCTGATTGGGCTTTGATGGCTGTGAGCGTGCGAAGAGAGCCCATGTGAGATTCCTCCATCTCCTTCTCGCGCTCATCTACCAATGCATTGATAGCCTTGCGCTTTGGGCACTCTCTTGCCCAATGAGGACCGTCGCAAAGGAAACAGTTGGTCTTTGGCTTGATGTCTTTCTTGCCTTGACCTTCCTTCTGCTTACCCTTGTCTTTGCCACTCGGAGGCTTGTATGGACCTTTCCCTTTGTCTCCCCCACCTTTGCCATGGTTATCCTGTGGTGGTTTCTTCTTGGGTGGTTCGCTCCTTCGGTAATCAATTAGGGACTCCGCAATGGCTATAGCTTCTGCGAGATTTTGCACATTGCGACGACGCAACTCTACTTCCGCCCAAGGTTGTAGGTTGTCCATGAAGTTGAATAGCAACTCGTCGTCAGACATGTTAGGAACTTCGAGCATGAGATTAGAAAATTCCTTAACATAGTCCCTAATTGAACCTGTTTGCTTGAGCTTCTTCAAATTCTTCCGAGCAAGATAAGCAGCATCTTCCGGATAGAATTGTTTCTTAAGCTCTTTCTTAAAATCATCCCAAGAGTCGATAGTGCACGTACCTCTTTGGATGTCGGCATGTCTCCTCCTCCACCACAGAGTGGCTGTATCGGCGAGGTATAAGGTTGCGGTCCGGATTTGCTCCTAATCATCCGTGATCCTGACGGCCTCAAAGTACCTCTCCATGTGCCAAATGAAGTTGTCTACCTCTTTGGCATCTCGCTTGCCATCAAACTCCTTCGGCTTAGGTATCTCCTTCTTTGGAGCACCTTGGAAAGCCCCACCACTAACAGCTCTCTTGCATAAGGCCCAATCGTCCCGCATGTCTTCAAGAAGTGTCTCGAACTCCGCGAGCTTCCCCATTACCGTGTTCTCCAACCGAGCTTGGAAGATCTCGTTCCCCTCTTGCGCCTCTCGCCCTGATGTAGAGCCAAATTGCATGTCTCCACGGAGGTCCTCGATCCTTTCCTTAAGATCGCCTATGTCCCTCTCCACGCATTGCTCCAACACATCCAGCCGTTCCCTCGAATCGGCTATGGCGAGCTCAATCCTAGCCAACCTTGACTCCAAGATTGAGGCGGCATCCCGAGATTTGTCCTTCCTCGACCTGCTTGGGTTGGCATCCCTTCCACGGCTTGGCTCTTGGACGACAACTTCTTCGACTCCTGCCATTATGCTATCTCTTCCTTGGTTGAGCAACGAGTCTCTGATATCACTTGTCACGGCCTTAGTATTTTCTAAGCCAACCGTGCGGCACTTAACACACTTCCTCCCGTCGAAGAGGTTAAGTCAGCCTTAATCCCCACGAGCTAGGCAAGTAACTTGCTAGCAAACTCAAGAAAGCTTGTAGGAAGAGAGAAGAGAAGAGAGCACAAGTGTTTAGAATGCTTGAATGCTTGAATGCTTTGATTTCTTGGATTCTTGGATGGTTTGTACAAATGAGGGGTGCCATCTATTTATAGGCACCAAAGAACATTCTAGGTTCCTACCTATCTATAATGTTCTAGAGAATTCTACAATGTACAAGAAATTCCTACAATATACATGTTCTAGAGAATTCCAAGTCTTGAACATCCTACAAGTCTCCATAACATTCTAGAATGTCCCAAGAGCTAGACTTCTCTAGGAGTTTCTCCATCCTTCTAGGTTTCTCCACAAGGTTCACCATTCGTCTAGGTTATTCCGGATCCTTCTAGAAAGTTCGTGACATCCTGCTCTGAAACATAATATTCTCAATACACCTCTAACTTCTGCTCCTAAAACACTAAATATATTATATGTATTAATATTAAAGATTATCTTATCAGTTCCTACTACAAGCTCCTAATTATCCTATCAATTCCATTCTGAACTTATAAAATCACTAATTATTCTATCAATTCCGTCCTGAGATTATAAAATCAATTACCCAAATTGTACCCGGACAAATTTACTATAAAACAAAAACTGACCCCTGTTTTGTGGGTCTGTAATGAACTTCTACCGGTACAAATATATGAAACTGATTATAGAAAATCAATTTGCCCTAAAGCAAAAATGACAGATATTACTATACCCTCAATATATACAAAAATCTTCCCTTTTTGAGGCGTGAAGATAAGAGGATCCTATCATTTCTTCTTGCTCTCCTTCAAATTCGATAAATTTTGTAAGATTCAGGATAATAATTTTCTGTTGGATCAGTATTACACAACGCAGAAAAGGGTAAAAGCATTGCATTATACTTGCTGCTGAAAAATACAAATTAGGTGGAAAAAATAAAACATTGGTTACATATATCAATAACCATGAAAATATGTGCACAACTGTTGAAAAATACAATATTACAGATATGAACAGGTAATGCCTACAACACTTTCATAGCTCAGAGAGAATGGCAGGGATGTAGTGAGATAACTCTGCAGTCAGTGACTGAAATCCATTTACAAGCTGTGTGTGAAATTCCTGGTCTTCCTCTCCAATCAATCTAAAGTGTACTCGGATTGCACGCTTGCAAACAGCCATGAATTCAAGGAGTGCAGCGATGAGTTGCTGCAATTCCTGTGAACGCAACCTTGTAGCCGGCTCACCTGACAGGAAGGCTGTGCACACGCTCAATACTCCACTGTTTACCTGAAAACATAAAATTTACTTTAGGCAACTGAAAATCTGGTCAACCGAAACAATGAAAATAAAAAAGGATCTAAAAAAGAATTTTTACATAGAAGAATATTCAAACATTAAAAATGCTTAAGACAGAACTTTAACAAAATAGAATAAATTAACAACCAATCCAACATATCAACTCACTTGAACTGCAACACTGCCTTGAAGGATTCTCTGCAGACTTTGAAGACGCGGAAGTTGATCACCTTCAGAACTGCGAGGCTCTTCTAGCTCGTTTCGTAGTGCAGCCGTTCTAGTCTCAATCATCCCAATTGCATTCTCCACAGGAGAGAACTCAAGGGATTCAGACTTGATTACCAGGAGCCTATTCACCAGTGCTGGGAATGAACCTTCAGTCTGAAGTACAGTCCGCCTCTTCCATTGGTCTTCCAAACCACCTTGGGTCTTACCATTTTTTGTGAATGGAGTATCAAACAAAAAGCGGTCAAAGACACGGGCACGGACACTTCCAGTGGAAAGCGAAAAAATTCTTTCCCTTCTGCTCCCTAAATCTTCATCCTCCATGACTGGATCAACAGCAGTTATCTGTAGGTAGCAGACTCCAGGCTGCAATTCATCTGCTTTCACTTGTCTAGAATCTGGAATTATGTGCAAAGTGTGATTACCGTCCATCCTCGACTCATATATATGACTAAGCTTCTCCATTATGTCACCTAGACGTACATCACGAGGTTCACGGTACACGTATTCCTTTCTATCCAGCTTCCCAAATCTATCACCATAGAACCCAACCCTATAATATGTAGCATCAGTAAAAGGAATTGGGCTTGACTCCTGCTCAAGAATTGATTCATAGATATTAGTGAGTAACGTGTGGCATTTAGCCAATTGCCCATATGCCCTCCTGCTTTTATAAACTGGAATTACAAGCTCTAAAATGCTTGCACAGAAATGATAGAGTTCAGCTTGAGAAAATAGCTTATTTGCCAGCTGTAGGTACTTCACGGCAGAGTCAACTGTAAGCTTTGAAGCACCATAACCTTCCACCTCAGCTGCTGATGCTTCAGCAGTGATCTCACTGCTGACTATAGGGCAAATTTTACGAAGAGCAGCAACATGATCTTTGCTCCAAACACCATCATTTCTAGCCACAAGTGCCTAGAGTGAACATATCAAAAGATTAGCCAAAAATTGACAACAGGTGCAGCAGAATCACTTAGCAGATTATGTAGTTATTTCCAGTATGTAGAAAAGCTCAGCTGTGAGCCCTAGTTGCCCAAGCAGCAGAGCTTGAACACCATCAATTAATTAGTCTAAAAAAATCAACAGCAATTGGTTTTTAAGTAGTTAGATTAGACAATCACAAAAATCCAGGAAGCAACTCCTGTTTAGGAGTTAATGACATTTTTTGAAATGTGGACAGAAGCAAAGGATAATCCAAGTCCTTACATCCTGTTGAATTATGGATTGTTATTATCTTTTATTTAATAAACAGATGAAAAGTCTATCATGATTATCTCTGTCTCTCTAGTTAGGAGTTTTAGCTAGATATTAATTAGTTCTTATCATTAAGATAGTCTGTTACCTTAACTATATATAACCTACGCTTCTATACTTGGAGAAATAAAAATTTTATTCTCTTCATCTAAATCTTCATGGTATAAGAGCCTCCTCTGAAACCTAGACTAGTTGAATAACTACGTATGGGATGGCCACTCCTAGTACTTCCTCAACCAGTGCTCCTGCTTCTTCAAATCTGGAACCAACTGTTTCCCACACACAATAATGGTGGTTCTGGCAATGGGAACAATGATCAAAATTCACATATTTCTCACATGCCTATCACAGGTCATAAATTAAATGGGACACAACTATCTCCAGTGGTCTCAGTCTGTGTCCATGTTTATCTGCGGAAAAGGTCGAGATGACTACATCACCGGAATCTCAGAATCACAGGCAAGAGAGGACCCAGGCATCAACCAATGGAAGATTGAAAATAGCATAGTAATGTCGTGGCTTATCAACTCTAAGACGAATGAAATCGGTGAGAATTTTCTTCTTTATGAAACTGCCAGAGAGATTTGGGGGACTACCAAACAGACATACTCCAACAAAGGGAATATTGCAGAATTGTTTGGCATCAAAAGCAATTTGTATGACTTGCGTCAAGGGGAGTTAACAGTTGTGCAGCATTTCAACAATCTAACTCGACATTGGCAACAGTTAGATTTATTCGAGAAATACCAGTGGAAGAATCAAGAAGAAAGCAGCATGTACAAGGACATCTTGGAACAGAAGAGGATTTTCAGATTTTTAATTGGGTTAAATCCTTATTTGGACGAAGTATGAGGCCGAATCTTGGGAACCAAACCTCTTCCCAGCATTCGAAAGTATTCTTGGAAGTAAGTAAGGAGGAGAGCCAGAAGAGAATTATGTTGGGATCACCCAATACTGAAAAAATTTAGCTGCTGAAGGATCTGCTATATTTGTGAAAGGAAATCAGAGCACCTTTAATGATAACAAGTCACGGAAGAGTTGGCCATGGTGTGAGCATTGTAAAAGACCTGGACACCTGGACACTTGAAGGAAACTTGCTGGAAGCTGTTTGGAAAGCCATTTCGCTGGCTGATCAGAATTTCTTCAGCAAAGAGCAGATGGATTTACTGCAGTAGCTATTTAATTCCCAACAGTCCCAGCAGCAGTCGGCGATTGGCAAAGGATCAGTTGCTCAAAATGGTATTTTTTTTTACAGCACTTAATGCTAGCAAAGGACTACCGAAACCCTGGATAGTTGACTCAGGAGCCTCTAATCATATGACAAGAGATAGGGAATTGTTTTATAATTTTGTTCCCAACCATTGCAATTCTACTTTCAAGATTGTTAATGGTTCTCTGTCAAAAGGACGGGTTCTATAGCAATCTCACCAAACCTTACACTACATTTTGTCTTATTGGTTCCTAGTCTCGATTGCAACCTACTTTCAATGAGTAAACTCACTAATGATCTGAATTGTGTTACTAAATTCTCTGTTAATCAATTTGTTTCAGGACTTGGACTCGGGAAGGACGATTGGCAATGCTGATTTGCACTCAGAACTCTATCTACTTCAAGTTGAATCTGATTCTAGCAAGCAATTCCATTCTGCCAGTAAAGTTAGTTTTCCTAGTTCATCTGTTATGTTAAGTTTACTAGTTCAAATAAGGATAATGATGTTTTCTTGTTGCATTATAGGTTAGGACATCCTAACTTTGTGTATATAGAAAAACTGTTACCAAATTTGTTTCTTAATAAAAATCCTCAGTTGTTTGAGTATGAAGTCTGTAAGTTATCCAAACAAAGTCGTCAGATTTATCCTATTCAGGGCTATAAACAATCTCGTCCATTTTCTATGATTCACAATGATGTGTGGGGTCCTTCTAGGGTCCCTAATGTCACTGGAGCTAGATGTTTTGTCTCATTTATTGATGATCATACTAGACTTACAAGTTACATGGGTGTTTTTAATGAAGAAAAATCTGAAGTCAAATATTTCAAAACTTTGTTAAGATGATACAAAATCAATTTGAAACAAAAACCAAATATTCAGAACTGATAGTGGCAAGGAATTTTTTAATAATATTTTAAATAAGTTCTTGTTACAAGAGGGTATTGTTCATCAAAGTTCCTGCCCTGAGACAGCACAACAAAATAGAGTCTCAGAGCAGAAGAATAGGCATATAGTTGAAGTAGCAAGGTCTCTCCTAATCACTTCTAATGTTACTAAAACTTTCTGCGGAGAGGCTGTTCTCACAGCAACTTATTTAATTAATAAACTCCCATTAGGGGTCTTAAACTTTGATACTCCTTGTCATGTTTTGTTAAAAAAATTTCCTCATACCAGACTTATTTCACATCTTCCTATTAAGGTTTTTGGATGTACTGCCTTTGTCCATATAACTCAGATCTATCGTAGTAAACTTGACCCTAAATTCATAAAATATCTTTTTGTTAGGTACTCACCAACCCAAAAGGGATATAAATGCTATTCTCCTACTACAAAAAGATTTTATTTTTCAAAAAATGTCACCATTATGGAAACTCAATATTTTTATGATAAAAACAAAACGGGGGCCGAGTTTGAGTCTTGTTGTTTTTGGGAAATGGATGATAAGTTTTGCCCCGAGTCTTCTAGTTATTGTGATATATTTCCTGATCCCACTGTTGATAAGTTAAAGTCTCCTAGGAATTTAGAACTTCAATCTATAACCAAAACTCTTTCAACTATTTCTAGAAATCCTGACATCACTACAACATCCTATCCTTTACAAACACATTCTCCTACCGCTAAAGAGTTTATTGTCTATGCTAGAAACACAAAAACTCAAAAGCAATGTGGAGTCCCAATGCAAGTCGAGCAGCACCAAAAGTCTGACCCGAGCAGCCAAGATGTTTTTCTAGAAACTAAAATTGAAAACAGTCCTACGGACCTCAATTGTATCAGACCTGGAGACAGTGAACTGCCTGTGATTAGTGAGAAAACAGGAGGTGACAGTGAGCTGCAGACAGAAAAGGAAGAAGATGACAATGAGCTGCCAATTGCAATAAGGTCGGTCTAAAGAGAGTGCAGAAATAGACCAATTTTTCCCTTGTGCAAATATGTCTCATATGATGGACTTTCACCATCTTTAAAGGCTTTCTCCGTCAATATTCTACCAGTGCAAGTTCCGAACAGCATAGAAGAAGCATTGAAAAATCCAGAATGGCAGGCAGCTGTCAATGAAGAAATCAGGGCACTTGAGAAGAACAAAACCTGAGAAGTGACAGAATTACCCAAAGGGAAGCACCCTATACGCTGTAAATGGGTATTTATAGTCAAATACAAGGCTGATGGTAGTGTTGAGAGGTTCAAGGCAAAGTTGGTGGCTAAAGGGTTCACACGATCATACGGAATCGATTATGAGGAAACATTTGCACCAGTAGCAAAACTGAATACAATTCGTATTCTTCTCTCTATGACAGCAAACTTGGGTTGGAAACTCCATCAACTAGACGTCAAGAATGCATTCTTGAACGGTGAACTACAAGAAGTATACATGAATTTTCCAGCTGGCCTAGAAAATTCTGCCCAGAAAAATCTGGTTTGCCGGCTGAAAAAAATCACTTTATGGATTGAAATAGCCTCCTCAGGCCCGGTTCGAGCGATTTATAGTAAGGCTGTAAAACTGAGTGGATTCATGCAATGTCAGTCATATCATACAATGTTTGTCAAGTATTCTTCTGGAGGTAAAATTATTGTTCTCATTGTTTATGTTGACGATCTTCTCCTACCTGGAAATTGTGATGAAGAAATACAAAAGTTGAAATGTTTTCTGGCTAAGGAGTTCGAGATAAAGGATTTGGGAAGTCTGAAACATGAAAAAGGTATGGACGTAGCTCGTTCCAAGGAAGGAATTGCGGTTTCTCAACTTAAGTATATTCTTGACTTACTAAAAGAAACTGAAATAACTGATTGTAAGCCTGCCGAAACTCCCATGGATTACATACTAAAGTTGGGACAAGTTGAAGGAAGTGCTCCAGTTGATGAAGGAAGATATCAAAGATTAGTTGGGAAACTACTCTATTTATTCCATACAAGGCTTGATATAGGTTTCCCAGTGAGCTCTGTAAGTCAGTTCATGAATAAACCTACAAAAGAACACAAGAGGCAGTGTATAGAATTTTGAGGTATCTACAAATGACACATGGAAAAGGGCTGTTTTTCAGAAAGAATGATAGCACGAAAGTAGAAGTTTTTACAGATGCAGATTGGACCGGTTCAATTACTGATAGGAGGTCTACATCTGGCTATTTTACATTTTTTGGGGAAATTTAGTCAATTAGAGAAGCAAAAAGCAGTCAGTAGTTTCGAGAAGCAGTGCTGGGCCAGAATTTCGAGCAATGGCTCATAGGATCTGTGAAGGTGTTTGGTTGAAAAGGGTACTGATAGAATTGAAGATGCCAATTGAATGGGCAATGCGGCTGTTTTGTGACAATCAATCAACAATTTGTATAGCCAAAAATTATGTCCATCATGACAGGACTAAACATGTGGAGATTGAAAGACATTTTATCAAGGAGAAGATTGAAGGGAGTTTTGATCTAACTTGTATGCCTACTGCATCTCAAACTGCCGACATTTTAACTAAGTCATTAGCTAGAACGGTATTTGATGAACTTTGTACCAAGCTGGGAATTATTAACATTTATCATCCAGCTGGGGCGGTTTGAACTATGGATTGTTATTATCTTTCGTTTAATAAAGAGATGAGAAGTCCATCATGATTAGAAGTCTATCATAATTATCTCAGTCTCCCTAGTTAGAAGTTTTAGCTAGATATTAATTAGTTCCTATTATTAAGGTAGTCTGTTACCTTAACTGCAAATAACCAACGCTTCTATACTTGGAGAAATAAGAATTTTATTCTCTTCATCTAAATCTTCACATCATGTGGCATGTATTCTGTTGAGGTCCTAGGTCTAAATCCAATAACAAGCTCTAACTTCACCAACAACAATAAAAACACTACAAACCCTAATTTCACCACAAATGAATAAAAGTAAAAGATAGAAGTTTGAATTTAGTCACCATATTAGGGATTCCTTACTCTTTAGCATTTAGAGTATTAGCCTTAGCCCTAACCCAAGTTAATCCAAAGCAAGAAACTCAAGAGAAACCGATTTTGATCTTTGGAGAATTTCCACAAGACGAGATATATTTGATTGATAATAATGAGTTACAACCCTAGAACATCCTTCTATTTATACTAGATAGGAAAAGAACAAGAAAAGACCAAAATAGCCCTAGGAATAGGTCTAACTTAAAATAAAACAAGTGTAGAAAAAATAGGATTTCATCCCGCCTCATGGTACGCGACCGCGAGTCGCGACTTGGGTCGCGACTTATAAGTCGCGGTTATACTTTTCACCGCTTTCCAATGAGTGGCGCGACCTGGGTCGCGCAACAAGGAGTCGCGGCCTAGGTCACGATACCCTTTCATTTTTCTTTCCTCCGAGAGTAGACCTCATCATATTCCTGACAGGATGAGTCAAAATAATTCAAGTTGCAGATGGTCCTTGGTACACTGTAACTTATTAAATCCTGAACTTTGCATTGAAATTTTAAGATGTAACACTTTGATTGAAATAGTGCTTTTGTTAAAAAGCTGCATAACACCCAGAAGAGTGTGTTACCTGCATGACAACACCAGCAACAGCTACAGCACACTGTGCGGCTTCAGCCGAAGACTGCATTTCCTGGTGTGCATCACACAAATGGAGTAACCACATTATGTGAAGATCCGGGACAGGGGCAAATGCCATTGCAAGTTTATAGAAGCTTTCAGCAGCTGCATATCTGTCCATAGTCATTACAGAACCCTGAGAAAAAAGAAACAAATATAGTATGACATGAGTCCAATAGAGCTTACACATCTCAAATACAAGTTAAATAGCAATAGACAGGTAAGATTAAGGCAGTGGCACATATTTAGGATCAAGATTTTATCCTCTACCACATTCTAGAAGTAATAAACCGTTCACAAACCCACAATACCAAACAAACGCAATCCAAAAAGAGCCAAGTACGACAAGATTACAAGCTGATTTAGGGCAATGCAGGTAGTATATCAGCCTACAAGAATCAATGAAGTAAATCTTAACAATAACGATTGCATGACGTGTCACAGCTACATGTTGGTGCAGATAAACTTGTTTAGTGAGAAGTGGAACATGAAGAAAATCAATATAAAAGCCATGCTTCTTCACTCCAGTTCTTTAATGTGAGAACAATATAGAGAAGCCAAGGCGCACATCGCCATTTTGTATTGAACCCACGACAGATATGACCTAATTAAAGGGCAGGGTGAAAACTAGACTAACTCCCAAATCCCAATCCCACAAAATTTCCACGGCAGATTTAGTCAGAAGGGTTGCGCAGAAAACCTGGAACCGAACCAACCCGAACTGAACCGAAATTGCAGGTTCAGTTCAGCTTACAAAGGCTATTCGGTTTGGATAAGTTCTGTTCGGTTTCTATATGAAAAATAATATTTAAAAAAACCAACAGATGGAGGAAAAATGAGCTATCACATTTTAAAACAGGCATAAAATGGTAAAACATACCAAAAGTGCATGTTCCAAGCTAGCATCAAGAGCCAGAAGAAGACTCTCAGATAAATATTTCACTTCTGACCACGACCACCGGTTCTCTGAAAATCTTTCTGGAATAGCTGATAAGGCACTCTCAGGAATTCCACATTCCCTTAATAGACTAAGGCTCTTAGCTTCGTCAGCCATTTCCTCCAAAGACTTTCGAAGGCGCCGCGCTTCTCCACTCTCTTCCAGTGTTCCATCAGATTTCATTTGAGTCACTTGCACATCAGACATTAGTTCCGACAACGTGATAGTGAGCATGACCCTAAGCCTTGCAGTCTGCATAAAATAGAAGGAGCTCTGCAAAAATGAAAATAATTAACATGAGCTAGTATTAGTAGCAGCAGTAATCCCGTAAATGTCAAAGAACCTACCCTCACAAGTATCTGCAGCCCAACAACAGCCCTTTTCCTGATGCTGTCATTTCGAAAAACTGCAAGCCGAAGAAGATGGAATGCAACTTGCTTCAAGAAACGATCATTCTCCCTAGCCATTAGCGTAGCCCCATGAAGATCAAAAACACAGTTGAAGACAGGAAAAAAAGCTTTCCAGAAAGCTATTGGCTGATTTCGGGAGAAGAAGCTCATAACTATGGCTGTGATGCAATCGAGTTTTCCATAATCAGTGGCAATGCTATGGGATGCAGCCATCGCAGAGAATTTCTCAGTTATTTCCAAAACCTGAAGACTGACAGCAGCACTCAAATTTTCTTCCCAGAGCTCCTGGAATGTAAAAGCTGTCAGTTACCGAAATGACAAAAACAAAAACAAAATTCAACAGATCTAGAACAGGACCCAGTTGACATTTTGAGAATTAAACAACCATTAAATGGAAACAGGAATCTTTGGCACAAATCATACCAGTTTCTGTCTCAAAATTGGGTGCAATGATTCTCTAAGTGCCTGGGATGAAGCTCCAATCCTAGAAGATTGTGCCTGAGCCAGAGCTTCCCTCAAGGAATATGGCTGGCTAGGGGAGCTTAACTGGGAATTCACCCTCTGCCACAGATATCCATTTTCAGGTGTTCCCTGTGGCTGCATTAAAGAGATTCAAATGGCATTAGGATAAATAAAAGATGAAATTTCCTAAATCTAAAATGGCAAACCAAAACAAGTTAAGAATTCTTAACTAATTTCCAATTCTTTTAAATATAAGAAATTAATGTCTGACAGTGATTAAGGATGATCTCACAATCAAGCAGTGAATAAAAGAAATAACTGGAACATAAAAGATTAGAGCACTTTGAAATCAGGAGCAATCACGATATTTAACTCACTCTGACTTCTTGTCGTGATGCCTCAGACAAGTAATTGTTGATTGCAGGAGAAAGTCTGTCCGAGTATTTAGGGGAAGCAGGACCCTCCCCAACAGGGCTGCGCGAACTAGCACCCAGAAGCATTCCATCAGCTGGTTTTCTGTGCTGTTAATTACATCATGGAAAATTAGTTCATGGGTAAATATAAACAACATCAATGATACCATGAGAAATACAGTTAATGTCAGCTTGCAATGACCCACTGAGAAATAATCCTTTTTATCTGCTCCATAACATAGTTATGAATAAACAAAGCTAGTCCATCATTAAAAAGCCTAAATTTGCATAGAACTTAAAGAACCAATATAGAAATTTGCATAGGCTAAAAATCAAGTTAATAATATCTTGATCCATCATTAAAAAGCCTAAATTAAAAGCACATAAACTGGCCTAACTACTTGGTGAAATATTCAAAACTGGACTTGAATTTTCAAAATAGCAACCTCGAAAAGAATCAGGCATTCCTCCATGAGTTTGAAAAATAATCTAGTTCGAGCAATGCTTTGCTGCCACGCCTTGACCAGTGATGCATCATCCAGATTCCGCACAATTTCCAATACAACAATTAAAACTTCACGCTTTTCTACGGCATTTAGGTTGTAAAAGACAGGCATTTCGTCTAGGATCTGCACAGATCACAAAATTTCATCAAGGAATTTTTTAAAAATTAAAATAAATAATTATTGTGCATGTATTATATTTGAGTGCATCTCACGTCATACTCTCTCATCCGAAAAAGTACAGAAAACAGATATGAAATTAGCAGATTCATCATGCTACTTTTCTAGTTTTTAGTTATTTTTTCTTTACCCAACAATGCTTATTCAACGTAATTATGCAAAAAATTATGTTGTTTATAAAAAATCTTATGACTGTCAAGCTATTCCTGAAATATTTGATTAAACCAAAAGCAGAAATAAAATTATAAAAGAAGCCTTCCCACATTGCCAAATTCATTCATAACCGTCGATATTTGTGCTTCCATACAAGTGCTTCAATATTACAAAACAACATATATGGTGTAAAAGCAAACAATTGAAGACCTGCATGTAACAGGATGGTGGTGACATAATTTCAGACCAAGCATGCTTTGTTAATACAAGGCATCTTTTCTTTCTAAAATGATACTATGTAGAAATCATTTGGAACAAAATATTAGTAACTCTAACCAAATGACCATATCAGCTCAGGAGATGGAGTGCTATAGACTACCTCAATTACCCACTTATAGTAGGCAAATTGAAAATAGAAAAATAGGTAGCTCGTCAGCCTGTGCATGCATAAGAAGCAAATAATATTCAGCAAGTATTTAAAGTAATCTAAAGCACTTATGCACCATTATTTTGTTTTTTGTTATTTTATGAACCATAAATCCCCCGAACCCACTTCGTAAAATCAAGTTGGAAACTGGCACCCTCCCAAACCATACAGAAACGAAGAAACTAGTTGCATTTTGCCAAATAGGTGGTATTGAGGAATAGAACCCTTCAGACCTTGTGGGAGTAAATCACAGGCCTGATTACTATAACAACCGTAAGGGATGTAGATTGTAGTAACTAAAATACACAATCCCAGACTCTTAAGACAATAAGGCCAAGATGAATGAATTGAAGTGAGATGCTAAAATCTCACAACACCTGCGACTATATATGCAAATTTTATTCTGAATTAGTATCAAGCAAATTTGCATTATAACCCAAGAACACAGTCATGCACTCTGATTAGGGCAAAAAACAAATAATATGTGCAGGGTTGAGTCAGTACAAAATAGTCAAACCCCACAGTTAACTATCCTCATCATTTGGATACTGTCCTAAAATTATCATTTTAAGGGTGCACGAAGAGAATCTAGCATGATTGACAAGGTAACTTTCTCTACCTCAAACAAGAAGCATTTCATTTTCCATTATTGGAATGCACAACATATTTCCAATGCTAGTGACACTGTTGAAATACATTTCCAATGTGGAAACAAAAACACATACACACCTATCCAATTCATAGAATAATATCATACCAACCAAGAGACTATTGATAAAATCTACCTGACCAATGAGTGGAAAATATAGTTGAGCAATATATAGCTTATCCTCAGGCTTTTGGTATCGAGCATCAAACTCATGCTTGCACAAGAGCACTACTAAGATTCTTGCTGCCTATAGTCAACAAAAGCATGTCAAGACAAAATAATATATATTTTATAAAATTAATTATTTTTCGGTGCGAACATCCTGATTTACAGATTT
This sequence comes from Xanthoceras sorbifolium, assembly GCA_003430845.1. Taxonomy (NCBI): domain Eukaryota; kingdom Viridiplantae; phylum Streptophyta; class Magnoliopsida; order Sapindales; family Sapindaceae; genus Xanthoceras; species Xanthoceras sorbifolium. The sequence continues at coordinate 13,308,669 of CM010612.1, forward strand.
AGTGATTCTTAACTTTAAGAATTAATTCTTGCATTAAAGATCATTAAACTACAAGATTCAGTAAATCAGTTTGTCCACACCTGATCATTATTGTATAAATATTTTACACAAGAATAATAGTATAGAATATCACCACAGTAGAGATGACAATCTTAATTATGATAATTGACAAATAAATACAGAAACATGTCTCTCTCAAAATATAACAATCTTTCATTTTTTTAGATAAAAGGCTAATTCTATCAAATTTTACTGAACTCACTTTGACTCGCTGAGATAAATCATCATGATCCCAAGTAAGGAAAAGCTCTTGTATTAAGACTGATGAAAGGTAGTTCCTACAACAATCAAATGGAATTAGTCAAGAAAACATAAGTTGCAGTCTCATATTCGAAATAACTAAGATCTTACACAAACAAAATGGAAGATTAAAAATAACTCCAAATAATATATACATATATATTATCTATCAAAAATAAAAATAGCTCTGCAAGATATTTTTATGACATGTATCATAATCTCCTAATTAAATTTATTAGTTCCAATTAAGGAGGAAAGAGAAAAGGAGAAAAGAATAATGAAATACATTCGGCAATGTAAGATGAAAAACTCACCAATGCACTGATAAACCAAAGAGTGTAACTTTATACATGGCAAATGCCCACTATAAACCATTCGCCAGTTAGCTAAAAATGTATGAAACCATCCATCATTTTAAGGATTTACCAATTTTTGTTTACATCGTAAATTGTAATGAAGGAGAACATAATAAATCTAGCAAATACTATAGCATGATCTCCATTGAAAAATTCTCCTTCTATACATGTAAGTTGCATACAAAAGATTATTTGAACTACAACTTACCACCCAACAAATCAGTCTTATATCCTATTATTTTTATCTTTTATTTTTTTGATAATCCAGAAACCCTCCGAATCTGCTTAGCAGACCTGAGTTCAAAACTGTAGCCCCCACCATACCATCTTTGGGAAGCAAGAAACTATGGCCTATGGCCATTTAAGTACCTATGAGGGGGTTTGAACCCCAAACTTTGTGGGAGCAAACCACAGGTCTGTCCATTCTACTAACTCCTCATGGGTCTTATATCCTATAATTTGAAACAAGGAAACTTGTAATCATACAAAATGAAAGGCAAATAACTACCCTTAGATTTTACGATTAACATAATGAGACCATAGTAATAAACCTTGAATATCAATTTTTCAGAAAACATGTAAGCATCTATGTATGAAATTTTTGTATCAAATGTAAACCAATTTAATTGTTTAAACACTCAGCTGGTTTAATGAGAAAAGCATGGTTCAGAAAATTTGAAAAGTTTAAAGAGCAAGCAAACAATAGCCACAATAGTCAACTAAACAGAATGGATAAGTTCATCATACAACATAATATCACATTGAAAGGAAAAAGAGAGAAAAGAAAAACTAGAGCTTCTGTCATCTAAGTGGAATTTATTTCTTATAGTTAAAGTATTTTGACTAGGTCTTATTTTTATATGTTCAGGACTGTTATGTAATTTTACATATATGAAAAAGTATAAATAAAGCTTAGGCTGTCAGTCTTGACTGAGCCTTTTCTTCCTATGTTTCTTCTTTTTCTCCCCATGTTTCTTCTCTCTATACTTTAACATGGTATCAGAGAGGGTTTCATACTAATTCTAGCCCTAATTATTTGATTTCTTTTTCTTTTTCTTTTTTTTCTTTAAAAAACAAAACAAAACAAACAGAAGCACCAGACTTTCACTTTTCTCACAAACTAGACCCGTCCCCACCCCCGGCGACCCTGGTCGGAACCTTCCTCCCAAAACCCTAGCTAATGATCTTCCTCATCATCCTAATCAAACCCTAGCTGTCTCCAAAATCTCTCCTTACCAAATTGTCCACTGTTGTAATTGTGGGCTGATAGGAGTTTTGTTTGTCTTTCTTCTGCCGAGTTTGTTGTCTGCTGCTGTCATGATGTTGGGTATTTGAGGTTGACCATGTGATGATTGTTCTTGTGTGTGACTGATATGTGGCCTGGTACTTCAGCTCCTTGCTCCATTTATGACACACTTTCAGATTATCCATTTTTTTTTTTTTGTTGAAAAGTTCACCAATGGCTGACAAGGGTGACGGGAAATCTGAAGGGAAATCTGTATTTCCTAATGATACTCTAGGCAATAGGCATGATAATCTGAGTATCCAAAATACTACGTAATGTGAAACTGGATGGTCCAAACTATCTTTACTTGGCCAAAGCTGTGAGGGTGTATATTGGAGCAAAGGGAAACTTTGACCACCTGACTAACGATCCCCCTGATGTAAAGTTAGATGGTTTGATACATGGCAAAGGGATGATTATATGATTATGACGTGGTTTGTGGAACAATATGGAGGCTTCAATTCATTCCACTGTTACTTTACTAGAAACTACTAAAGAAATTTGGTATTCTGTGAAGGACACTTATTACCAGGATAAAAATATTTCTCGCATATATCAATTGTATTCGAATATTTATTTTTGCTCAACAAAATGGTCAGATCATTGGGTGAATATTATGGTTAACTTAAGGGTATGTGGGAGGAATTACAGGTGTATCAACCTTTATCTAATGATATTGACAAGCAAAGAAAGCAACGAGAAGAATTTCAAGTGGCTTAAGTTTTTGTCTAGGCTTGATTCTGATTACAATGAAATAAAGAAGAATATCCGTGCTAGTGAAAATCTACCTTTCCTCAACAATGTGTAAGCATGGTTGCAATGGATTGATGTGTCTTCACTAGCCCTACTACCATCAAAGAGGTTTCTGCTATGGTGTCTAGTGGTCATGGTCGAGGAGACATTAGCGACAGAGAGCATAGTAGAGATTCAAGGGAAGGTAGAGGTCGACAGAGAGGAGATAGATATTTTATACATTGTCGACGATCAAATCACACAGTTGACAAGTGTTGGCTCAAACATGACTAACCAGTTTGCACTAATCAGGTAGAGTCCACTGCTGTCCCGAGGCTGCAACTGTAAATCCCACATCTTTTGCATCAGAAGGCAAGCATGATGGTCTTTACTATCTCGATCTTTCAATCTTTGGTTAATCAATCCAGTCCTAAAGTGTCTAAAGCTACCGTCATCTCTTCTTCCACAAGTGTTTTGCTCTGGCATTACAGACTAGGTCATGCATCACGTCAACAGTTGAGTTCTTTAGGTTTTTCTATTGAGTCAGAGTCTTCATTTCAATATGAAGAGTGTCCAAGCATAATAGAGCTAGTTTTCATCTCCTGGCAATAACAGAAGTGGTAGTCATTTTATTTAGTTAACTCAGATGTTTGGGGTCCTTGTCAAACACCTAATGTCCATGGGCATTGGTATTTTGTTAGTTTTGTTGACGATTATTCTAGAGTTTGTTGGGTTCTCTTGATTAAAGAAAGATCTGAAGTTTTTAATTCAAAATTACTTTCATGAAATAAAGACTCAATTTGGCAAAATTCTATTCAAATTTTTCTCTGATAATGTACTTGAATATACTTGTACTTCTCTTGCCACATTTTGTTCTGAAAATGGTATTATAAATTTATACATCAAACTTCATGTTCTTACACCCCTCAAAAAAATGGTGGCTGAACAAAAAAAATAGATCTATGTTGGAAATTGCTCGTACCATTATGTTTCATATCCAAGTTCCTAAGAAATATTGGGGGGAACCCATCCTTACTACATGTTATATTATGAATAGGTTACCCTCTTCAGTGTTGAACACCAAAACTCCATATTTTGTGTTATTTCCCAATAATTCTTTATGTTAACTTCCTTCAATTGTGTTTGTTTTGTGTTTAACATTGTTCTAAAAATCGGCCTAGGTGGCCGCCTAGGCGCTAGGCGGTGGCCAACCGCGGTGAATATGGCTAAGGTTGGCTACCTAGGCGGTCCTAGGCAGCCTAGGTGGACCTAGGCGGTCCTAGGCGAACCTAGGCGGCCGCCCAGCCGTGGAGCCTTTTTTTTTTTTTTTCAACTAACACCTAAAACACAAAAATCTTAAGTAAATAATCACTCCCTAAGCATCATGATCATCTCCAAAGGTAAATAATATATGTATCATCATCATCATTTTTCTAGGTGGTCAACGGTGCGGTCAACACGTTGACCGTTGACTACCGAGGAACCGCCTAGGCGTCGATTAATGGGAGCCTAGCCAAAAAATCGCTAGGCGCTACCCCGCCGCCTAGGTAGCGCCTAGCGATTTTTAGAACACTGGTGTTTAATTTTGCACCGTGTCAAGATAATTTTACACCAAGATCCATTAAAAGTCTTTTTCTTGGCTATTCTAGGAATCATAAAGGTTACATGTGTTACGATCCTATTATTAGGAAATTTTATATTAGGGTCGATGTTACCTTTTTTAGGACATTCCATTCTATTCTGATCATGGTTCCCTTCCTCCATACAATGGATCTTCTCTTCCAGCTCTTATACTTGTATCCTCCACTGATGCTAGAATTGTAAAAACAAATACTGAGTTATCATTGCTTGTCTCTACACCTAATATTGTTTCTAGTCAATACACTGTCAAACCACCACCTTTGCAGGTTTGTCAAAGAAGGAAGATACGGGATGGTAACATCACTCAAGTATCATCTTCTCTACCAACAGCACCTTCTGTGAATGATCCTCCACCTCCTAATTCTTTAGTCCCAGTGTCCATTAACAATTCAGGTAATTTATCTTCTAATACTCTTGTACTCTGGCTTACCGATTGCTGTTAGAAAAGGTAAACAGTCATGTACTCAGCATCCCATTAGTAATTTTGTGTCATTTGACAATTTTTCTACCACATTTCGTTCATTTGATTTTGCTTTGTCCTTGTCTGTACCGAAAACCTACCAAGAAGCTCTTGTTCACTCGGGATGGAAGCAAGCTATGGAGGAAGAAATGGGTACTTTAGTGACTCTTGGTACATGGGAACTTATTGACTTGCCTAAAGGTAAGGAAGTTGTTGGATGCTGATGGGTTTTTGTCAATCAAGTATCTTCCTGATGGTACTGTAGAAAGGTTGAAAGCAAGGTTAGTTGCTAAAGGCTATACTCAAACCTTTGGAGTTGACTGTCTTGAGACTTTTTCCCACGTTGCCCGTCTTAATTCTTTTCAGGTTTTGATATCACTTGCGATGAAGAATTTTGCTTGGCCTCTTTACCAATTGGATGTTAAAAATGCATTTCTTTACGGTGATTTGAATGAAGAGGTGTTTATGGAACCACCACCAAAGTTTGTTGCTAGGGGGAGAATTGTAGTGTGTAGATAAAATAATCGATTTACGGTCTAAAACAGTCTCCCGAAGCATGGTTTTATAAACTTAGTCATGTCTTAATTTCATTTGACTTTTGCCGATACAATTCTGATCATTTTGTGTTTGTTCTAAAAAGAAATACAGGAATTGTGGTGCTTGTGGTTTACGTGGATGACATTATTGTGTCAGGTAGTGATATTGTTGGTATTGAACAAGTTAAAGAATATTTAAAACAAATTTTTCAGATCAAGGATCTTGGAAGGTTGAGATACTTCTTAGGTATTGAAGTTGCTCATGGAAAGGATGGAATTGTATTATCTCAGAGAAAGTATGTACAAGATCTACTATTATAGACTCGTAGGTTGGGATGTAGGCCTGCTGAAACTCCTATGGGACATAATGCAAAATTTCATAAAAGAAGGCTTGGAAGCTTGGTTGGGAAGTTGATTTATTTGACTGATACCTGTCCACATATTACATTTTCTATTAAGTATTGTGAGTCAATTCATGGAATCTCCTAAACAAATGTATCGGGAGGCTCTATACAGGATCTTAAGGTACTTGAATGGCACCGTGGGAGTGGGTTTGTTATATAGAAAGACATGTATGCACTCTTGATGTTATTAGTTTTTTTTATACTGATTGGGCAGGTGGGTGCACTGATAAAAGATCAAATAGTGGCTATTGCACATTTGTGGGGGGTAACTTAGTTACTTGGAGAAACAAGAAACAAAGCGTGGCAGCTAGATCAAGTGCTGAAGCTGAATATAGGGCAATGGCTCACACAGTGTGTGAGTTGATGTGGATTAAAAATCTGCTTCAAGAACTGGGTTTTTCACCTAACAAGCCAATGATTATGTACTGTGATAATCAAGCAGCTATTTATATAGCCACTGACCCAGTTTTTCATGAAAGACCAAACACATAGAAGTAGATTGTCACTTTATTCGTGAGGGGGTAATGAGTGGTGTAGTTTCTACACTATATGTCAAGCCAGCTGATCAAGTAGGAGATATTTTTACCAAGGCATTGAGTAAGAGTGTGTTTTCTAATTTGGGTTCCAAGCTAGGTCTTCTAAATATCTTTGCCCCAACTTGAGGGGGAGTGTTAAATTGTTTTGAGTAGGTCATATTTTTATATGTTCAGGACTGTTATGTAATTTTACATATATTAAAGAGTATAAATAAAACTTAGGGCTGTCAGTCTTGACTGAGCCTTTTCTTCCTACGTTTCTTCCTTTTCTCCCCATGTTTCTTCTGTCTATACTTTTAACACTTATTAACAAAAAAAAAAAAAAATACTAGACACTGACATAAAACCACAAATTATTGAAAAATATATATAGTAACTCGTATGTTCTCCGCACCAACTTTACTGCTTCCAACAGATGCTAACACATATGAAAAAACCAAGTTTACTGGGTGAAAGGAGGGCAAAACGAAGAGAAGATTTTGATTGATAAAGTACCTATCTGACGGGTCACGCCCCGGCATTTCCACATAAAGATCATGATCACATATAATCTGAAGGAAGATGAGCTTGCAGTCATGCAGAACTGTTTGACATACCCCAGAAAACTTGTCCAGGTACAAGGAAACCTGCAGCAGTGAGATAATTTGAGTGCAGAAAAAAAAAAAAATACAAAACCGCATTACTGACACAACCCAATACTTTTAGGGACAAAAACAAACTCGCTATTGGAGGTCAAAGGTATTAGCTACAATGCTTAAAAACTATTGTTTGAATCCTTATCTACAAGCTTTAACTTTTGAGTCTAGCAGTTACTTAATATGGTATCAGAGCCTACTTTACTAGTAATGTTTCAGTTCAAATCTCCCCATATGATTGTATCTATATTTGTTATTATGTTTGTTCTGCATCTGAATCTATGTTTGTGTTTAGGCTAGGTCCAAGTGATAAGTCTGTTACTTGTAATGGGAATTGCTAAAATGCTTAAAAAATATTGTTTTGACACCTACAAGATTAAGCTTTGGGGTTGAGTGATTATTTAAAACCTTAAGTCTACTTCACTGTATGCTTCTATCAAAAAGAGTATATCTTACTTCACCAGAACCCTTTATCTAGGAGACTATATTTAAGAAAAAAGAAAATACGCAATTCAAAAGCAATACTACAATCTAATTAATATACATCATTAGTAACTGCCATCTAACCCTCCTTGATAGAAGCATAATTATCGAAGAGCAACTACTAGTGTACAAGATCACCAAAACTTAAAAAGATGCACCAGCTAGTTGAAGTCCTCATTAAGTGTTTCAAGTTTTTAATAGCCCACTGATGATGTAATAAAAATATCAATAGATTTTTAATCATGTATGAAAGGTATCATCAAATTTCACCCAGGTAATCGTCTATCAAGCGAATTCTCTAAAATATAACCACAATGATTTCTGAATACGTACAGATGATCGATGCTCATGCAAGAATATGACAGTAAAATTTTCAAAGAAATCGTAAAAATGATAATCCATATAATCATCTCAACAAAATTTAACAAGAAATGCGATTAGATTTTTTTTTATAGGTAACAAAAGAAATGCAATTAGATGACAGCATACCAGTTCAAAAACTTGGCGAGGTTCAATAATGGACAAAAGATCATAACAAAAGAAGGCCAAACTGCTGTTTAAACGTTTGGCCAAGCTTAACCCCTTCTTACAACGCTCATGCACTTCTGTTAGCAGACAATCATATAACTGAATTATACATCTGAACACCCCCTCTCTCAATTGCATTGGAGGAACATCTTCACCTATATAACAAAAGAAAAAAGTGAAAAAGAAATTTAAGAGATAGATTAAAATGTTTACTATTTTTCTTTTGAGAAATCAACTTTATTGAACATCAAGAATATTCTATAGATTAAAATGTTTACTATTTTTCTTTTGAGAAATCAAATTTATTGAACATCAAGAATGTTCTATAATGATAGTGAACTGCAGTCCACCTCAAAGCATATAACAAGATAAATCAAAGAAATAGAAGTGTATATTAAAATCTAATAGTAAAAAGCCTCCCAATTATTATTATTAATTTTTATCAGAACCCAAAGAAAATGTACTAATGGAAAGAGAAACAAGTAAACTGTCCACGGAGAAAGTGAACAGGCTATACAAAAAGCCAGCAACATGGCACCACCTAAAGGACCTAAAAATATTAGTAATAAAAACCAAAAAGCTATTGACACATCAAGCCCCTCTATTTATAAAGACAACACAACAACAGCCTCCAATTCATATGGACGAAGCAGAAAACATGCACAAAGTGAGGACCAGCAGTCTACAAAATGTTACATCCAATCTTAAAAGAACCAACAAAAATCAAAATACAACCATTTAACACCCTCCAAATTATTTCAAATGAAAAGCAATGGAAACTCTTGAAACCAAAAAGAAAAAAATAATGCAGCTAAATAATGGAACTAACCCCGAAAAAAAAAAACTTACAGTCTTCTCCATTGGCTAATTCAAGAATTATACTTGACAAATTCAATAATATCCACTTCAATTCTATGCCATAAATGCAGGCTTAAGTAATCATACATCAGTCATATTAATTCCATTGACGTGTAAATAACTTATTAGATCAATTTTAATGATAAAGTTAAAATAGCCAGTATTTTTTAGAAACAAGACAAACTCATAGATGACTGAAGTAGCTATGTGGCAATGACCATCACAAGGCAGGGATTCAAATTTTATAAGCCCTGTTTGGGCAGAGGCTTCGTTATCTATACATTTTTCTTAGGTTGTTGAGTAACTACTAGATCCAAAATTTAAGGTGATAGGTAAGGGTTCAACAATAGCATTTACGCTTTTTATTTTACCAAAACTATTGTTTAAGGCAGGATTTTTAGCTCTAATACACCCATTCACAACTAAGTTCGAATTTTTAGACTAAAGTTATCACATGTATATTAAAGGCCTTTGTGTTTAGCATAGGCTTGACATAGGTCCATTTCAAATGCTTTGGTTGAATCAAAATTTAATCAACAGACCAGAGTTTCGTAGGATCTAAATGCTAGAACTTTAATTTAGCTTGGCTCTGATACCATGTTATGTAAACGCTAGACCCAAGAGCTTAAACCAATATGTAAAGGCTCAACAACAGTATTTATGCTCTAATAATAGCCAAAATAAATATTAAGTGCTCTTAAAGACGCATGAAATAACAAAAATAACAAACAATGAGAAAAGAGGCTAGCTTAATTAGAATGCGAAACAGTTGTTGGAGGTGCAAGGAATGAATTTTCCTAGTACTTTGACCTACCTAATGGAAGACTATGATAGAAAAGACGTGTCTGCTCCAATGCCATTGACTTGACGATCAACTCAAGAAAAAACCAAGCCATTGCCAGAACATCATCATATACTGGTCCAACACGGTAGCCCTTAGCCTGCAGAATAAAGTTATAAATCAGAACAAAATAATAAAGTAAATTAATACACCAGTGATGCCACCTTAGCACTTAAGTACAATTTGCAGTGAACACCGCATCCATGAATGCACCAGCTTATTCACTGACAAAGCAATGTTGTCTGTTTCCTACCAAAAAAAGCAAAATGAAAGAAAAAGATTTGACAACACAATGTGGTTGACTCTGGCAAAAATTAGAAAAAGAAAAGATCAAACAAGCGCAGATGATAAGATTCAAGATATTAGTCTCAGCACAAATCCTCTTGGTTCCAACAGTTTTTGCGAGCTAGGATTGGATTGTCCTCCCTCCACTTGAATATGGTTCCCTGTTTTAGTGAGATTTGTGTTTTGTTCAATAAACAATGTAAACTATATCCCCAAGTCAAGCTCTAAGTCAACTTCTTAGTCCAGCTATTTTCTTGAAAAAATGATTTCTTATTGTTAGCATTATTCTTATGAAGTCATTTCTACAATATGATTGTCATTAATTGAGTTTATCTTTCTTGAAATTAGGTACTCACAGGAGAAAGTTATGTTTAATTTTTGGTTGAACTAGTTACAAATATGAAATGGCAGATCCTTGTTATTTTATCTTTATGGCACTCGTGTATGTTGATTTTATAAGAAACACTTGCTTATGTGAGGAATTCTAAAAGGGCAATTTTGTGTTCAGCAGGATATAATTCAGAATTTTCATGGGGAAACCTATGCTATATAATCATGTATCATCATTAAAAAAAATGAAAAAAGAAGGAAGAAACATTTTGTTCCTTAAAGATGCAAAAGCTTCTCTTATGGCCAATCTCATCTAAGAATTCAAGGATAATTGTCTGGAGGACTAATCTATGATTGGGAATTACAGTTCAAGGGTCCAAGAGGATCCTAACCATGGGTGTGTTCTAACAAATATTTCATAAGCTGACCCTCCAAATTATAAAAAAACTTCCTTTTCAGACCAAGACTGACGGTATAGTTTTTGTGTCAGATGCACTATTTTGACACCAAATAAATAAAAATGATTTTTCTAAAGTAATTTGGAAGGCTAAAGTCCCTACAGAAGTAAAAAATTTTGCTTGGATTATATGTCATGGGAAATTAAATATCAATGACATGATACAAAGGAGAAGACCTGGGATGTGTTTGCATCCTCAGTGGTGTATTATGTGCAAAAGAAATGTTGAGAGCATAGAGCATCTTTTTCGCCATTGTCCCATTGCTTCCAGCAAATGGAATAAGCTTATTTAAAGCTGTCCATCTTAAGAGGCCCCTGCCTCTTCATTGTTAGAGACATTCTAGGTGAATTTTTTGTTGCGTTTGGCTAAGGTAGCAAAGCTAGAACTCTTTAGAGGTGTGCCATGATGGCTCTCCTTTTGGGTTGTTTGTGACGGAAATCAAACTGGAGAAAATATTTGTTTTTAGTAGCTTAGGATTCACTTCTGGGCTTTGCTTTGGGCTTCAATTTCTTCCGTTTTTAAAAAAGTTCCTTTCTTCTTTATCAACCACAATTGGGAAGCTGCTCTAGCTTGATAGGGTCTTTTTTTACCTTAATTAGAGCTTTTTTAGTGGCTCTTTTGTTTTTTGGAGGCTGTTCCTCCTTTTATTGTTAACAACTTACTCTCTCCTCTTGTATATCTATTTGTTCAATACAACCGTTTTTGTTTAAAAAAAACACAGATTTCTCGATTCTGAATGGTAGTATCATGCATAAAGGAATCTTTGCTTTCTTTTAAGGTGCCTTTTCAGAAGAGGATATTGTAGATAACTGATGGATACAAGAAGGGGGGACATACAAATAGACACAGGACATATTGCCATGAGTTTCCGAAATGACCACAACAGATGCAATAAACCTACCTTGCTGCGAGCCAAGCTACCCCACACAGTGGACAAACCAGGATAAACAGGTGGTTGCCGACCCCCAAAGTCATCAAAAGCATAATCCACATAATTGACTAGAAAACGATTCCGTTCAGCATCATCAACTGACTCCTGCTGCACCCTGCAAAATAAACCTCTGCACACTGTTAAACACTAAACACCAAAATGCTTTCAGAAGCCAATAACACAAATTTGTTCAACCTGCACTTGCTAAAATTCAAGAACTAACAGAATAAAAGAACAGCCAACTCAGTTGCTCGTATGGCAAGTAAAAGCAGATGCAGTGACTAATCACAATGTTAACAGTACTTAAGCTTTCCAAAACACCCTGTGCTACCAAAATAGACATTATAAGAACAACTTTGGTTGGAAAATCAAATCACTCAAGGTTTTTCATACTTTTAACAGCATAGTATTGTTACCTTGAGAGGTATCTGCCAAACACTTGTGTTGGTACATTATATAAGATAAATTACATCCCTAACCTATGTAAAGCTGTAACTCAGAAGCATACCGAGTTAAGATATTAACCATGGCTCTGAAGGCTGCAACCTGAAGCAACAGTGAAAACGACAATTAAGATACAATACACAAACAAACCAGAGGCAGTAAGATGGACAAGATATCAGATGCAAATGCAAAGACATAAAGTCAATTAACTTAAGATAACTGAAGAATATGATTTGAGACCATTGACAGAAAGATCCAAAATAGAAACCACTGGTAAACAATTATCTGAAAACCTGAAGCGTTTCTCCACCATTGCCTATAAGATGGAGAAGCATATTCAGAACTGGGTGAAGGAATTGAAGCAAAGCAGTTGAATCAACATTCTTCAAACTGTTAATGGCCTGTGAGAAAAATCAATAAAATTCCAAATCAAGTTTACACAATAAATCTCATTGAAATCTACCTGAACAGTATTTATAGACATGTGCCAGCTGAACCATAACAAAGAGAATGAACTCCTAGCAGATAACAAATATTACTGGAAAAAAAAATCGCCATAAGTATATGAAACTTTAAGACAACATTCACACTATTTGGGACATATACTTATTTCAAAATCCTCATCTCCGTTCCAGGCCCAGCCTCAACTTGTTTCCTCATTGTATGGGATTCTCTTTTCCATTAGCTAGGAATGAGTGGGGAGGGAGGTGGAACCATGACTAGTTATGATAGCAAAATTAATGCGGGTGATACAAATACAGGAAAACATGCACGCGCACACACACATGCATGCAAGAATGCATGAATCTATATACATTAACGACTTAATACGTAAGCCCGTATTTGTTCAAGCAGGCTCAGTCGAATCAAGCTGGTAAGCCAATAAAGTGCTTTTCTCCCTTGTTCTGCAAGGCTCGACAAAACAGAAAGTATCATGGTACGTCGTCCTTCCCTGAAATGGAACTTTCATGCTGGAGAGAAGTCTAACTAGAAAAAGATCTCTCTATTACTTTGAGAAGAGAATCGTTGGTAACTACGTGGGACCTCCATGCCGAGAAAGTAATGCAGCGGATGAAAGAGACAAATTGGTTTCCAAGCTCCTTGATGAAATCGAATAAATCCAGTGCCATATGACTATAACAAATAAGTTTTTGGCCTTGACTGCATCCGCGATTCCGTATATGTATATCAGTTTACATACACTTAGAGCTAATTTTTATTAACACAAAAATTAATGATAACATTTAGGAATACTCAATCTATTAATAAACAAGAAGGAAAAAAATAGAGATGAAAGTAAATAAATAAAACAAGATAGTACCTCAAGAAGTTCAGAACCCCAAGGTGGGCTTGTTCGAAGAGTGTGTCTATCATATTCAAGAAAGAAATCCCTGATACGTTCATTAATGGGGTACAAAGACGAACAAAGTCTTAAGCGCAATTTAAAAGCATTCTTTCCATCTTCCAAATAGTCAAGCCTCTCCTACAAAACAATAATAAATATATATACATACATAATAACAACCTCAACAACAAGAATAATAATAATCCAGAAAATAAAGTGAAATTTTCAGGTCATTAAACAAAAAATCAAAAAGCTTAATCAGAGTAGAATCATCAATTCATTTATGACAATAATACTATTCCACTTTGAAGTACAGAGCTCCCAACCCGAAAATTAAAATATTGTTTATAAGCACCAATGAAGCAAAACACTAAGAGAACCAGTAAAATTATCTCAATAACAGGAAAAGGCACAAATAGAATTAAGACACCTGGTTATTCAAATAAGTTGTGTTTTCTGTGGTTTTCCCATGTTACAACTTCATCTCTAATCCAACATAGAAAAAAAGAAAGATCATTTCTCTTTAATACAATGATCGGTCTAATACATTTTTATTGAAATAAATTTAAATAAAAATTTCCTGCTTTTGTCTATAAAGCAAACATCTTAACAGTTTCTCTCAATTTTTCTCTTTTTGTAATGGAAAATACATAATACAAACTTACGCATTCAAATCCATTCACATTCCAGATCAAAAACAAAATTACAACCTCATTGAAAAGTTCAAATTTCAACAATAATCAAAGTATCACCTGCTTAGTTTTTACTCCTTTTTTGTTTTCAGCATTACCCTGCTTTAGTTATTGAATGGAAATTTAAAAAAAAAAAAAAGAAGAAGAAGAAGACACTGAACAGTTTGATATTCCCCAGAATTATCAAGCTAGGCTCATAAGATTTGCATCTACAGAGAAGAAGAAAGGGGTGCATGAAGTCAAAAAGTGAAAAAAAACAATTATAATAACAGAGAAATATAAATTACCTTGCCTGTATCTTGGAGATAATGTGGAACCAGTTCTTTCATTATTGGTAAAGAAATTTCAGATCGCAACCTGAGAATTATCACTTTTCTGGACATATTAGATACCCTTTCACGATATTTTGGAACCAAAAGTAAAGTTTAACTCTTCAAATGGAGATGGTAGGCAACATATAAAGTTGAACAATATGAACAAAATTAAATAATTAGTATGAGCAAGATCAAGTTCTTTTATGTCAAAAGTTGCAAGCAGTAAATGATGCCATGATTAATTTGCACAAGTAAACTCAATACTTTACAACTGGTCTAAACATAAGGCTGCCCTCTTCTGCTGGAGGTTGGTTTAGTCTACTGCGTAGATCTTGAATTCAACAACACAACTTATTAAAGGGAATTCAACTGTTGTAAAAAAAGAGAGAGAGAGAGAGAGAGAGAGAGAGAAGAAAGTATCACCATGTATTGGTCTCACCTAAACAAGTTCTAGGAGTGATGTTTTGGTTAGAGTCCTAACCTTAAGCATTTTTGTGCAAAATTGCACCTAAAGGCATGCACCTGCATTTTTGTGCCTGTCAGCTTTAGAGTTTTACCATTATAACAGCAATGGCCCTTTGCACTTTTTTCTCTTTCTTTTTTTCTTCCTTTACTTTTTTCAATGAGAAACCAAATTTGTATTATTAACAATGAAGAACTAAATTAGTTTGCGAGCAGGCTGCCCGTGGTATGCAATGGCCGCATGCTCTTTCTACCACTTTTCACTTTATTAAATTAACACTTAAGAAACTGCCTATAAACAAAACACGTGTTTCAGAAGTGTCATCCCCTCAGCACTTGCTTCATAAAATAAAGATCATTTGATCCACAAACAAGCAAATAAAACTTCACAATTATTCTTCACCAACAAAATACCATCTTAAAACCTAAAAAGAAAATTTCTTCTGCCCCTCAAATCCTCGTACTCATACACAAAATCCACAAAACAAATAGGAAGTAAACAAGATACCTTGCCTTTAGCTGATAGAACCATCAGAAAATGTAGACATACAACCATTCACCTTAACAGAAAACTTGATCAGAGAAGACCATTCACCAAAGATACAAATTTTGATTGCCTCCATCTAACACCAATATGCATCTGCTTCAAGAAATTACAACTAAACCCCCGCCCAATACACAGAACCATAACCCTTTCCATTATCTAATTTGCTAATGCATAGAAAATTAAAAGACAATCTAGAATCTGCTTAGTTTCTTCATTTTTGAATAAAGTTTTATGTTTCCTATAAAAAAAATACAAAATTAAAACTTCAACTTCAACAAGAAAATGCTTTTTATCAAATATGAGACCACAAAGTACATAATTCTTTACGTCACTCAAACAAAATCATAAATGATCCGGGTTAGCATACGATCAATAAATAAAAGCAACAGTAAATAAATGTAAGAAAAAGAAATGGAAAAAAATCTTTTTTTTTAGTTCTTACAGCAAACAACAAAGATCAGATATAAAAGTATGTACATACTGAGCATGGGTAGATAATGGAAGCGATGCATATCCGATAACCACCTGAAAAGTAATGCACAGTATGATTATTCCTATAAAATAGATAAGAGAAACTGATTAAGCAGCCAACAAATTTAGCATTGAGACAAAAAAAAAGTTCTAATTCAGGAATATTGGCAGTTTAGCAAATTGGGCATCGTTGCAGATATGAAAATAAAAGGACCATACATCATTAATAGAATTTCTTATATTAGGGAAAAAAAACATATATATAACTTACTGGTTTTGGAGCTTCTAGTTTTGTTTGCAGATCAACATGGAAAAACGTAAATAAAAGATGATGCAGAGGTGTCCAGATAGCAGGTAGTGAAACTTTTATCTCATCGTGGTAGCAAGCAACCCTGGCCCCAACAGCAACTTGTGTGTGAGCCCACTTCTGGAGCGATACACCTGGCTCCCTCGGATACACTGCCTAAAAATACAAGTCACACACATTAAAACAAGGAAGATGAAATTTGGAAAACAAACTGGTCTCAGTATAGAATAACAAACAACATAATTACCTCTAAAGGTTGTCTACGAACATCGGCATCATCTTTTCGTAGTTCAACTCGGATGAACAAATTCCTCTTCCGACTCAAACTTACACTTAAGGGATATACATATAGACAATGAAAAAGTTGCAAGAAAGGCTCGTTTCTTGTTGTGGTGCGGAAGTCAAAAGCTTGAAACTGAGAGTTGATAAACATAATTATTAGGATGAATGAGTTAAATGAATATAAACAGTACTCGATAATGTTAAGACCGTTCAATACATAATTTACATATTTCATAGCATAAATGGATAAGTAGCATTCATATCCAGAGTCTCTCGCCAAATCCAGCACCAATTGAATGGGGTGCTGGATTAGGGTCAATAAGAATTTCGCACGGTACCTAAGTTGGGGCTTCCTCTTTTAATAACCAGAATATGACCAGTAAATTCAAAACTAGGAATAAAAACAAGGATAAAGAGAACCCCACTTAGATTCGAAAATGGATTCAGTGGAACCCTAATTCTGTGTATTGATTTACAATGCATGTGACAACATGATTTTAAATCATGAGAACTAAACACAACTTGATTTGACCATGCATCTTAAAATAAATAAAAATTGGATTGCACTACTATGTCAAATCAATCCACTGACTTGATAATGTCTACTATGTGGTAAGCACAGTGGGATAGGTGATAATCATTGTCAAGCATAGAAATGCTGAGTGTTGGGATAAGGTGTGAAGAAACAAACCAACATTCTAAGAAAAAATTTAATCTCTCTTATTAATTGCTAACTAAAACCTTCCTTTTATACTATCAAACTTGTGCAACGTTACATTCAAAGTCAAGCAGCTGTCTTCATCATTACACTTGTCAAATGCTGTCTTAATTCACCATTACACTCGATGCATACCTATTATAGTTTTCCCAGCCCAAGGGGCAAACAAAGAATCCAACACCGAGTCATAAGACAAAATTATCAAACCCACTCAGCTAATCAAGAGCTGTATCCACTTCCGAGGGAAAAAAAATCAGAGAGAGAGGGAAAAAACATCACATAATTTTCTAACAGCTAATTAGTAAATCAGCCATACTTTGATCATGAAAGCCTTAATGTGTTGAGCAAATGGTAATTGTCACTTAGAATGTAATAGCTAAATAGTAAATCCTCACAAACATATCATAAAATAATCTTACACTTACATCATCAGCATTAAAATCTGGAGCATTTGATCCAATTCCAGAAACTTCTTTCCCATCACTGAAATTCCATTTAGAGTTACTACTCTGAGGCCCATCAGAACCATTACTAGGGCACTTTGTAAACGTCAAATCAGTAACATGGTCCCCTGGATCAATGTAATCATTGGTTACACTGCCACTTTCAGATATATTTTCCAACTCAGCAAGACCTGTCTGGTGCTTCTCTATTTCCAGTCTTAAAACACCCTTTACTGGTTTATGAACCTTGCGTTTAGGATCCTGTAGTAAAAGGAAAAGACCAACAGAGAACAACATTAGAAGGTTGACCTAAATAACAACTGTATATTAGTGTTATTAGTCAGAAGAGGGTAAAACAAGACAGACGAAACCCAGAAATAATTTAACACTTCTGCCATTTTTATTGTTACTTTTTTCTGTCCATTACACAATTGTAAAGCACATTTCACACAAATTTTCAAGCCCTTATCCATTAATATCCAAACAGCTTAGATCAAATAAGTGAGAAGAGCAAGAAAAACTTCATCATCCATTTAAGCTAAGAATAGAATAACAAGGCCAGGTTTGCAAATCAAGCAAGTTTAGCATCTGCTCATTGAAATGTTGACCTCCGAACAACAATTTTATAGAATTAATAATGTAGGTACAGAAAAATAAGTCAATTGTTTTGCTCAACCTAGTTAGAAGGACATTAAGCCCACATGAGCAACTGCCACAAGGAATTCAAAAGAAAGCAACTGAATATGAATGACCTATGCCACGCTTCACATGACATTTGATGACTCAATACGACATTAATGAGCAGTTACAAAATATATATAGAAATACATACAAAAGTGCAAAATACATGCGTTTACGTGTATACATAAGCGTGTAATTCCTTTTTTCTATAGGAAGCATAGCTTTATAATATTTATGTACTTATGTTTGCAAGGGTGTTTCTGAAATCTCTGTTATTGAGTGTATCAATAAACCTTTTGCATTCATGCATAATCATAAGCCACAATGTTGACCTCCAAACAACAATTTTATAGAATTAATAATGTAGGTACAGAAAAATATGTCAATTGTTTTGCTCAACCTAGTTAGAAGGACATTAAGCCCACATAAGCAACTGCCACAAAGAATTCAAAACAAAGCCACTGAATATGAATGACCTATGCCACGCTTCACATGACATTTGATGACTCAATACGACATTAATGAGCAGTTACAAATTATATATAGAAACAGTACATACGAAAGTGCAAAATACGTGCGTTTATGTGTATACATAAGCGTATAATTCCTTTTTTTCTATAGGAAGCATAACTGTATAATATTTATGTACTTATGTTTGCAAGGGTGTTTCTGAAATCTCTGTTTTTGAGTGTATCAATAAAACTTTTGTGTTCATGCATAATCATAAGCCACAATGAACAACCAATGAGCTACTAACAAAAGCCTAAGAGAGAACTCTAACCACCTGAAGTGACTCCTCCGTATAGCTTTCCTTTACTTTATTCAAATTAGATATTTCAACTACAATGGAGCTTCCACTTGAATATCCAAGCTTCCCATCCAATGAGATCTTTGCAATAGGCTCAAACACACCCTCATGGGAACTAGACCCAGACATGCTGGGAGCTAGAGGACTGCTAGGGGAAGCAGACCCACCAGAAGCTGCACCAATGCTGTTATCAAATAACGGAACAATAGCCCAGGCGAAGGACTCTCGGTAAGGCATAATGCGAGACCACACCTGCAGTTTCTGCTTTTCTCTCTCCGACAAGTGGACCTGTTCAAATGGGTGGAAAAAATGCCTTTGTCATACAAAAGAAATATATATTTTGACAGGAAAAATTTGTAACATTTTTTTATGTAAGACATGCCAACTACAAAACACTAATTTTTCTAATGACCTTTTACCTCACTAATCACTAAGTTTTATCACCCTCGGATAATAGGAATGATCTTTGTTGAATGAGGGTTTAGGCAAAGCCATTAAGGGGGCTAAGCACCCCTCACAATCCAAAAGATTATAAAACAATATGCAAGCATCCACACTACAACAAGCCCAATGTAGAAAGGAGAAAAAAAAAAAAAAAGGAGAGAGACAGACAGAGATAATGGGTTACCTAAACTATTGAAATATGTAGGAGTAAAAAGATTCTGAATTAAACACAACTAAAGAATTATTACGTTAAGATTACATCCCAATCAGCCACATGAGAAGTAGGCAATGGCTCAACAAGTAATCAGCATGGCCCTAATCTCATAACAGTGCCAAGTACCAACAATTATAAGAATACAATAAGCAGATTTGTATATTGTGATGGAAAAAAATAATAATAACTACACAACGAAATCTTATTTTTTCAAGAGGTCAACGCAATTAAATCTAGCACTCATCTAGGAACATAAAGGAAAAAAAATCCTTTGGAAAGGCGGATTATAAAAAATTATAATGAAAAAACAGGAACACTAAAACTTGCTAACCAAAAAGACAAAAAAAACAAGTTTATGACAGTGAAAATAATGAGAAAGCTATTTATGGATGTCCTTCAACTTACAGGATCTTTACGCGAATAAACAGATGGAGAAACTCCACTTTCCTCTGTGGCAGGCCTCTCTATCTGGATTAGCAGACAAACAGATGCTGATAGAGCATCTAAATAGAAAATACCACGAGGTTCACAAGATATTTTAGCCTGGAAATGATAGAAGGAAATAGTCAGTAATCAAAAATCAACAAATCATACGAAAACAGAAGTCCATCAAAAAAGAATAAAGTAAGAACTGCTAATCAATTTAATGACCTACATCCTGCATTTCAGTCGGTAACACTCGGAAATAAAAATCTTCGGACAATTTTTCTCTTCTTTCCCGATTATATAAGCAAATTGTACCATAAAATGGCTCTAAGAGAGAGAGAGAGAGAGAAGTCAGAAAGCATGAAATATCTACAAGTTATCAAATTAAGCAGTACCATAAAAATAAAAAGTAGAAACTCACCAACTAGTCCAGCTTGAAATGATAGAGACAAAACTTTCACCGAGATCTTCAAACTACAGAGTGCACACAAATATAAAGGAAAAGAGAGAGGGAGAGGGAGAGAGATAAGATTATTTAACAAAAAAAAAAAAAAAACTAAGGAGGCTGCTACGAAAGTATACTAGGCAATGAGATTTAAACCTGCCATACTGTGCCACAGGGGTTTCCGGAATCCTCTGACCAAATATTATTGATCTCTCATTTTCCCAGTCAAAAGCTGGTTCATAAGCAGGGAGAGGAGATTGACCAAAATGCTACAAGTAGATCATCAAGTTCAAACAACAAAGAAGTCATAATCAAAAAATCGATCAAAGAAAGTTATATTCCCAATTCTTAAAGTATGGGAACCAAAAGTTTTACTAGGTAATGTCAATAAAACCAAGATTCCAAACAGCACAACCTTTGCAACATCAGTAGCATCTGTATGTTGCCTTCCAGATGTACTTGGCATGTTATCATCAGTAGCATCTTCAGCCTTGCCTCGTCTTGCACTAGCAAGACACGTTTCTGCAGAAACAGAGGTCAAAGTAAATTCACAAACAAGAAACATAATAATTGACAGGGAATAAAAAATACGAGGGAGGATAAAACAATCACCCGTCTCGATATCAGTATCGGGTCCTTCAAATATCTGGGTATGGAAAGAAGGAGGGCTGATGCTTTCATAGTGGCCATACTTGTTCTCATCCTTGATCGAATCAGTTCTGTAGCACTGAACCAACTCATTTAAATGTGGCCACTGCTCCAAATTCTCATCAAGCTGCATGAAATCAATATACAGTATCCTTAAGCTTAAATTTCGTATATCTCATTACAATAAAGACAAGTTTCCATTAGTAAATTTTAACACTGAAAAAATATTACGTTGAGCATAATTGCATGAGTTTTGCTGACATTGGCATTTTGGATTGAATACAGCAAGTATGCCGAGGTTATTGACTACTAACTGTCATAGATATCATATTATAGTACTAGAAAAATACATGTTTCGAATATTCATTTTTCTCAGTTTGTTCAACTTTGAAATAGATATACACGACTAATCATTTAGTTGACAGTGATATGATTATAAGACAAACCAAAGGACTATAAACGAAAATGAAGTAAATATATACTGACCAATGGGTCCAATTTAAGATGAGCAAAGGACTGACGAGGTATTCTCCGAAAGCGTTGGCCTCCGCTACTGCCACCACTGTTGTCCATAGCACACTTTTTCTACATTTCGTTTAAAAAATACACAAAATGCATGTCACTCAAAATGTAATTGAACTACTAAGTAAAAGAAACAAAGTCATATTCAACAGATCTGATACAAAATCTTGACTTCTAGGGCTCCAAATTTTTTAAAAAAGAAGAGAGAAAGAGAGACGTACAAGGGCGACTGAAAAGCGAGAAATGTGAGCAATGTGATTTGATTTGCGAAGACGAAAGCAGAGATCTTGGAATTGAAAACCTAACACACACACCACCACCACCAAACCCCACTAGAGTGGTGTAGTAGTGTTAAGCGGGCGGACACAGGTCAAAATGAGTCCAAACGGTTCAAATGGGTTCGGACCTCGTTTTAAACTCACACATTCGGGCACCGTTCGGTTTGGGTTTGGTATGAACCGACAAAAACCGATAATTGAACCGAAACGACCATTACTACTCAAGTGAACCGAACTGAACCAAACCGGTTCGGCTCGGTTCGGCTCGGTTCGGCTTGCGAGGTGGAGGAATCGGCGGCTGGATCCAAATATTTACGTAAGAAACGAGTTCCAAGCAGAAAACCAAGGAACAAAAGTATTTACATAAGCCAAAGAAACAGAGAAAAAAACTGGATCAAACAAGAATCAAGTTTGAAGAATGAAGCTCACTTGACCAGCTGCGACTTACGAGGAGGAAGCCAATGGCAACGGAACCAGCAGTGGCGTGAGATGAGGAAAACCAATCCGTTGTCAACTTCTCAGACCCAAACCAATTTAAAGTTTGTCAAACAAAAACACAGAGGAGAGGAAATCAAAACCAGTATGTTTTATTATTTATATAAAAATTTGATCAGTTTTAATCAATATAAATAATGAGCTCCACAAACACAATCGGTACTGCCCCTCCAAAATGCCTTTAGTTGGCAACAAAACACACCGCAACCAATCGATCTCTATTAAAAACACTCCCTCTCTCTTTCTCAACGGGGCTAAAATCCAAGCTTTGTTCTGCTCTTACAGCGGCTGCTCTCGCTGTGAGAAGTGAGAACAATCAGCGGCCGTTCGTGAGGGCCGAGAGGAGTCGAAGCGACCACCAGCAGAGGGGAAAATAGGCGGAGACGACGAGGGAGACGATGAGCAGCGATGGGAGGGTGACTAGGAGTCTGCGGTGGCTGTTGGATGAGAGAATTTAATGGTCAGGGTTTTTTGATAGTGGAGTGTGGGGACTGTGGAGGCGAATTAGACGAGGGAACTGGGAAGCCGGAAGCGAGAAAAAAAATTGTGGTTCTTTTTTTTTAATTACATATGTCGAACCGAAAACCGAACTAATTTGACCGGTTTGTGAAAATTAAATGGAATCAAACCGATTTGAAGATTAGATCGGTCCAAAACCGATTGGACCAGTTCAATTTACCGGTTGGATTCGGTTTACTGGTTTTTTTTGCCCATCCCTACCTACAATCACAAATTTGCTTCTGCTTTCTTTTTGCTTCTAAGAAAAGCTATTGGTGCTTTTCCTCCATCACTCTTCATAAAATATATATATAATTAACTCCACTGGCGGTTGAATTCAACTTCGAAGAAAAGCAAGCAATGACGATAGATTGTTTGTTTTTTAAGTATTTCTTAGGTGTATGTCTCCATCTTTATTACAACTAATTCTTTTAAAAACTTATAAATTATATAATTTAATAACCAAATAAATACATGATATATCTATTTTCACAATACGAAATGAAAACTCCACAGCTAAACTTTAACCTTACCATTATGATGGATAAGTCTCTAAACACTTGATATATAAATGGATATGCTTGATAATGATGTAGTTGATTAAAATATATTATTAAATGCTCACTAAGTATTTCCTAATATGGTTAAATTATAATTTGTCAATGTATATAATTTATGAGGGAGTTAAATTAACTATGTGGGTGTACTTAAAATTATTTCATGCCTTTTGTAATTTTACCTATCGAAAAAAGAAAACAATAATTTGAACTATAAATAAACTCTTTTTTTTATTTTAAGGATATAATTACAAAATTAACAATTGTCAGAAACTGTCAAGATCAATCATTAAACGTGCAGGTCTGGATATCTACTCTCATAACGGAAGAAAACTACTCACACAAACTAATAAATGCACATTATATAATATAAACTCTTATCACCAACGTGAGATAAATATGCGCTAATCACTTGAACTATAAGTATACGTACAATATAAATAAACTTCTAATGGAATGTAAATTTTGTCATTCTTTTTTTATTTGTTGTGTGAATTTCAACTCATTATGTAAAGAATTTAAATAATTAATGTTCCTATTGAAAATCATTCACATTATCACACATGGGCAGAGGCACCTTTCTTTTAATTTTTCTTTTTATAGTTTTAGGTATTTTATTATTTTAGATTAAAAAAATTAATTAAAAATTTAATTATCTAATTTAAACTCATAAAAATTAAACTTAACCCAATAAGTCAATTTAATTGCAATAAAAACCTAATAAACCAAACTTAAACTAAATCTCATAAACTAAACTTTTTTTTTTTTTTTGAAATATCACTTGCGGTGCTGGCTACTCGAACCTCGGTCATTGCCAGGCTGAATAAGCGCCTTTACCACCGAACCACATTAGGCGGTGGTCCCATAAACTAAACTTAACATAAACTCAAATTAAATGTATAACTAAAAAGAATAAAAATTAAAACTAGAAAACTTTCCACCACACTTAACCAAACTGTATTTCTCTTTTTCTTTTCTTGTTGAAATAAGAGAGTTGCACTTGTTTTACTTCATTAATTCGTTTAGTGTTGACTCTTTATGTTTCCACATTGAGAATATAACATGAATTTGCAGTTATGAAACTTATTAAATAGTCATTTTGAAATAAGAGAAATGACATTTTTTTTTTTTTTTTACAAACTATTTGGTCATACATTGAGGGCGAACTTATTAATACTATTGACCCAAAATCAATATATAATATATATATATATATATATATATATTAAAATTACATAGTACACAACTTTGGTAAAATCTTGCTAAATTTACATTTCATGCCTATTGTTGGAATTTTTTTCCCCTAATTTTGTATTTGAGGATAAAGATCATTATGTCATCCTAATTAGGTTTATCCTTTATTATTATTAATAATAAGTCTCCCGTAATGTTTATATTTAACTATTATAAATAAAATTTTTACATAATATAAAATAATCGGACTTTTAAATAGAAAAATAAAATTTATAATAGTCCATCCAACATAAAATTTCTAGTTACATCCCTATTATCACATATAGTTCAAAATAGAAAATAAAAATAAAAAGACTCTTCCCTAATCCCCACCGACCTAATAATTTAACGCTTTTAACTTTTTTACCCATATGATTGTGTAAGTGTCAAGATGAAAGATCATAAAATAAAAGTGTAAACGAATAAAGTAAGATTATTAAAAAGATTACAAAGTGTATTGTTTGCTATTGTTTGTTTACATTATTGTTACTATAATTTATGAATGGGTTAACTTATATTAATTTAACTTTTTTACTCCCAACGTTTAAACTTTTGTTTGTTCTTGATATAAGAGTTGTTGGGTTGGCATCCGTTCTCTACCCTTTGATAAAAAAACAAATGGATGGTTAGTACATAACATAAAAAAATTCAAATTAATAGTCTCATCCATAATGAATTATAATGATGATCTATTTTTCATATTATTAACCATAACCCAAAACAATCAATTTTTTCAATACCTTACTAATGGAATATCCTGCATTGAGCATTACCAATCTTCCACTTAGAACCACCGTACACCAAAGTCTTAGAACCAATGCACCTTTAGGGTATATTTCATAGGTAGGTTTGGACTGGATTTGGATAATTTTTTATCCAAACTCATATTTGGTACAAGTTGGGATTGGTCAAAGACAATTTTAACAGTATCAATTTTATTGTCCCGCCTCAACAGGGGGGACAACTTGTCCTATCTTTTTGTTTTTAATATAAAATATTATATTTATATATAAAATATTTTATAAAAATATTATATATCTTTAATATTAAATTTAATTTTTAATATATATTTTTTAAAAAATAATTTAAATAATTTTATTATTTATTTTATTTAAAATTATTTTTAAATAGTTTTATTATTTTTTATTAAATTTATTTTATTAATAAAATAATTTTTAACTCAATTTAATTTAAGTAATTTTTTTTCAATTTAAAATAATTTTATTATATGTGAAAATTAATTTAATTCAGCCTGATTTTATACAATCTCATACTACATCAAACACATCACAGTAATAATTTAATCCAATATATATTGCACCAAACACATTACAGTATTAATTTAATCATATCTAATCCAATTCAATCCATTTGAGTAGTGTCCCTCTTCCCTAAATTACGAATAAATTATAATAGCTTAAAATATATAAAAGTTAGTTTTTCTAAAAATTAATTATAAATAGTTGTATTTATTTTTTTAAAAGTAGTATAAATATTTTATTTAAAAAAATTAATCATATTTAATTTCTATTATTGGTTTAAAACAATTTTTTACTTTAAAATTAATTTAATCTAATAATTAATCAATCTCAAACTATATAAAACATAATAAAAAATTTTATCCAATCTCATACTACACCAAACTATTTTTAATCCAATCCATATTGCACCAAACACATGACAGTACTAATTAGTCCAATACTATCCAATCTAATTCTATAAAAATAATCCAATCAAATCCAATCTAATCCCATGAAACAAACAGGCCTTTAAAGTCACTAATAGGACCAAGCCCAAGGTGGAAAAGTAAAAAGCAAAGTGTAGGTGCTCGTTCTAGTGCTGAGGCAGAGTAAAAAGCTATGGCCCATACTGTTTGTGAATTATTGTGGCTTAAATCGTTGTTGCAGGAATTGAAAGTTTTGGTTGAAGAGCCCATGCGGTTATATTGTGATAATCGGGCCGCTTCTCATATTGCCAGCAATCCAGTCTTTTATGAACATACCATATATATTAAGGCAGACTGCCATTTTATTTAACCACGAACCTTGAGCCAATAGGTAAATGCCTCAATATCCTTAGACAATACACTACCATAATCATATCCTTCTCTAGAGGAACGGTATAGCACTGCTCGGTGCCATTCAATTTACGACTGTCGCAGCTTAGATGAAGGGCGAAAAAGACCTCATTCAGGGGGGTTGAGCCCCAATGAGATACCGTTATGGAAGAGCTAGAATTCTGATACTGTGTTAAGACCTATTGACCAAGGGACGATTTATAATATTGGACTATTGGTATTGTCCGTTTAGTGAGTCGAGCTCAAGTATTAAAAAACCATAAAGCCTTTGTTTAGTTATATATTAATCTGAATATTAAGTAAGTAACAGATAAATAAATAGTACATTAGCAATCAATTGAGTTTCCAACTAGGGACAATAAGGGAGATGATAAGATTTATGTAGTGATATGTCTTTTACACTCAGATCATTAAAGTTGTAGATTCAATTTATATTTGTCTCTTTAAATCTCAAATTAAAAATTATATTTTTAGGGAGAATTGTAAATATCCTCATGACTTTTAATGAAATGTCAAATCAATTCCTCTAGTTTAAAAAATTAGAAAAAAAAAAAAAACTCATTTGGTTAGTTGATCGTGAAATTAACTTTAATTGACTTTGATTAAATTTAACAAAATATGTTTATTTAAGTGACACTAGATAACCAATCCAAAAAATAATAATAATAAAAGTACTAATTTTTTTAGAAAATAAAAGATATATAGTTTAAAAAAATCTGAATATATTTAAAAAATAAATAATATTAGAATGTTCAAATTTTTTTCTTTTTTAAAATTATGTTCAAACAATATGACATGAATTGTAACCACTATGTAAATATGAAATAATATGTTAGTTAAACTAATTTGCCATATCCCTTCAGAAAATGATTTGAACACTCTAACACTGCTTTTAAAAAATATGTTATAATTAAATAATAAAATCGGTATTGAGAATTATATACACTCACGGATATATATTCATATTCTTAATACCTTTTGTTACTATATATTATATATTATTTAGGTTTTATTATATTATTTAATTTTAAAGATTTTATTTTATTTATAATATATCTTATAATTTTTTAAGCAGCTGATTTTATTATTATAATATTATTAGTATTTTTTTTTCAATTATTTATATTCAGTTATATAGTAAATAATCTACACAACCATATTTAATTAGATTTAACTAAAATCAATTAATGATAGAGGTTTTTTTTTTTTTTTCTTTGATCAAAATTAGAAAGTTTGATTTAACATTTCATTAAAAGTCAAGTGATTATTTGTAATTCTCCATTTTTATTATATTAAACAACTTATGCAAAACAGTTTCCAAAATATGTCTTTTCAAGAAATACCATTTTTTTTTTTAATTTTCTATGCAAAAATAATCAAAGTTTTTATGAAATATTAAATTTGTCAATTTTTAAAAATTTTGTTGTTTTTATAAATCTTTCTATATTTTGGACAAAATTATTCTTAATGAATTTTTAATTTTTTTAAAAAATAATTTGTTTTTTCTGGTGGCTTTTTACAGACCTCCGGCAATGAAGGTCTATTGATAATTGAGGTGATTTTTATTTTTTATTTTTTAAAAATATTTATTAAAAAAATAAAATAATTTAAAATAAAATATAGAGATATTTTTGTCACTCTAGGCGTTAAAATTGACAGTAATGGAGTTGTTTTTTTTTTTTTTTTAAAGTGGAAAAATAGAAAAGTAAATTATGTTTTAATATATTATTTAAATTATCATATTGGGTGGTAGTAAATATAATGGTAGTAGGACACCATAACATAAATGATTGTATTGTAGGATAGTATGACCCGAAGCAGTATCCTGATTTCTTGATGGAAAGAAAGATCTGCTTAAATTCTGCCATTCTAGATTTTTTGGTAAAAATTTATATATGAGTCAATTATCATTTTATACAAAAATATATATTGGATTAGTAAATAAAAAGTTAATGAAAAAAGGACAGAAAAGAAAATCCCCTAAAATATGTAATTGACAGTGATTTTGCCTAAAGATATGTATGTACTAGATTATAATAGACCGTATAAATCTTCAATTTCAAAAATTGTTCATTGGGGTATCCAAATTAAAGCAAATATATATATTTTTTGTATTTTTTTAGTTTACTGGGAGAGAGAGAGAGAGAGGATGAGAACTTCGATACGCAAAATTATGGTGATAGCTGCTTCTTGATTTTTGGATTGTTGTTTATGGTTTCTCATAATGGTTTGTTCATTAATAAATAATCAATACTTTTATTCACTAGCTTTTAGATTTCAATTTCTATTCGGTCTTTAGAAAAATTTAAATCTATTCAATCTTTAGATAAAACCTTTATTTTTTTCACGTAACAATTAATAGGTTTAAAATGAATCAATTAACCTTTTTTTTAAGTGGTCAAACAATTTAAAAAATAAAAATAAATAACTAAAAATAAAAAAATAAAAAATCATTACTTTTACTTAATTCTAAATCACCGAATTAATATTCAAATTATTTTCTTCAAGAAATATCCTCTCAAAGATAACATATTTCCAATTTTATTATAATTTTATATATATACATTTATTTATTTTAATATATTACTTATGATAAATGACTTAAAAAATTTTTGTTTATATTATGCAGTGTTGATGTCCTCACTTTCAACACCATTATTGAACTTTCAATTTTTTTATTTAGTTTTTATAAAGTAAAATTTTTATATCATTATTCATCATATATAATAATGAATAAAATCTTATCAATATTTACACAAAAATAATTTAGGATTGGTTAAATTATTTATTTTTAGTTGTTTATATCATATTAAATAAAAACTACATAACAACTAATAGTAATAAATGTATAAATGTCAAATTATTTATTTTCAAACAATTTTATTTTTTTTGAAAAAAAAAACACGTTGACACTATATTCAGAAGTGAGGGAAAAAAAAATATGTCATTCAGATTTTAAGTTTCAATCTTCAGTAAAATTTAGGATTATCCAGTCCTAAAAAAAAAAAAAAAACCCTAAATTACTCATTTTGAGTTTTAACTTGTTTCCCCTATTGAAAATGTCTCTCTCATCTCTCTCTTACCGCACCTTCTTCATCATTGTCTTTGAATTTATCTAATATCTAAAAATCGCTAAAGGATTCTCGATCTATATTATCCTTACTAAACACATTCGTAGCTACCACTTTTTCAAAGCTTTAGATATAAAGTTTTGCAAATCCTCACAAGGTAGTTTACATACTCTATTTCATTTAACAACCATGAAATACAATATTTCCTCTTAGTTTTACTATGATATGTGAAAAACTAACATTTAGTTTCTTAGTGATTCCAAGCTCGATATAACTTTCCAAAAACTTTATTTAGCAAGACCAAATTAGAGTGTAAATATGATTTTTTGTAAGCGTATGAACATTGATTTTGTTAACATGTACTCTTAGCGTGTGATCGCATATTATTAATGTATAATCACATACTATTAATTTGTCCTCACGCACTTTTAGCGTGTAATCACATATTATTATTGTGTAATCACTTACTTTTAGTATGTAAATGTGCAAAGCTATGGAAGATGTCAAAATGTTTATCCGTTATGGTAGATGATGGGTGGGCCATAATTATGAGGATGGTGATTCAAAAATGATGTTTGCTCCACGAGATTTGACTTATTATGGCTTGTTGAAGATGGTCGAAGATATTGTCAGTGTTCGAGGAACCAAACGCTGATGTCAAGTATCTAATCATACAAATCACCACAAAACAAACAAATAAGTTTAGGCATATTTAAAACTTCCTACCTGAAGCTTTAAGCCTCAGACTCACACCTCTAACTACTACTTTTTTTTTTTTTTTTCTTCTCATTTTCCAGGTGTCTTATCCGAGGTACAAGCATTGTTTAACTTTTCGACCTACCTAATTAAACCTCCCAAGTTGACCTTACATAAGGTCACCTTGCATTTTTAATTGGTGGAAAATTTTCTATCAAAACTATTTTTTAAAACAAAATATTAAAAATAGAATAAGAATGAAAATACTATTCTAGGTATTAATTTTGATTTGTTTAAATATAGTTTTACCTTTGGCCCACATGTATAACCACTAAGTCAAGAGTTAATATGTGTTTCATTGTAACAGTTATATCTTTCTTAGAGCGCGTTTACTAATAAGGTATTCTAATGAGAGAAATGAACTTAATTCCTGATTTGTGATTACAATGTATGCTAAAAATAGATAGGAATCAAAATACGTGAACCCCGGACTCAAATTAAAAATTAAGTTTCTATTGAAAGTGAACTTAATTTTCTCCCACATAAGGAATTAAGTTTCCTTTCTTGATTCTTTTTCTTATAAAACTTAATTTCGTTCAATTTTTATTCCAAATTAGTAAATGCACCTTTAAAGTCACTAATAAGATCAATCCCAAGGTGGAAAAGTTAAAAAAAAAAAAAAAACCAAAGTTTAAGTGCTCGTTCTAGTGCTCAGGCAGAGTAAAAAGTTATGGCGCATACTGTTTGTAAATTATTGTGACTTAAATCGTTGTTGCAGGAATTGAAAGTTTTGGTTGAAGAGCCCATGCGGTTATATTGTGATAATCGGGCCGCTTCTCATATTGCCAGCAATCCAGTCTTTCATGAGCGGACCATACACATTGAGGCGGACTGCCATTTTATTTAACCACGAACTGCAAACCAATAAGTAATGCCTCCATGTCCTTAGACAATGCACTACAGTCGTCATATCCTTCTAAGGAGGAACGGTATAGCCCCGCTCTGATGCCATTCAACTTACGACTCTCGTGGCTTAGATAAAAGGCGGAGAAGACCTCATTTAGAGGGATCGAGCTCCAGCGAGACATCGCTATGGAAGAGCTAGAACCCTGACATTGTGTTAGGACCTATCTGACCAAAGGACTATTTATAATATTGGACTATTGATATGGTTCGTTTAGTGAGTGGAGCTCAAGTATTAAAAAACCATAAAGTCTTCGTTTCATTATATATTAATCTGAATATTAAGTAAGTAACAAAGAAATAAACAGTACATTTAAAATCAATTGAGTTTCCAACTAGTGACAACGAATTGAATGTGATAAGATTGATGTAGTGATATGTCTCTTACATTCACATCATTGAAGATATAGACTCAATTAATATTTGGCTCTTTAAATCTCAAATTGAAAAAATTTTTTAGGAAGAATTGTAAATATCATCCAGACTTTTAATGAAATGTCAAATCAATCCCCTTAGTTTAAAAAATTAGCAAAAAACCCCATTCCGATAGTTGATTATTAAATTAACCTTAGTTGACTTTAACTAAATTTAACAAAATATGATTATTTAAGTGACACTCTATATAACCAATCCAAAAACCAATAAATAAAAAAATATACTAAGTTGTTTTAGAACAAATTTTAAAGTATATTTAAAAAATAAATAATATTAGGATGCCCAATTTTTTTTTTTAAAATTATGTCCAAATAATATGGTATGAGTTGTAACTACAATATAAATATGATATTGTTGAGAGTAATTTCTGATACACAAGACCACGTTACCACGTGACATGGATAGGATTAATCATAGGATCGAAACGTGGTCATTTCATCCTCATACAACGAGAACTTGCTCGACTTAATTTTCCCTCTATAGCGACGAGAAGTCCCTCGACATCACTTCCTTTATGTGTCGTCGAGAGACCGATCAGTCATAGAAAGAGACTTCCAAGTACAATAATAGCCCTCACAGTGCATTTATTACCCGTCAAACCAGTATTTATGATGAATTGTACAACCTTTCTTAGAAAGAGTCTACACACATTTAATGCACCTAATAACATTGATAAGCAGGTATGACCATATGCATTAATTGTCCAACGTTGCAGGCCGCCTACCAACCATTCATGCTGTCACAGCCCTGAGAACGTGCTTTGAGAAGACAGTTATTCACTGATTAAGGTAATGATAAGGTGTCCATCAACTGCTGTGATAATCTGACCATACCCTGAACTAAAGGAGCACAAGAGGAATGTTGGACACCTATACATAAGAGCAATAAATAAGAACAAAAGTATAATTTATTATAACTCACCAACCCTTAAAACTCTTTCAACTTGATCATTTATTTCTCCATAATATCTGAACTGACTTGATCGTCGTAGTTTAACCACTGGCACTAGTCCGGCACTCCTCATCGATCTTTCTTTACTTTCATCTATCTCTTTAGGTGCTCAGTGATTGCCAGATTCTCGCTATTGCCAAAAACCCTCTCTCAATCCTTGAAGATCGAACTATCAAATTAACCATTAAATCATTCTATGTAGCATCATTGACGATTGTTAATCATCTGATATATTTTTTTTACAGTCAACATAAATAATATGATAGTTCAACTTATTTGTCACATCATTTGAAAAAATAATATTATAATTAATAATAAAATCATCATTAAGAATTAAAATAAAAAGAAAATTATTTTAAAATGTAAAAAAAAAAAATTATATACGCTCACGGATATATATCCATATTCTCAATATCTTTTGTTACTATAATATATATTATTTGGGTTTTATTTGTATTATTTAATTTTAAAGGTTTTCTTTTTTATAATATATCTTATAATGTTTTAAGCAGCTGATTTTATTTTTATTAGTATGTTGTTTTTCAATTTTTTTTTTTGAGAATAAAATATATATAAAACCAAAACCAAGAGAACAACAATCATCCAGGACAATCGTCTTGCACAAAACACTCCATAAGCAAAGGACAAGAATCCAACCAAAAGGACCCCGAAACTGAGCTAAGAGCAAGCCTAGCGAGAGCATCAGCCACCCTATTAGCAGACCGAGGAACAAATGAAAAACTAAGAACAAAAGAAAAACAATTAGAATGCAAAATATCAGCAATCACCAAACCTAAATTAGAAGAAGAGATAGACCCTTTGCGCAGAGAATTAATAACTCCCAACGAATCCGACTCCATATGAACCGGAGCCAGACCAGAATCACGAACAAATTGGATTCCATATAATATAATTGTAGCTTCAACTAAAAGTGGAGAAAAGCTTGCCAAAAGTGGAACAACACCAGCACCTACCACCAAACCTGCTGAGTTGCGGATGACAAAACCAATACCGATGAAATTGGAATCAACAACAACACTGGCATCTGAGTTGAGTTTCAAAGTTTCAGCAGGAGGAGGGCACCAACGAGGTGAAACAGACACCCGCGAGGAAGAAGACAGTAGGTTCTCATGCAGATTTTCAAGCCAATAATTGTTTTTCAATTATTTCAATTCAGTTATATATTAAATATCTATATAACTATATTTAATTAGATTTAACCAAAATCAATTAACAATAGAGTTTTTTTTTTTTCATTTTTTAAATCAGAATTTTACATTTCATTAAAAGCCAAAAGATTATTTGTAATTCTCCATTTTTTTATATTAAACTACTTATGAAAACGGTTTCCAAAATATGTCTTCTAAAGAAATACAGTTTTCTTTTGAGAGATCGGTCAAATATAATACAAAAACTAACTGATTTTGTGAGATTAACATTAACTTAATAAAATTTAAGAAATAGTATTATTTTAATAGAAACCTAATTTTATCTTCATAAAGTGATTTTCACCCATTTTTTTTGAAAAAATTAAAAAGAAAGTGAGAACTACATAAATAAAAAAAATTAATTTTTTTTTTGTAAATTTTTCTACGGCAACCTTCACTTGATAAAAAAAAAAAATTGTAATTGTATAGATCACGGCCAAGTGCCAAATAAAAGTAATACACACAAAACAAAACAAAAGAACTGAAAAAAAAAAAATTACTTGGGACTAAGTATAAATTTTTTTTTCCAAAACTTTTTGTTTTTTTCATATTTGTTTTTGGAAAGCATTATTGTCATAATATATTTTTTGGTGTTATTTCTACTCAATTTACTGATTTGGTGCTATTTCCATAAACTCAATTCAATTTAATGCTATAAAAATTTGAAATATTAAATTTATCAATTTTTAAAAATTTTATTGTTCTTATCAATTTTCTATGTTTTGGATAATATTATCCTTAAAGAATTTTTTTATTTTTTAAAAATTAATTTTTTTTATGGAGGCTATTCACATACATCCGGCAATGGAGGTTTGTTGATAATTGAGGTCATCTCCATTTTTAATTTTTTTTTAAAAATTTATTAAAGAAAAAAATAAAATAATTTAAAATAAAATATAGGGGTATTTTTTGTCACTTCAGGCGCTAAAATTAACAGTAGTAGAATTTTTTTTAGCATATCGACTCATAATTCAAGTGTTTAGTGTACTGATTGATCTCGACACGTCTCGACAATTATTAATTTTATAATTACTTAAAAAAAATAGAATTTTTTTTAAAGTGGAAAAATAGAAAAGTAAATTATTTTTTGAATATTTTTAGCTATATATATATATGGGGAAGGAATGGGGACACAAATTTCAACACAATATTTTACACCATTTATTAGCCATTGCAATTGTATCTCTAAGATATGAATAGTTAGGATTTAATAAATTTATTTTATTTAATTCTCCCCCTCCCCTCCACCAGATGCATTTTTTTTTCTCCTCTAATTTTTTTTTTTTTGGTTTTATCTTCTCTTATATTTTCTCTACACCGTCTTCTTTTAAATTTATTTTAATTATTCTTTATTTATTAAAAGAGTAATTATTATTATTACAAAAAGAGATATTTAGTATTTTTTTCATTTATTTATTTTTTCTTTAATTATAAACATATTAAAAATGATATATTTGATAATGGTGGAAATAAAATTAATAGAATAGAAAGAGAGAAAAATGTAACTAATGAGGGAAAAATCTAAGGGGGTGTATTCAATTTAGAATTTATTGGAGTTTGATGGATTTTTTTAAGTTATAGATTTTGGTGGAGTTCACGAATTCTATAGATTCGATATAGATTTTGTAAGAAATAGTTTGTTGGACTTGTCCACATATTTATATGGAATTTGATGAATTTTTAATAATTTGTCTTAAAAAAATATTATTTAATTAATAATAGTTTAAAATCTATCAAATTTCATGGGAGTAAAACAAGATTTGTCATGTGACTTTTCATTTATATTTTTCATTTTAAAATCCATCAAAATCCATTCAATTCCATCACTTAAACAAAATCTGTAAAGCCTATGACTTTTTGAATACACTTAGATTTCGATGGAATTTTTAAAAGTTTATAAAAAAAATCTGGATTGAATATACCCAAATTTCAACGTAATTTTAAAAATTCCAACCAATTCTAGAGTGAATACAGTTCCCTAAATATATTAGATTAGGAAAGAAAATTTTGGGAGAGAAGAGAGAAATTAAATAAATTAATGATGGAGAGATGTGAGGTTATTAAATCTTATCAAATACTGTGTTAAAACTTGTGTCCCCTGATCCTTTCCGTATATATGTGTGTGTGTATATATATATATATGGAGCAGGATTGGCAGCCCCTAAAAATTACACAAATTGTTACACAATTTATTGATCCTTAGATTACAATGAATTGAATAGTTGAGATGCACTCATACTTTTAATTGCAATCACATTAGTGCACTTCAAATAAATGTATTCTCCCTCCTCTCTTGTAATTAATAAATTATTTAATAATTATTTCTCTCTTTTATCTCTCTGATTACTATTCTCTCTTATATTTATCACCTTGTATAAATTTATATTCATAAATTTATTTTTCTTTCTTTTCTCTCCCAGATAGTATTTTTTTTTTCATACTTATCTTTCTTACTCCTATTTAGAGTAAATTCATCCTCATAAATACAATTTTAATGTAGTCAACTCTTTTTTTATTCAAATACTCATCATAACTTATTAGAAGAGCAATCATCATACCTTAATAAAAACATACAATATTTTATTTTTAAAATTTAAATTATAAATTTATAGAAATAAAAATGGATAAAATATTTATTTTTTTTTCTTTTTTGAAAGAAGAAAATTCATTACTAGCTTGTATGTTTAGGAAAGTTCTTGCTTTTGAAAATTAAAAAATAGGCTTAGCTTAGCATTGATTTTAATTAAAATAATACTTTTATAGTTTTATTTTATTTAACCAAATTAAAAGTTGGTAAGAAAATAGGATGAGAGTATTAAAATATGAGAAAAATGTTAAAAATGGGAGACAAGAAAGAAAAATAATTATTAAATATTTTATTAATTATGAGAGAAGAAAGAGAATAAAGTAAAGGAGAGAGAAAAAAGCAGATGTATTTAAAATGTATTAAAGTGATTGCAATTAAAAGTATGAGTGCATCTCAACCATTCAATTCATTGTAATCTAAGGATTAATAAATTGTGTAACAATTTGTGTAATTTTTAGGGGCTGCCGATCCTGCCCCTATATATATATATATATATATATATATATATATATATATATATATATATATAAAGAACTAATTACACTCAACCTACCTAAGGTTTGGTTAATTACACTTGGAATCAAAGTTTGCATTAATTGACACTGACCTCCCCTCCCGTTAAGTTTGATCGTTAAAATAAATGGCTGACCATCCAAAAATATTAAAATGATCAAAATACCCTTGGTTAAAAAATTAAAAATATAAAAAAATAAACTTTTCAAAAAATAATAATAATTATATAAATAAAAAATAAAAATAAATGTTATCTAAACAAATGAATCTAGTCCATTTTTAAAAAATATCTAAAAAATTTGTAAAATAATAATTTGAGATTTGTAAAAAAAAATCCAGATCCAATCTAGACCGTCTATTAGAACCATCATATCTGATGAACGATCCAGATGATATCTTGATCAATTTTTTTTAAAAAAAATTAAAAAGTCCAGATTTGATCTGGACCGCCTCCACCATGGACAAATCTCCATGGATGGAGCTTCCATCTCTCCATGGAGTTCCCCCTGCCACTGAAAAGTTAAGGCGGGGAGGTTCGGCGAGGGAGGTGAGCCTCCCCCACGACAGGGACACCTTCCTATTGGCAAAATAGGGCGACGTCCCCATCGTGGGGGAGGCGAGACCTCCCCACGACGATCGGGGGAGGCTCGCCTCTCTCGCTGAGCCTCCCTGCCTCCTCCTTTCGACAGCGAGGGGAACTCCATGGAGAGATGAAAGCTTCATCCATGGATATCTGTCCATGATGAAGGTGGTCCAAATCAAATCTGGACTTTTTAATTTTAATTTTTTTTAAAAAAAAATTGGTCACGATACCATCTGGATCGTTCATCAGATCTGAATCTGATGGTTCTGATGGATAGTCTAAATTGGATCTGGATTTTTTACAAATCTCAAATTATTATTTTACAAATTTTTTAGATATTTTTTAAAAATGGACTAGATTCATTTGTTTAGATAAAATTTTTCTTATTTTTTTATTTATATAATTATTATTTTTTAAAAAAGTTTATTTTTTATATTTTTAATTTTTTAACCAGGGTATTTTGGTCATTTTAATATTTTTGGATGGTCAACCATTTATTTTAACGGTCAAACTTAACGGGAGGGGAGGTCAGCGTCAATTAATGCAAACTTTAATTCCTAGTGTAATTAGTCAAATCTCAGGTAGGTTAAGTGTAATTAGTTCATATAAAAATCACCACATTAGACGGTAGTAAATACAATTTTTTCTTAAATTTTGTAAAATCGGTTGGTTTCATTGAATATAGTAAATTGGTAGTAGTAGGACTCCATAACATAAATTATTGCGTAGGATGGTATGACCCGAAGCAGTATCCTGATTTCTTGATGGAAAGAAATATCTGCTTAAATTATGCCAGGTGATATAGCATATCAAATTCTAGATTTCCATTTCATATAGAAAGATATTGGATTAGTAGATGGAAAGTTAATGAAAAAAGGAAATAAGTATTTTGACAGAAAAGAAAATCCCCTAAAATATGTATTTGACACTGATTTTGCCTAAAGATATGTACTATATATTATAATAGACTCTATAAATCTTCAAAAATTGTTCATTGGGTATCCAAATTAAAGCAAATATATATTTTTCTATTTTTTTTTTAGTTTACGAAGAGAGAGAGAGAGAGGATGAGAACTTGGTTATGCAAAATTATGGTGTTAGCTGCTTTGATTTTTGGATTTCTGTTTATGGTTTCTCATAATGGTTTGTTCATTAACAATCCCAACTCCTCCTTCTTCTTCGGCTTTTCTTGTTTCCATATATTTTCTTTGTTTCACTTGCTAATCAATTTGCACGTAAAAGCATCCAGAAAGCGTTTTTCACATTTAAGCAAATATCAATTTCTTCATACATGTATATACCACATTGTGATGGTGTACTTTCGTATTGACACTACATTTTTAAACAAAATTAAAGTTATGGGTTTGTATTTATTTTAATTTTGTTTACAAAATTTAATTTATTATTTTGTTTTTGAATCAGTGGATTGAAATCGAATGAATGTAAGTTGTCTCCACTAACTATATTTAAAAAAGTTATAATTTTTAATATTAATAAAAATAAAAATATTATTTTTTAAAATTAATTATAATTAATTATATTTATTTTTAAAAAATAGTATAAATATTTTATTTTAAAAAATTTAACTAAATTTAATTTAATTTAAATTTTATTATTAATTTTAAACTAACATATTTCACACTGTATAAAATATAAAACACAAGAATATTTTTATTCAATCTCATTATATACCAAACAAAAGACATCAATATTTTTAGTCCAATCTATATTGTACTAAACAGATGACTATACTAATTAGTCTAATCCAATCCATAAAAATAATTCAATCCAGTCTTGCGTACCAAAATTACTTATTGCTATTACTCTTATTTATTTTTATTTTTATATTTTCAGGTCTTCAAAAGGACAAGATGTCAACGGAATTCAAACCCTTCGTTTCAGTTGGAAATAATACCTTTCTTGCATGGGGTCGTAAATTGCTAAATTCAGGTAATAATGGAATGTGATTTATTTATTATTTTTTTAACTTAAAAAAAGGAAAGATTTGAATTTATATGCTCAACTTAATTATCAGATTATAATATTATAAAAAATTATTATATTTTTTAAAATTAAATCTCTTGTCTTAAATTGTTAAATTATAAATATAAATATTCCCTGCTATTAGTTGACTTTTATCCAAATTAATTGTTAATCAAATTTTTTGGACAAATGACCATTTTTCTCTTAATGTATTTAATATTTTATTATTCCTAATAATTATTTAAAATTTTAATTATATAAAAATAAATAAATAAAATAAGCCACCACAGATCAAATGGATCTCCACGATATGATCTTATTAGATAGAGGAGACATCTAATCAGATGATAGATCTACTCCTAGCGACGGTAGATATGTTTTGCTGGAATAGATCACCATCTTTGCATGAAAGAGCAATCTGCTCCTCCATCGAAGAGCAGATCTTCTCCTCCATGCTCCTTCGATGAAGGAGCGACGATCAACAAAGAGCGTTTGCTCCTTTGTTGAAGGAGCAAAATGAGGGAGTAGAAGCATATTTTAATATTCTCTATCCATTTTTTATTTAATCAATTTTAAAACAATTAATAATATATTTTGAGTCGAAAAGATCATTTTACCCCTTAATAGTTATCTTCTAACTGATGACTACTAACAATAGTGAATATTTATGTTAATTTTGATAAAAGGTTCATTTACGTGCAATTAGATATAAATTAGTGGTATATTGTGCAATTACCCCACTAAAATTAATTACTTATTTTCTTTTTCCCTAAAAAAAAAAAGGATAAAAAAAAAAAGAAAAAAAGAAGAAGCATTGACTTATTCTTATCATAGAATCCGAGTAATGTTATTATAATGGAATGAGAAGTTGCATACTCAAAGTATGAAAATTGAAGTTGTGTAAATTTGCAGGAGGAACAGAAGCAAACGGGCAATGTTCAAAGGATGACATAAAGATAATACAAGGGACATTCCCTCCCCAACCAAGTGGAATACCAACATACAGGGTGGAAATTATAAACACTTGTGCAATTGGCTGTGCAATTGGAGATATCAAAGTCTATTGTGGAGGCTTCACCTCTGCAAACCTCATTAACCCTACAATATTCAAGCACCTTCCCAACGAAGACTTTTGCCTTGTCAACAACGGCGCCCCTCTTAAGGGTGGTGCCATGGTCTCCTTTATCTATACCACCACCTTCATGTACAAGTCCTTTTCAGTCTCCTCCGTTACGTGCCCTTCGTCTTAATCCACCGTAACTGATTTTTTTTTTCTTCAGTTGTGTGGTAGGAATTTAGGATGGTTACATGATGTGGTGATATCCTAGGTCTTTTAGTATGTATCTCATTGAGTGCAAAAGACAAATAAACTTGTCCACAATTACTCTGTTTTGAATTCTATATTTTGCTTTGATATGACTGGAAGCTTGTACAGAGTACAATTTACAAATATGAAACATTAAACCTAAACCACCTGACACAATACCAAGAAAACTAACATAAGATTTTTGACAATGAATGACTTATGTTGCAATGGGCAATTGCTTAAATAATGGGTTACTCCAGGTGATCAATACATCTTATAACTAGGTTTGGCATAATAATGCAAAGAATATTGAAGTTGACCCTTAAGTTTTCAGCTAAAAGAATGTTAACCTAAGCTTTAGAATCACCAATCTCAACGTTCTTCACTGAATCATCCTTTATCTGCTTCAAAAGTTCCACATCCTCTTCTGAGAAATTCTCTTTCATATGAGTGAGGGTCTTGGAATTAGCTTGCTTTTCAACCTCCATTGCCCAACTATAGACTACCATGCCAAGTACAGCTAGAGCCATCCCAAGTATATTTTTCACGGTCAGCTCTGAATCAAAGAGCAACCACCCCAATGTCAGGACACAAACGGTTTTCATGTGGCCTAAAACCTGGAAAGATACAGCTGAGAAGCGTCCAATGCATAGGTATTGGCTCACGTTGCAGAAGACTGCCAAGGAGCATGAAAGTAGTATAAAAAACTGCAAAGATTCCAATCAGCAGCCATTCAGTAAAACTTAAATATCAAACAGGCTGCAAAGAGATCTGAAGAGGCACTGGAATTACTTACAAATGCACCAGAAGACAACTTATAATCTGATAAGAGTTTGCCACTTAGAAAGTAATCAATGAATGGGCCAGTCACAACAAGGGA
This sequence comes from Xanthoceras sorbifolium, assembly GCA_003430845.1. Taxonomy (NCBI): domain Eukaryota; kingdom Viridiplantae; phylum Streptophyta; class Magnoliopsida; order Sapindales; family Sapindaceae; genus Xanthoceras; species Xanthoceras sorbifolium. Next base: position 13,350,795 of record CM010612.1, read on the forward strand.
TAGAGCTTGTATGGGGGCTGTCTTGCTAAGCAATTCAAAAGAACCTATGGAGTACTTTTTCTGTAAGGAACCAATTGACTGTTCACAAAATAATTGACAAACAAACATCAGAGATTGTGAATCAATGATTTGGATTTAAAAAAAATATTAATAAATAACTAAGAGAGATATAATTGTGCTTCCATGAAAAAATTATCTAGCAGGCAACAAAAATAACAAATAGAAATTGAATTATAAACTCTATGAACTAATGCAGAAACCTGATGGGTTAACTTTGCACCTTTGTCACCCATGCTCTACGAACTCCTTACAATTATAAGCAACTCAGCAATAAATTTCATTTGTTAAAACATTATTCAGTTTGCATTTATTGCCAATTACATTTCCTTGTTAATAACATAAGGTAACATGAATAGTAATAAAAAAATGATTAATTCCAAAATAAGGGTGACTGGTGACCACAAGTAAAAATTAAGCATCTTTGCTTGAGCGATGCACTATTTACAGTTCTCAACCAATTTTCGTACTTCCAAGTCCTGGGTTGGCCATAACGCTTCATGTTATAGGCAATTGCAAGTTTATTTGGCTAAGATAGAACTAGAAGATGAATCTAGTTTCTACATGAGCAGATGCTCCGAGTGGACAAAAACTGGCGTGAGCAAATGTCAGATGCAATTGCAGTATGAATAGGGATTAAGTTTTCTATTTCTATCAGATGAAGACGTCCGCAATCAAAATTAGAAGAGATCAAAATGACAGCTGTTCTAAGGTAGCCATTTGTAATGTCTGCATGCTAAACACATGCATTGAGATTCTATCTAAATATAACCGTCATACATGTAAGAATTGGTAAGAGAGAAACCATAATGTGTAAGGGGTACAAGCAACACAACAAGACTCACCAACTAATGAGCCATATCATATAAAATACATCTTTCCGCCATAAGAAACACCGAGAACTTGTATCTTTCATACATGTCATATTGACGTGATTAAGTAGTGGGATTCATTATATCAGTTCACTGTGGTTGACATTGCATATGCAGATCCACTCAGCAAACAGAAATTGAACCTTAAAATCTATATGCCCTGATATATATTGCCTTTCTACCTTACCCAAAGGGAGATCTGCAGTTGAAGGCTTTCTAGGTCTATATAAATACGAGAAAAAAAAAAGGGGGATTGTTCAAGAAATACTTACAATCTGTTGTAAAGATGTAGACAAGATTGCCACAGTGGCACAAAGAAATCCCTTGGCATTAATTTTGACATCAGTCACTGTACATACGCCCACACCTATTACCACCACCCCAACAGCCATCTTCACTTCCTTGGAATAGTGTTTACTATGAAGAATCCATTCCATCACACAAACCACTGGAATCATGCTTAATTTTGAAATCTAGAGCACAAAGATAATAATTAAGATCAAGTCTTAAGGCAACTCATATTTTATTTGCGTAAAAAGCAAAAGGGTAATAAGACTCAGTAACCTGATAAAATCCAACAGAATTCAGCATGAGGCTAAGGTTCATCCCTGTGATGGACATATTAGCAACAATTGAGAACCAAAGAAGTTCCCATAAGGGAACATGCTTTGATGCAGAATAACCAGCAGCATTTGACACCAAACCAACCAATGCAGTCACAGTGAAGTGGAAGCCAGTTAAAGTTGTTGCTGGATAGCAGTAAACACTTATAAAATTCAACAATACACCAACTGACAACAATTCTTAATCACAGCTATTTTCAATTTGGTTGTTTGTTTTTCAATTAAGAACACAAACTAGAAAGCATTTTAGAAATAGAGAGAAGAAAACAAACCCTCATATCCCCAAAACATTCTAAAATTGATGTACAAGGTAAACCAAGAATAGAGATATAAAGATGCGATAATTGACAAGTAAAAACTAACCAAACCCAAAGGCAAAACCATTTGGAGACATGAGCTGCTTGTTGGCCATGATAAGTCCGACAGAGCTGACAATATTCATGCCCCAAGCACCTACATCCGACACGGACGACGAGGGTGATGATTTACTCTCCCCCTCCATCTTCATATCTCTCTGTCTGTGGATTCAGTAAAATCACCCAACTTCCTCCTCTCAGAAAGAGAGCTAATGACGGATGATGATATTTGAAGAAAAGTTAGGGAGAGAGGAGAGCCAGCCCGCCAGCAAGAAACTGAATGACGGCCACGTTAATAATAAATAATGTAAAAAAAGGCATCTGGAGTTTTTGTCGTTAGTGATAATGAAGCGTGTGATTGAATCAATACATTACAATACAAGTTATTGTTGGGATCATATAGTGTTTGTCGGAAAACTGCAAGTGAAGTGAAGTCCGTCCTTCCCTTTATTCACGCGTCACTCTTCTTGGCTTCCTTTTTCCAGTTTTGACTTTTCAAGCTTCAACTAAACTAACCGTTAATTTTTAACGAAATCTAACGGCTAAAAGAATATATGCATGTTTCAACGGAACATGAATTGTATTACAAAACAGTTAATGTGATTGATTGAGGGTTACGTACGGGGCTGACCAAAAAATAAAAAACCCATTTCACATAGAAACACCCATTAGATAACGTTAACGTAATGAAACACAACTATTGTAAAATTAAATAGATAGATTTATTAATATCAAACGTTGAACATTGACTTTTGTAACTTTGAATGGAATGGTAGATTGGAAGCCCTCATTTCATAACACACTCCTATCCTATCCTATCCGAGGTATTATCTACTCTTCAACCCACCGACTATCTTTTACTACGTTTCTAACAAGATTTTTGTTTTCTTCAAAATATTTCCAAACAAGGATTACATTTTCTTCAAAAGCATATGCTCAAATTTTCTCACTTAGTTAGTGGGACATGTTTCCAGCTGTCCATACGAGCTTTGGTCACATCACGCTGCCACTGCGCACATTGGCTGCTGTGTGTGATTTGGGGGGCAGCTGTCATGACAGAGAAATGGTCTCTTCTCAATTTTAAAAGAGAACGTGTATTGATTCCAAACGAGTTATTTTTTAACAAAATGAAACAATAATACTTGGTAACACGAGATTTTTAAAAAACACATCTAATCCCCAGAAAATAAATTAAATTATTCCAGGAAACAGATTGTTTATGGTAAATTATAAGATATAAAATGTATCAATCAGATGGCAACAAACAGACAGCATAGACAAAGAAAGCATCAAGTTGTCATCATCAACTTTCAGCTTACTAATGTAATTCATCTAACACACTGACAAAATCCAACATACACATTCCACCACTCTTCCATTTTACAGGAAAGCATCCTTCTCCAATAGCTTTAGTACCTCATGCTGGTTGTTGAGCTTAGCAACGTCAATAGGAGTCTTGCCGTCCATGTTTTGAAGAGTTCTGCATTAAATTCACAGGGGTTAATACAACAGAGAGATATAAATGAGCACATAAAAATCCCATTAAACGGAAATTTATATTAATTAATAGGCTATTGGCTTACACAGCGGCGCCATTCTCCAGCAGAAGAGCTACACATTCCTTCCTGCCATAACCTGCTGCGTAATGAAGTGCCGTGTTCTTATTCTTATCCAAAGCATCCACATTTGCTCCAGCCTCGAGAAGGATCTGAGCACACTTAACCTATAAAAAATTCAAGTGTACTGCTCACATCTATGCCATAAAAAAACTTTCCAATTTGACTAGACTTGAAAGCAACTAATATAGAACCTGGAAATAAGTGCTTGTAGGCACTGTACCACCACAACTCAAGCTTGTAATATTCACAGCTTCTTTTTATTATTTATACTTTTGTGCCTTTGTGGCACCAAAGTACACCATTCAAAATCATTATTATGTGTTTCTTTCCTTGTTATCAACATTCATGCAAAAACATCGAAATTGTAATCAAAAGTGGAAGAAGGGCGGGGCGGGTATATATATATTATACGTTATTAACTTTACAAATTTTATTTTAACTTGACACTTTTATGCTCTCTCTCTACAACATGATATCCATTGGGTGGAACAATTTTCTGAGAATGAATAAATTCTGTTAACAGTAAGAGATGGCATCACGAGGGTTTTTTTTTTTTTTTTTTTAACCTTTGCCTTCCCTGGGGCTCACTCCACAAATAAATATATAAATAAATATTAAAAACAAAAACCTTCACGTTAATAGTCTGGATGCAGAACACTCAGGCTTCAATTTCAATGATCAAGTTACTTTACCAGGGACATCTATTTGCTTGGAACAAAGTGTTTGCCAGTGATGTTTTGAACCCAAAGGAGGGGAAAACGTAAAAACAAACAAGCATCGATTGCTAAGATAAATATTCCATCTAGGAGCATTAACTATTAGTATACCCAGATTTCACCAATGTTGCCTGGAGGCCCTGGAGCATAAATAAACCTTTGCCAATGTTTAAGCTCCTAATTTCATGTCAATATTTTTTAATCTATAAATAGTTCATTCACTTGCAAAAAGAATTTTAATATTACTTAATGAATCATAGAGAAGCAGTATCATGACTTATAAAAGCACACACATCTTTCCGAGAACAGAACATCCTCAACGGATGAAATTTTTCCTAAAAGCAGTTGGATCACTTCCTCAAATAGAATAAGCATGACTATCTATCAAATAGAATAAGCATGACCATCTATCAAATAGAATAAGCATGACCATCTATAACCTAAGTAGTGTTTCATCAATTCTCTTCCTTCCAAAACTCAAATGAAAAAGAAGAGGGAATGAAGGTTCAGATTATTATACCTCACCGTATCCACAGGCAAAATGCAATGCTGTCCTTCCTTCTGAATCTTCTTCATCCTTGTCAGCACCAGATGATAGCGCATTTTTCAAACCCTAAATGATGAACAGTAAAAAGTAGTTCAATTTTAGCACATCAGCTAAAATGAAATATACTCCTATAAAATACATGCATTAATCTTAGTTGGACAGATTCAACATCACGACAAAGTACAGAATATAAAATGTCTATCAACTGAAATAGGGAAAAATATTAACAACTCTGTTTTGGTTGATTGAATGGGCAGTATATTGTATAGACTAGAAAGTTTAATCAGTATTGAAGGGGCATGATGTAAAGCAGATATTGATGTCTACTATGGACAAACACCACACAGGTGAAATACCTATTCTCCAAATCGCAACCATTTAGCATTCTCCAAGCTGCCACCATGAGTATACTACTTGCGCCCGATGCAAACTTGATTCAGAATGAGGTACTTAATATGTGTGTGTGTGTGTGTGCGCGTATACACATAAACTATCTTCAATAATTAAGGGCTCATATAGATGTTTTATGAAAGTTAAGTTTGTCCCATTTAGTTTCATGTTTTATTTTTATATGTGGTATCACTATGCCAAATACAAGCCATTCACACAATTTCATAAAAACTTGAGATGGTGCCACAGTTTCACTCACAAGGGTCCTTGTCTACTCGTCCAAGATTGAAAGATAAACAGAATAGTTGCACAAACTTTACAAAGCACAAAATAAAAGCATTTGGTATTGTGTGAATTAAATCAAGTATGAACTTCTTGTGTTTGTTGTAGCCATAATTTGCTTAACAAAAATTCACAAATCAACATCAAAAGTGTGCAAGTTAAATATTCATAAGTGTTGCACAGAATCTATTCTCCCAAGAACTTAAATATTGTGTAAACTAAGTCAAACATGAGCTTGTCGTTTGTTTGTCACAAATTAAACTGAAAAACGTGCACTTAAAAAGAGTTGTATCTACTCTGCCTTTCTTATTTTATTCTAGTACAAGCATCCAGGCATCCAGCATCCAGAAAGCCTCCACTGCATGTTTTCTGTTTCTAATTGATTAATAACCATGATAATCCCAACCCTAAAAACATAAGCAAGAGGATGAATTTAGAAGATATCCACTAAAGTATTTATTGTGAAGAGGTTACTTATATATGGCCATTCCCTTTTCGTTCTTCAAATTATGAACCTCAGAAGAAAGCATTTGAGCTTACAGGAGGTCTTCAACATTGGATTCCTTATTCAGAGTAGAATTCGAGGACTGTTAACAAAAACAGTTGTATTAAACAATATTATTTACAAGTGTATAAAGCACGCTGCCCTTAACAAGAAAAGTAGGGAATAGCCTCCAAAATAAAAAAAATTAAAAAAATAGGTGCTATACAAAAGCCACTGAAGCATCACATCTTTTTAACTTCTATTCGCTTCATTGTAAACAAGTTGAAGCTGTAATGGTTTATATTATAGTGGTAAGTCAAAACATTAGGAAATCTGGAACTTAAGGCAAGTTCCAGAAAATAGTAAGTTTCAAATTAAGTACCCTCTTAGGTTCCCAACCATTAATAGCCAATGAGATAATGTAAAACAATTTCGGTTCACAATCTAAAATACCAAGTTTTCTACTAATTTATCAAACTTTAAAATTTATTTTGCTGTTATTTTTAGAACACCTAAGATTGCATTATCTGCTTGCTGTAACATCATTAAATAGATGAATACCAAGTCATTGAAATCAACCATGCAATGCTAGTTAGACAAACAGTGATGTATATTTGGCCCTTACCACCACATTGCCTAGAGCGGTGCTAGTGCTACTATTAAAATGCATTCTCCTTACAATTTTTATTTAAATTTTTTTATACCCAAAAATCCACAGATCTTTACCTATTCTCCACAATATTGTTTCAGTATAGCTGGTAGCGTCACTTCAACGCATATCATAATATGGACATTGCCAAAGTGTCAATATAGTCTCATTATCATCTACAAGTAGACAAGCTCCCAGTAGTCATTGTCAAAACACAAAACACAGGGCTCATTCTGTCAAGGCACTGACTGATGACAAACGAAACCATCAGACTCCATCCTTCACTTAATTTTTGCGGTGAGGGGTGCAGGAATTGGAGGGAAAGCCCCATAATTTAAAAGATATCTTCTAAATTGTGAAGCAATGAATGCTGCTGCTATTTAGGGAAGAATTGTGATTCAATTTTCTCTTGTCAGGTTATTTGCAGATGGACCAAATGACTGTGTAATACCGTAGAGGTACAACAAGGACATCAAAGAAATATAGTGAAGCATCTGGCGATTATTTGCCATAATGGAACACAAAGATACCCACCAAAGATTGGACAGTAGAAACACTAAGATTAGTTTCTTTGAATTCACACCCGTTAGCAAGAATCTTCTAAACTTCTTAGAAGAACATGGATGCATCTCATTGTATAACAAAACCAAGTGTTCTAAAAAATAATAATAATAGTCCCCGAAAACACACATCTATTGATGAAACAAACATAGATCTATATTCTATATAAATTTCTCTATTCTTTCACTTTAGCATGGATAATGAGGACTCGACATGCATTTGACATTTTTTTCAGAATGTTGGCAAGTCACATCGTTATTGATAAGAAATCAACAAAGCAACAATTCAGATGATAAACTAGAAAACCAAAGGTCATATGAGTGAGCATTGAAGAAGACTTCATGAAATCAAACAAGTAATGGAAGAGTGGAAAAGCAAGTCATGTCCTACCTCAACATCACCAACACTAGCAGTGTGATGAACAATTGACTCATCCTCATTCCCCCCTTCTTCAGATTCATCCAGCGCAGAATTTTCAGCAGAAGTAGCTGCATCGCCTCCAACTGCAAGACCCATTGCTTCACCCAACTTCTGTAGAACATCTTTGTCATTCCAGTACCTATTCAAACACAATTATCCTTAACTTTGTTAAATGCATGAGGACAATAAAATGCATAAGCATTATTCCAACCATATGGCAGCAATATAAAACCAACAAGATAAGAAAGCTTAGCATTTCGGTTTCTCACTTCATCATGGCAGTGGGGCCACCAGTCTCTATCTCATCTAAAATAGGCTTCAATGACGGATCTTCCTTTATTCGTGCCATCCGTTCCTCGAGCTGGTCTTTTTGAGTTGGGTTTGACAAACTCTCAAGCATAGTAGACATAGATGGGTCCTTAAAACATCAAGACTTAAATTTTAGCTACAAGACAACATCTTAAATGCAAATCAGTAGTATTAAAAACAAAACAAACAAGAAGATGAAGAAACGAGGCAAAAGATGACATATACCTGCATTAAAGCATTACCAAGGCGCTCAGCCATAGTCATAAACTGAGGATTCTGCATAACCTGTTGCATGGTGGAGTAGTACTGTTGTGAATCGAATTGCGGCATCCCATCATCAACAGTTGCCCCTTGAAAAGTTTTCTGGAGCTGCTCTGCCATCGAATTGAATGCAGGATCTTTGGCTATATTCTCAGCTAGTTCTTTAATACTCGGGTCCTAACCGTATCACACCATAAAATTAGTTGAAATTCAAAACTAAGAACAAAGTAACCACACATATAACATATTCAAATAGAAATAACAAGTCCAGCTCCAGTACTCCACTACAACAAGCTATTACTATTAATATTGATGAAAATTGAACGAATCCAAACTCAGAAAGAAATCCCCAGATTTGATGAACAGTTAGAGATTGATGAAAAGGGAAGAAGCATACGTTAAGGAGGCCAGACATGGCAGAGAAATCAAAAGGGTTTGGAGGAAAGCCAGGTTGAGGCGGAGAAGAAGCATCTGCTCTTCTTGGTGAGTCTCTAACAGACCCAGATGATGTTTCTGATTTTGTTGATGACCCTCCTGTCTTCTCCTCTACAATCATATAATTCAATCAATCAACAATAAACCCTAAAAAGAAAAAGTGAAAAGAAGTAAGAAAGCTTAATTAAATTACCGGCGGGAACATCCTTGTTGGGATTGGAAGCCATGATCAGAACAAACAAACTGCTGCTCTGCTCAATCAGAAAACACACAGATTTTAATGAGAAATCTTTGATTGCTTTCAATTGAATTGAAAAAACATAAAAATAAAAGAGAAAACAGTAAACAAAGAGAGAAGTATGACTTGAGGATTGAGAGAGAGAGAGATGGGTCTCAGAAAAAGATCAGATTAGATTTGTGAAATCCAAAAAAAAAACCTACTAGTCATTCACCACCACGAAATTTATACACAAAACCTGAAAACACAAGTACAAAACACTCCTACACTACACTTGGTGTGGGCCCATCTCAATCTCTTTCTCTGCTTCCTGATTTTCACTTTCTCACCATTTTGCCCCTCCTTTTATTCTTATTACCATTCTAACTTGCCCAGGGTGGGTTCAGTTAAACTGTTCAAAGTAACAATGAAGTGTTCGGTTAACGAGGTTTTCTTCTGTTTTGTTTTATTTAGGTTAGCCTCCTCTTTTAAATCTAAACTTTTCTTAAATTTTTATATAAAATTTTAATTATTAAATTGGTTATATACCACGTATCATTAAATATATAAAAAAATTTTAAAATAAAAAAAATAGAATATAAAATCTCAACTATTAAATTCACATATCTTTAGATCTGTAAAAATTTAGAAAAAATTTAAGTTAGAAGAGGATTCTTATCCGTTTTATTTTAATTTCTTTTTAACGCATTACCTGCAGTAGACGACTTGCACTGATACTATATCACTCAAACTCAATGATCATTATTTATCCCCCTAATATATTGGGCGGTAGTAAAAGAATTGATATTAGACATTCAAAGTAACCACTACATTTATATGGTTTATAAAACTAAAAAAAAAAAAAATTTGTTTTTAATAAAAACTTTTAAAGAGTTCATGGGTATTTAATCTAGATTTTTAACAACTTTAAAAATATTTATAAAAGTCTATTTAATCTAAACTTCTAAGGACTTTAAAAAAGTCTATAAAAATTATAAGATATCTAGACTTTTAACGACTTTAAAATAGTTTATAAAAGTCATGCGATATCTAAATTTTTTTAAGGGTATACAAAAGTAATAAGATATTTAGAATGTCAATAACTTTCATAGCCTTTCAAAATATTAGATTTTTATAGATAATTTCTTATAAAAATGCTCACAATTTTCTCTCATTTCTCTCTAAGATTTTAGAGAAGACTTTTGAATACTTTCTAATAAATAAATATTGACAACTTTTATTATCACTTATTATTGAGCATATTATTCGAAAAGAATTATTCAAAAAAATTGTAACTACCTTACAACCTATTATACAGACCAAAAATAATTTAAAAGTTAACAAATATTACTGAGAAGATAGAAAAATAAGTGCTTAAAAGTAAAAAAGAAAAAAGAAATAAAAAAAGTGTAGAAAGATTATTTTTGAATATAAACTATCTTTTTTCCGTTATTTAAGACTTTAAATATTTTGTTAGCACTTAATAAATCTACAAAAAAAGAAATTTAATTTTGATAATTTTAATATTAAAAGAATAAACTCAAAAAAAAAAAATTTTACAATGCATTAGTAATATATGGGTGAAAAATTAAGTCAAACATTATCAGGGATGTAGCAAGGAACATAGGTCAAGGTGGGCTAATAAATAGTGAGTCATACTTCTCAAAATGTATTACATAAATAATATATATACACAATTTTAATTAAAAGAAAAGACAAAAATACAGTACAAGATAAACATAAAATGCAGATACAACAAAAAAACTACGTAGCTTACGATTATTTAAAATATCAAACTTATCAATTATAAAATATGAATCAAAGCATCAGTAATTTTTATTTCAATATAAATAATTATGGAGTTTGTTAGAAACTTTTACTCCATTTTATTGCAAAGCGATGTCTTAAAAATTTCATTGCTGAAAATACTCATTCTGTTGTTGTTGTGGAAATAGGAAGAGTTAGCACCAAGCAAAGCTTATGGGTTCGTTGATGAACCTAGGTTCTGGGTTTGAACGCGAACCCAACTTCTAGGTTCGTCGATGAACCCAAGTTCTAGGTTCAAACGCGAGAAGCAGAATTGTTTTGAATTGTGAGTTGTGAAGAGAAGGGAAAAAAAATTAAGGAAAGAGAAGGTAAAGGTTGTGAATTATGAGTTGTGAAAAGTAAAGACAAAGTTGTGAATTGTGAGTTGTGCAAAAAAGAAAAAAAAATATAAAAGGAGTTGAGCTTGTTCTAGATCTAATAGCAGGAACGTGTGAGCTGTGAGTTAATGAAGTTATAAATTGGTTCTTTTAAAAATAAAAATAAAAATATTAATTGAACCGAGTTAATAATGTTATAAATTGGACCTTCAAGAAATAAAAATATTAATTGGAATGAGTTTTTAGTGGGTTAAAATATAAATATAGATGAACAAACATAGAGTGCATAATAATACTAGTAATTTTTTTCATTTGATTTCAAAAAAAAAAAAAAATTCCACAGAGCTACGTCTCTAAACATTATATATAATGGGCCCTCCCAGAGCTACGTCTCTGAACAATATATATAATTATTCGTCCCTTTATTTTTTTTTAAAAAAAAATCTATAAAAGTCCTAATAGTCGTGGTTTTTTTTTTCTTATTTTAGATTTTTACGTAAAAATTATTATTATTTTTTATTTTATTTTTTATTTAGATATTATTTATTTTGTAATGAATATTAAACAGTATTTTCACATTAATTTTCCCAACAACATTCACATGTGTCTTATATAGGCGGCCAGTTGCCGACTTGCCCCTCCTCGAGCAACAAATTTTACATTACCAAAATTACTATAAAAATCTTGTTTATCCAATGCAAACCAAGAAATTAAATTTAGTGGCAAATAAGGAACATACCTTGCATCAAGTAAAGTCATCTTGCATCATGCATCAGCCACTATGCTTAACCTTGGAATCACTATCATTGCCCATCTTCATTTTACCATTCAGCACCACTATCTATAGTATATAGCCTGCAAATATTCTTCTTCTGTATAGGACGAGAGAACACATACGTCTGCATCGTAATAATTGTTGCAATATCCTTATTATCTCCTGATCGTTAGCCTCCTCCACGGTTATCTATGGTTTTTTTTTTCTTATCTAATTTTAAATATTATTTTTTGTTTTTTATATTGGTAAATATATATGGTGAGAATTGAACTGAGAGAGGTGCATTAATCACTTGAACTATGAGTGGATGTGCATTATTATTTTTTATTCTTAAAGAGTTTATTTTTGTATTCATAATATATTTAATTGTACTTTTTTAAAAAACTAATTTATTTTTATCAAATCATTTTGGTTGGTTTTTCTATTTTAAAATTCAATTATATGGTATATAACCTTATTTCATTAAATTTAACCACAACTAAAGGTAAACTAATTGTTGACTATCGATAAAAATTGTTTTTTACTGAGTTTCTAAACAAGAGAGTTTGATTTGAAATTTTATCAAAGGTGGAGGGTTATTTGCAAATTATCCTTAAAAATAATGTTTTTTTTTTAAGTAAAAGAAATTCATTAACCCAAAGGCAACCTGGAATCATCCAGAATTACAGCAACAATAGAAGGTGGAACCTCCTCTATCCAAACAACAAGTCAGAAATATAATACCCAAATTGAGCTAAAGAATGAGCACCCCAATTAGCAGAATGAGGAATAAATGACAACGAATTAAAGTGACACTATGCTAGAAGAAACTGAATTTCCTCCATTACAAAACCAATATCAGTAAGAGAAAAGCGATGAGCTTTAATATTGTTAACTAAACAAAGGCAATCAGATTCGACCTGAAGAGGCCAAAAACCAGCATCTTTGGCAAGATTCAATCCAAGTTTTAAAGCCAAAGCTTCAATAAAATCAACATCAAAGAGCTGTGGAATTTTCTTGGCAACAGCAAGGAGAACATTTCCTAAAGAATCCCGAAAAACTGCACCCAGCCGGACCATCCCCAAATGAGTTTACACAGAAGCATCTGTGTTAAGTTTGAAATTGCCACCATATGGAAGAGTCCACGCAGCAGCTTTATCATCCAAACAAGGAACTGGTGAATTTGAATCCTGAAGAGTAGAAGAATTGAAATCGGAAAGAAAAGACACTGCCCAAGGAACCACATCTTTAGCATCCAAAACAAACTGATCATGGACCGCTTTGTTGCGACGATACCAGACCCGCCAAAGAACTATAATGAACTTCTCAAAGTCATCACGGAGGAGATGCAAGTAACATGAGAGAATAAAATCAAAGAAAGTGCGATGATAATTGAAACTAAAACAAGTAGGAAAGCAACAACTTTCTCGCACCACAACTAATTGACGACAGCCCCATAAAGCATGGAGAATGGACTCGTTGCAATAGAGACATAAACGGCAACCAGCATTATTAGTCACTTTACGAATAGCTAGAACCTCTATTGAAGGCAGCCAACCATTGCAAGCTCTCCAAAGGAACAACTTAACCTTAGAAGGAATGCAAAGTTGCCAACAAAACTTCCACCATTCATCTAAACTAGAAGAACTTGATGTAACACCCCCTGACCCGACCCGTCTGGATCGACCCAGGGAGCGCTACCGGGTTTTCAAAACTTTTCTTAATTCTGTTTATAATTTGAAAATCAAATAAAGTATATCTTAAAATCCTTTCTGTAGTGAGCCCATCAAAATTTATTTTCAAAAATTTTGGGAGAGTTCCCTCTATTTTTCTGATTTTCCAAAAATCCTATTTTTAACAAAAACTCAAATAATATAATATACAGCACTTCAAATTGCTTTTCTCAATCAAATGCGCACTCTGCCATATAGTGCGACTTTCCAACAATTTCAAATATAACAATTCATTATAGTTACAAACCTTTGAAAACGAAGACATAAATCATAAAATAAAATATTTACAACTTTTACAAAACTCAAATTTTACTAACTTTACAAACTGTACAAGTTTCTGTATATGCATGCTTAACTAACTATAATATACAAACAGAATTAAAATGTAACTACCCAAAAGTATGGTGACTCTGATCCTCAGTCTGCAGCTATCACCTCTTCAGTCTTTTTCTCCCTCTGTATCACTGTTACCTACGCGTGATGAAATCAACGCGCTATGCATATAGCTTAGTGGGTGTACACTAAACTTATTTATCGAAATCACAAAACAATTTGCAAAATAAAATGTAATCATTTAACCAAATTAACGAAATAAATCATATAAAACCCATTTCTAAATTCATTTATAAGCATTTTATTCAACTTATCTCATTCCTGGCCTTTTAACATACTTAATATAATTTTCTGGACTAGAATATGGGTCTAATATCTGTAACATCGGTGTGACGTCCACCTCCGGGATTCGCCTAAACTGGTCTATGCCAGGTTTGCCCCTCAAAGGTTCAACAATCACTAGTAACGATGTGATGTCCACCTTCGGAATTCGCCTAAACTGGTCTATGCCAGGTTTTTCCCGCGAAGTGCAACAGTTCCTAATAACGGTGCAGTACTGCTGAAATAACTCAGCTGGTATACCAACCTTCTATATCCATTTTCAATACAAACTTTTTTTAAGTTTTATATCAACTCGTTATATTCTTTTTCTAAAATAATTAACAGTAATTCACAAATCGAAATTCAATTTAAGAATCAAAATTTTCAAACAATATTCGTAATACATATACATATAATTTCATGAAAATCATACAATTTGTTTCAATTACTAGTAAATCAAAATATTCAAATAAAATCTCATATTCAAATCAAAATACATAAAAAAAATCACAGAGTTTTCAAAAAGTAGTGTACACCAACTTGGATACCGTTTTTCCGACTGTTTCCTTTCTGAATTTTCTTTTTTCTTTTTATCTTTTTCCCTCCTCTTTTCCTTCTCTTCCTTCTTCTTCCTTTTCTCTTCTTCTTCTTCCCTTCTTCTTTCTCTTCTCTTCTTCTTTCTTTCTTCTTCTTCCTCTTCTTCTTTTCTTCCTCTTTCCTTCTTTCTCTCTCTTCTTCTTTCTTTTCTTTTTCTTTCTTTTTCTCCCGTACTTTTTTTTTTTTCTGGTTTTGCTTCCTGGTGAAGCTTCCACCGCCATCTTATTTTTTTATAAAAATTTGGCCATCGCGACCGCTCCTCGCGACCTGTGGTTGCGCCACCTGGTCGAGTTGCTCACTGGAGTGATTTCATCGCGATCAGCCATAGCAGTATCTGGTAGTGATGTTGGTCGCGATGTTCACTGCTCAAAATCAACATTTTCATCGCGAGCTGCTCATCGCGATCCCTAGTCGCGGTGAGTGGTCGCGGTACTCACTGCCTAAAATCACCATTTTTTCACCGCGAGCTGCTCATCACGATCCCTGATCGCGGTACTCACTGCCAACATTTTCTTTTTTCTTTCATGCATTCTTTCTGGACCGCTCCACCTAGTCCATCTGAAAATCTTTAAAATATACATACATTTAATTACATTTTTCACCCCTCAAGTTATAAATATCATATTCACATATTCAAATTAATTCAATCATACTTTTTATATTTATTTGAAATTAGGGATGTTACACTTGAGGAGCTAGAAATCTGATTGAGAGATAAAGCAACTCGATATCCACTCTTTACAGAATAGAACCCATTTTTGTCAAAAGCCCAACAAAGCGAATTTGGACGGCCAGGCACAAGAGGATAAAGAGAGACTATTAACAGTAGCATGATTTTCAAGGCAACGGGGAGAGTAAATTTTGAATGTTGAAGCACGGGGGATCCATTTATCAGTATAAATACGAATGGATTCACCATTACTAATTTGTCAACATGATCCCATTTTTATAATCTGTCGCCCCCAAAAAAAACTACGCCACATTTAAGAGGAAGCTCTACCAATAGAAGCCTACATAAAAGAAGAATTAGCAAAATAACGATTCTTCAAGACCCGAGCAACAAGAGAGGTAGGATTATGAATTATTCTCCAGCATTGCTTGTAGCACCCCCCGACCCGATCCGGGCGGACCGATCCGGGGCGCGCTACTCGGACTTTCACATCTTTTCAAAACTTCATTTTACATTTTAAAAATCCTTGTGAGCCCATAGATAAGTAAACTTTTTTTTTACGAAAATTCGGCAGAGTACCGTTTGTTTTTTCGGACTTTCCAAAACCTGTTTCTACACAATCAATTCAATACCAATTTCAATAACACTTCAATATCAATTTCAAACAATTGCGCACTCTGCCGTTTAGTGCGACTTATTAATCACAATTTATAAAATAAAACAACACAGACTTTACTATTTAATAATAAAAGACAGTAATCATAAAATAATTAATTACAAAACGTTTTACAAAACTTATTTACAAATTCCCTGTATATGCATGCTTTCAGAATATATACACATAACAAAAGTATAGCTACCCAATTGTACAATCCTGTGACTCGGACTGCAATTCTTCCAGTTCTTCAGTCTTTCGCTTCGTCCGGATTCCTGGTACCTACGCGTTAGACACAAAACTAACGCGCTAAGCATAAAGCTTAGTGGGTGTACTAAAATCTCAATATGGAAACATATATAACTTTTAATAATAACAATTCACAATATATACTTATCAATTCAAATCATGTATCAAAACAATTAAATTGCAGAATCAAGTATATAATAATTTCAAGCACTTGAACTTTAATAATGTGGTCAATATATAATTTTCGATCAATAAAAACATTCAATACACTTTTCAATTCCAATCAATTCTGGCCCGCTAGAATACTAAACATATACGGACTGGAATATGGGTCAAGCTCCCAACCCCCAGAACGAATTCTGAGGAGGTACGTGTCTCCCAACTCTAGGACCGTGGGTACGGAACCTAGAGAGGTACATAGCTCCCTATCCCAGGAACGAATCCTTGGGAAGGTACATTAACTCCCAACCCCCGGGACGAATCCCGAGGAGGTACGTATCTCCCAGCCTCTGGACGAATCCAAGAGGAGATACATCAATATCATCAATATCAATCAATCAATATCGGCGCAGTACTGCTCAATAAAACCCAGCTGGTATACCAACCTCCTATATCCACTTCTATGTCTACGTATCCTAGGGCCGTTTCAATAAACTATTTTTCACAATAAACGTCGAAATAGGTACTCAATCACCATAAATTTTTCAATAAACATACAAATCACATAATATTCTTCAACAAGCATACTCAATTATTTTTAACGAAATCGAATTATTCGAAAACGAAATCGAAGTACAATCTATCACAAAATCAGTCCAAAATAGTCCAAAATAAAGATATCAACATCGATTTTTCATAAACTCAACAATAAAGACAATAAACAATGTTCATACGAAAATCAAATGCGAGAAATCTCTACAAAATCGAAAACGAACCGAAATCAATGACGGAAAACGAAAAATGAAAACGAAAACAAAACAATAACGAAAATATTTCATAACGATTTCGAAAACAAACGTACACCAACCTCGGTACCGTCTTTCGTTCGAGAAATTCGCGTTTTTACGATTTCGTTTCCTTCCCTTTCCCTTCTCTTTCTTTCTTCTTCTTCTTCTTCTTCTTCTTCTTCTTTTCTCGCTCTTTTCTCTCTCTCTCTGTTATGTGATAATTTCTGGCTTCCTCGAGAAGCCACTTCTTTTTTTTATATTTTTTTCGCTACCGCGACCGCCGTCGCGACCTGTGGTCGCGGCACCAGGTCGCGGTGCTCACTGGAGTGCGCGCACCGCCTTCGTCGCGAGCGCGCCCTGGTCGCGCGAATGGTCGCGTTGCTCTCTGCCTGTTTTTGACAATTTCGTCGCGAGCAGTCCATCGCGACCTGTGGTCGCGGTGGTTGGTCGCGTTGCTCACTGCCAGGTTTTGCCATTTTCATCGCGAGCAAGCCATCGCGACCTGTGGTCGCGGTGACTGGTTGCGGTACTCACTGCCAGATTTTGTGTTTTTCACCGCGAGCGAGCCATCGCGACCTGTGGTCGCGGTGACCAGGTCGCGATGCTCTCTGGTCCAGTTTTCCAATTTTTCATTTTTTTCATTCATTTTTCACTATTCAATCCGGTCCACTGGAAATCATAAAATAAACATACATTTAATTACCTTTACACCCCCTCAAATAGTAAAATTTTATTTTCACATATTTCACATATATATAAAATTCATTACCCGAAATCCGGGATGTTACATTGCTTCGCAAGTAATGCCTGATTAAATAGGGAAAGATGCCTAAAACCCAAGCCACCATTAATCTTATTTTTGCATAATTTCTCCCAGGAACACCAATGTAAATTCCTCTTATTCACACCACTTCCCCACAAAAAACGAGCACTCATAGCATGCAATTCGCAAACAAGCAAGGTAGGGAGCTTAAACAAAGACATGACATAAGTGGGAATAAACTGGATCACCGCTTTAATTAACACTTCCTTCCCGCCTGTAGAAAAAAACCTAGATTGCCACCCTTGAAGTTTAGTCCAGACTCTATCCTTAATGGAAGAAAAAAGTTGACTTTTATTCCTTCCTAGAAAGCTCAGAAGACAAATATATTTTTCGTGACAATGCACCAAAGAAACACCTAAGGACAGCCTCAACTCTTCTATAACAGCAGCTGAAATCCTCCTACTCTAACAACGAGCAGATTTATTAAAATTTACCAACTGACCCGAACCCTTGCAATAAGTATCAATAATACTTCTCAAAGTTTTACACTCCAAAATGGTAGCAGAAGCAAATAAAAGACTGTCATCCGCAAAAAAATAAATGTGAAACGGGTGGCCCTCGTCTTCTGCAGCGGATGCCATGAATAATCCCATTCCTTTCAGCCTTACCCATTAAGGCTGATAAACCTTTCGCACAAATAAGAAAAAGATATGGAGAAAGTGCCTTAAAAATTTAATTTTATTTATTCAATTAAATACATATTAAATTAGTTGTTAATGTGGTTGTATACCAAAATACTCTTGTCCTTTTTTGTAACACCCCCTAACCCGATCCGGCTGGATCGACCCAGGGAGCGTTACCGGGTTTTCAAAACTTTTCTTAATTCTGTTTATAATCTGAAAACCATATAGTTTATAATTTAAAAACCTTTTCGAGTGAGCCCATCTAATTAGTTTTAAAAATTTCGGTAGAGTTTTCTCTGTTTTTCTGATTTCCCAAAACCTGTTTCAAATAAAAACTCAAATAATCTAATTTCAACACTTAAAATTTTTTTTTTCAATCAAATGCGCACTCTACCGTTTAGTGCGACTTCCAAACATATTCAAATAAAACATTTCATAATTTAATACTTACAACTTTTTGAAATGAAAACGGAAACCATAAAATAATTATTTACAAAACTTAAATATATAACACAATTACAAATCTCTGTATATGCATGCGTATCAACTATAATAGACAATAATATATATATATATATATATATATATATATATCTACCCTAGAAATGTGACTCTGCTCCTCTGTCTGCAGCTAACTCCTCTTCAGTCTTTTCCTTCCTCAGTATCTTTGTTACCTACGCATGATAAAAACCGACGCGCTAAGCATATAGCTTAGTGGATGTATACTAAACTTATTTATCAAAATCATAAAAGAAATTTCATAATAAAATGTAAACAAGCGTAATATTAAAACAACTCACAATGTAACTCAATTCATAGATTCAAACTATATAAAATCAATTTTCTAAATTCATTTATAAACAATTTATCAAATTTCATTTCATTCCTGGCCCTTTGGTATACTCAACATACTTTCAGGACTGAAATATGGGTCGTTCGACCTTAGTGTCTGTCTGTCGAACATAACTCCCAACCTAGGACGAATCCTTAGGGTGGTACGTATCTCCCTACCCTAGGACCGAATGTTCGGTATCCTAGAGAGGTATATGTCTCTCTATCCCAGGACGAATCCTTAGGAAGGTACATGTCTCCCTACTCTAGGACGAATCCTTGGAGAGGTACGTGTCTCCCTACCCCAGGACGAATCCTTGGGGAGGTACATAATATCACATCAATGTCAATAACGGTGCAGTACTGCTAATGAATCCAGCTAGTATACCAACCTCCTATATCTGTATATATGTTCAAGTATCTTAGGGCCGTTTCATAATACCATTTATTCAATTTTTTATTCCAACTAACATTCATCAATTTAATAATAATGATATTCATAAAACAATATCCATAAACATATTTGAAATCATTCGACAACGCAAATTCCATAATATTTTTCAAAATCAAAAATAAATTCTCAAACAATTCCTTTTTAACATAACCATTGTAAATCGATACTCGAATTAAATCAGAATATTCCAATCAATAACTATATAAATATATATCCATCAAAATATTCAAATAAATTTAGATTCAAATCAAAAACATATAAGAAGACCACAAAAGTTTCGAAAACGAGTGTACACCAACCTGGATACCATTTTTTTCTCGACTATTGCTTTTCTAGGTTCCTTTTTCCCTTTTTCTTTTCTCTTTTTCCTCCTCTTTTCCTTTCTCCTTTTCTTTTCCTTTTCTTCTTCTTCCTTTTCTCTTCTTCTCTTCTTCTTCTTCTTCTTTTCTTTCTTCCTTTCTCTCTTTTCTTTCTTTTTCTTTTCTTTCTCTTTCTTTTCATCGGTCTCTCTTTTCTTTGCTGTTTTTCTCGATTGCTTCCACCGCCTCTTATTTTTTTTATAAACTTTCGGTCATCGCGACCTGGTCGCGTTACTCACTGGAGTGATTTTCACCGCTTTCATCGCGGTACCTGGTCGCGCTGGTGGCCGCGTTGCTCACTGCCCGAAATCCACATTTTTCACCATGAGCTAGTCAGCGCGATCCCTGGTCGTGGTGATTGGTCGCGGTGCTCACTGCCAAAAATCATCATTTTTCACCGCGAGCAACTCATCGCGATCTCTGGTCGCGGTGAGTGGTCGCGGTACTCACTGCCCAGTTTTCACTCTTCTCTTCATGCGTTATTTCTGGACCGCTCTATCTGGTCCACCTGGAAACCATAAAAATATACATACATTTAATTACATTTTACACCCCTCAAATCATAATTATTATATCCACATATTCAAAATTAATTATTCGAAATTAGGGATGTTACATTTTTACCTTGGACTACGGGAGATTTAATAAGTAGACTAAAGGGGTATATTCAATTTAAAATTTATTGAAGTTTGATGAATTTTTTTTAAGTCATAGCTTTTGGTAGAGTTCATGGATTTTATAGACTTCATGTAGGTTTTATAAGAATTTTGTATAGAGTTTGTTGGACTTGTCCACATATTTATGTGGAATTACATGGATTTTTAATGATTTATCTTGAAAAAAATTGTATTTAATTAATAATAGTTTAAAATCCATCCAATTCTATGAGAGTAAAGCAAGATTTATCATGTAACTTTTTATTTATATTTTTAATTTTAAAATCCACCAAAATCCATTCAATTCCATTAATTAAATAAAATCTGCAAAGTTTATGACCTTTTTAATATGTCTAGATTTTGATGGATTCTTTAAAAGTCTGGATTAAATACATCTAGATTTCGATGGATTTTAAATTTATAAAATCTGGATTGAATACACCCCGATTTTGATGAACTTTTTAAAATTTTATAAAAGTCTAGATTGAATATATTCATATTTCAATGCACTTATAAATTCTAACCAATTCTAGATTTAATACACCCCCTAAGATCAACTTATGAACTCTTTTTAAAAATTCTCTCAAGACTATGTTTGACGAGATTAATTTATTTTTTAAAAGAGGTTTTTTTTTTTTTTTACTTGTTCAAAGAGCTTTCTAAAATTAAAAGTTCTTCTTAGAACGTGTTTTCTAATAATAAAAATCTCATTAAACGTGAAACGAGACCATTCAAAGTGTAGTTTAATCGTTCTTTAGACTTCCCTTGTAGTGGCACTGTGGCATCGAGATGGAGTGTTGCACGAAACCCATTCACATAATTGGATATGGTATGAGTTTCCAATCAAATGTGAGCGGACTGGCCACACCCACACTCGTGCATTTTCCCTAGTACTTGAATTCATGTAAAGACCATTGCCTTTAACAAGTAAAAAAATTGATGTGCACACTGAAATTTGTTGTATTCAACTCCTGTATATCAAATTACAGGTTTTCTTACACTAACTTTGCTCCCTCTTTTCATTTGGATATAAATTTGTTAATACTTCAAAATCGCAATATCTACAAGCATTTTATAATGCTAAAGATGCTGCAAAATTTGGGGGTCAAGACCTAGCTTGCTGGGTACAGCTGAAGCAACTTCTCTGCTTGATCTGGGAAGAAGGTGATGAATAGATATGCACCTGCAAATTTGAATAAAGTGAGAATACATTATATACTCAGAAGAGTTCGAGCATAACCTTCTGAAATTATAAAAATCAATGGACTTACAGATAAGCACGGTTCCGAGTATAGCTGAGATCTTGCCTTGAATTGTGACCAAACCAGCTTTGCCAGCATTTTGTAACTCAGTGGAACCTATGGAATCAAATGTACCTGCAAAAAAAAAAAAAAATATTCTTTACGCTTATGTTACGAGAAGTTGATCTTAATACAAGTGTTAGAAATGGAAAGTTAACCTGGTTTTACAGCCTGAAGCCCTGATGTTATACATGCTATATTTTGAAAACCAGCCTGCTCTAACATATTCGCTGCAGCAGCAGATCTAAAAATAAAAAGAAACAGAATATTGTCAATCATTATCAGATCAGGCAAAAGTGACTAGACTTGATGTAATAAGGAGCACAAGTGAAAGCACAATCGTTCCACATATAAGAAATCAACAGAATCTAATGAAGAATAAGCATAAAAATAAGTCTCTGATACAAAATAAAGAATAAAAATAAATCAATCTGTAGACATAACGTAGCACTACAATGTCTCTCCAACTGTCCAAAAAATATGTTGTTAGAACCTGATTTTTCAATTCTCATGTTTTCTCTCATGGTTTTTACCCCAAGGCTGTTTTAACTTAACATCAACGGATAATGGCTGGCCTAGTGAACATGATCCATAAGCCAAACAATGCTGTTGCTGCTGATGATCAAAATATATACCTAAAGGAATTGGAAAGTCTATCCTCTGTGTCAGTTCACATAAATTTATGAATATCGTGTATTCATAATCTAAAAGAAAGGTAAGTGCTTGACAAATCAAGACTGACACAATTGCTAACATAGGCAAAGTTCTTATTTCCATCTCTTATTTAAACAACTAATATAGCAGCCATAATAAGAAAGAACAAAATGTTTCAGCAATAGAAACCAAGGCCAAGAAAGAAGTTCAATGGAATCTCATAGCTGCCACCTACATCAACAAATCATAGTTTTAAGGGCAGCTAGCCATAACCAGCAACTATTAGGCGTAGCTTGCAGGCCTGTTTGACTAGTAGTATGGGAAGTCATGTTCAAACATTAGGATGCTCAACTTTTTATTAGTTTATTTAGTATTTAACTATTTAAGCATTAGATGTTTCTCATCCAGGAAAGGGAACTGAACATCAAAAATTCCCTAAAGGACAAGTAGCCTCTTATTTGAAGCAACACATAAAATCTGCCATCAATTAAGGCAACATATTAAATAAATCGCTATCAACATCGATCCCTCTTCCTCATTAGTAATAGTGGAAAGAAGCATAAAGTTAACAGCCTGCACAAAACCCTAAGTGACCTAATAAAAACTATAATTCTAATAACTATTCAACAACATTACAGGTCCATCCAAAAGACTTCTTCGAGAAATGCCTAAAGGTCCATCCAACATTACAGGTCAAACAATCAGCAGATGATGAAAAAAACTAACCTTAATCCTTCCTGACATACAAGCAACAATTTACTTTCAGGTGACAAGTGGCTCCTAACAGATTTCACAAATTCAGAATTGAGTTTAGTAAATGGCAATCCGAAGAATAAACCAGAAAAATTGTTGTGCACAGTCCTCTTTATAATTGTGCCTGCAGAAACAAAGACCAAAAGTAACTAAATGACATTCTCAAAGCATTTTATAGACCACTTAACCAGTTTTTACAAGTAACCTTACGGGGCCATAATAAAAAAAAAATGTAAAAACCAAAGAGCTTTTACCAAGGTCATTGTCTTTATTTTCAATAAATAAAGGCACATGGTAACATGATTTTATATGAGCACGATCAAATTGAGTTTTGTCACGGACATCCACAACTGCATATCCCTCCACTGCTATAAGTTTTTTGGCTTCTTCAGCATTCACATAATTTACTTCTGCTCTAATTTTCAAATTTCTACGAAGAATGGGTTTCCCTGACACGATTCTCCCAGGATGAGTCTCAAATTCCAACCAAGTTGTCCGCAATTTGCTGAAAACACATTCTTAATCTTTACTTCCATGTTCATAAGTATCAAACTTTAGCTTCTACAGTAGTTGACTGAACAATATCTCTACTTGAGACATACAACATTGCCAAAGTAATCATAATAAGTATCTAATTTAAGACAGTTTTCTTCAAAATGGTCTTGTTTTAGAAACTGTTACAAGTAAGGGCCTTTCAAAGATGAAAAGTTTCATGTATTATTTTTGGTTTTTTGAAGGGAGAAGACAACTTTATCATATATATATATATATAGATAGATATTGAAAAATATCAGCTGAAAATGGGTAGTTGTGCTTTTTATATCTGCAAAAGACAAGGACAAGAACTGAGGAAAAGCAGACTTACAATATGTGTCCTCTACTTTCCTTTTGAGCAACCAAATGAAGAATCAAAATCAAAATTCAATTGGAAAACAATATAACTTTATTTGAAATCCAAAGAAGCTGCAGGAAGGAAATTGAGCATCGAAGTTCGAGAATTTTAAAACTTCTCCACTTAAAACTAGAGAGAAAGTAAGTGTATATTCCAAAGAAAAGGAAAAGAAAAGCGGGTACCTTCTTGAAGAAAGCATAGAGCAAGAAACACCAAATGCTGCCATTGGAATGTCAAAATTTGAGCTCGCTTTCTCTAACAGTCATTAATGGACATACAACAGCCATTACAGTGGTGGCCCAAGAAATTTGGCACCTGCAATGGGTTGCTGCCACGTGTATATCAGTATCGGATATAATTTTCTCCAACTTCCTTTATTCAAGAGATGAAAAGAAAATAAAAATAAAAAGAAAAAGAAAAAATAGATTCCGCAACACGAATGGACTGGAGGAGGACGGCAATATTTACTTTTAATTATTTCTTTTTGGAACTATTTCTTATGTTTTATTTTTAAGAATTTTTTTCATGATTATCTTTTAATCCAATAGAATGGGGATATTAACAGTATATTCATACCACTAGACTTGGCGGTAAAGATATTCATTCAGTCCAACAATATCTCAGGTTCAATTATCATCACCGTAAATAGTATATATATATATATATATATATATATAAGTATATTCATAGTAATAAAGCTGAATTTTTAAGGTGAATGATATAACTTAAATAAATTACTCTAATCCACAAGATACGTGACCTGCTATATTGTTGAGCTAAATTCATTATTTACTACATCTTATTTTAAAAGTTAAAATAAAAATTATAAAGTGTTTTATATCCACTTATCACTCAATTAGATAGTAAATTTATCCTTCATATCGGAGATGATTTGAAATGGAGTGTTCATTGGCGCTCAGTGGAGTTTCCTTTGTAGGAACAAACCTGATGGTGGCTTGGGGTTATGTAATCTGTTTTCCTTTAATCAGGCCTTACTTGCCAAACAAGCTTGGTGGATACTAAAGTTCCCTAATTCCCTCACTGCGAGGGTGCTTAAAGATCTGTATTTCCCTTAATGCACGTTCCTCCAAGCGGGTTTCAGACCGAGTCTTCTCTAGTTTGGCGTAGCTTGCTCTGGGGCCATGAGCTACTCGAAAAAGGGTTGCGTTGGTATGTAGGTGATGGTAGTTGCATTTCAGTTGTCCACGATTGTTAGGTCCCCAAACCCATTACTTTTAAGGTATGCTCTGTTGTTGCTATTCTAGATGGTGCAGTGGTGGAGGACTTTAAAACTATCTCGGGGGGTTGGGGTGTCGAATGTATACGGGCTAGTTTTTCTACTGATGATGCCGAGGTGATATTAGGGCTGCATTTGTCCATCCGTTACTGTAGTGACATCTAGATTTGGCACTATAATCAGGATGGTGCTTAGTCCGTGAAGTCAGGTTATTGGCTGGCCAATAACTCAGGGTCGAGGCCTTGCAATGCTGATGCCTCTTCTCTTTCAACTTGGTGGCGCTTCCTTTGGAAGCTTTATGAAATAACTATATTACCATTTTAATTATTAATAATATTTTAAAAATTTTGAGATTAAAATTGTAATTTTAACTCATTTAAATAGAGTCAAGGGCAAAACAGTCTTTTTACCAATTCTGTTAAGTTTGACTGGCAGAAACTTGGTCAGAGGGACCAAATTGATATATTTCCTAAAAGTTAGGGTCCAAAGATACCATTAACCATAACTGCTTTAAAAAATTGATAATTCTCTAAAAGTTAGGGACCAAAATGATAATCGCTTAAAAAAAATAATTCTTTCAAAATTGTAATAGGGATTCAAATCTCATCATTATCAATAAATAAATAAAGTGTAAGGATGTCTTTCTCTATATTGGGAGTTGTTGTCCGGTTCGAATGACCTCTACCGATAATAGAAATTATTTTTTGAGTCGTACTAATAAAACCAAAATATATTTTTTCTAAAGATTTTGTATACAATTCATATATTAAAACAATTTTACAACCTAAAAAAATTAATTTACTCTTTTTTTTCACTCTGTAAAGTATGTATACAAACCATTTTAAAAGAAGCTAAAAATTGTATTATGATTTTATAAAAAACTATTTTAGCTCACAAATTTAATATAAGATCCTCAAAATACAATAATGTATTTAAAACTATATATATATATATATATATATATATATATATATATATATATATATATATATATATAGACACACACACACAAAACAAACACACATACTTGTCTCGACAAAATCTTATAGTGATAGTTATATATAGTCTAGTGGTAAGTGATAATCACATCTCTTAATGAATTTGAGGTTCTAAGTTCAAATGCCCTCCTTTATCAATTAAAAAAAAATACATAGACTTTTGAAATAAATCTAGACTTTCAAAGAAAAATTTTAGTGTATTTAATAAAGACTTTTGAAGTGTCTATAAAAGTTATAGGGTATTAATACAATATAAACTTTTTAAAAAAAAGGCATGAAGTATTTAAAATGTTAATAACTTTTATAGACTTTAAAAATACTGGACTTTTGTAGACAATTTCTCATATAAATGCACAAAATTTCTATCTTTCTCCTCCCAAGACTTTATGATAAATAATTTAGAAAAAATATTATTAAAAACTTTTATTATCACTAATTATTGAGAGTATAATTCAAAAAGAATAATTAAGAAAATAGTAATGAAAAAGAATTTAAAAGCTAACAAATATTACTGACAAGCTAAAAAAAAAAAAAATTTAACCATGAAAATAGTGCTTGTAAAAAAAAAGAGTATAGAATGATTGAATATGAAAATACACTATCTGTTTTTTTCGCAATTCCTGAATTTACATAGATTACAAGTATTTTATTAACAGTTAACAAAACTATCTTGATATAATTTTTAAGGAAATATTTTTATGAATAAATTTTAAAAATATAAAAAAAAATCAATTTTAATATTTTAAGATTAAAGAATATGTTAAAAATATTTTATTTAATTTTTTTTTAATTTATTTCATTTGTGGATGAAAGTATTTTATAATTCAAAAACTATAAAATAACCTATAATATAATAAGTTAATCTTCGAAGCCAAAATTCATAGAAAGAAAAAATCCTCGTGAATGGAATCTCACATCTCTCACTGTTTTCATGGCTTATTTTGGTGAGTGTTCGAAACTATTTTATAGTAATTTTCTTGCCCTTTAATTTCTTCTCCACTCCACGTTTCTTTGTTCATTGGATAGTACAGCCAGAAAATTCAAAGAAAATATTATCCTAAATGGCCCCTAAAGAATTTGAAAACATGACCCCTCCTTTGAAAAACCTCTTTACCATTCAAACAGTACTATGTCGCTGCACTTATAGTTACAGGGCA
This sequence comes from Xanthoceras sorbifolium, assembly GCA_003430845.1. Taxonomy (NCBI): domain Eukaryota; kingdom Viridiplantae; phylum Streptophyta; class Magnoliopsida; order Sapindales; family Sapindaceae; genus Xanthoceras; species Xanthoceras sorbifolium. Next base: position 13,378,734 of record CM010612.1, read on the forward strand.
TCACGTTTATGAACTACAGAAATGCAAGAAATCCAATGAGACAGGTCCCAAGGACAACTTGGTCACATTTGCTGCATGCAGTAGAATTACCGATTACGCATCTAACTATGTTGTTCAATCCACATTTTCATGAAAATTGCCAAACCATGATTGTTCTATTAATTAAATTTCAAGTTATCAAAAAGCAATACCAATTGCACCAAATTGAGCACACCTCACAGAACAACAAAACAGCAAAAGATATTTATTCCGATCGTCCACTTGAGCTCTAACAACTTTCAAGTAGAAAACAATGAAAGCGAAACGAGAGTATGGTTACATCTCTGAAAGCAAACATGCAGCCCGTTGAATACAGAGACTAGTTTTGTCAACTTGCCCTTGTATTTCTTTCCAACAGAGAGAAATTATTGATCAACAGTGGGTCTTTTCTTGGTGGTGTAAGCATAATACTCCTTGCCAGTGTCTGCTTTTGTAGTCTGACCACAAGCATCAATGAGTGCAGAAGTAACGGCTAGTGCTGCGCCAGCATGAAGAGCTGTTGGGATGCTCCTTCCTGCAAGATGGAGAGAACATCAAAATCATGTTGGTAACAAAGAAATCGCGTTGGATTGATTTAATTGAAACGGACTAGAGATTCAGGCCCTCTGTTCAATCCCGAGGGACAGACTGTTGAAGGTCACCTGCATTCCTTATGGTCATAGAACTCCATAAATTAACTTTTCATATAATAATGTAATATTTTTAAGTATAACAAGTGTAAACCAATGAACATTAAAGGAACAATACATAAATGAAATTAACGAGTTTGGTGCCACCTAACTACAAGAAATCATGAAGATTATCAAAGGTGATCTTTGAACTGGCCTGTGTGAAGTTTGGTTGCATCATTACAAGGCAAGGTCACCCCGGACTAAGTGAGAAACTCAAAACATTGTACTAACTTGTAAAGCTTTTAAGTTATCAAAGTAAGTAGAATATTCCACTCACATAAAATAACTTATAAGCAATAAAAATATGTGAAGAACATTCTAATTGCAAAATTTAGGATAAGATCTCCTAGAATTTTAAAAAAAAATCACATCCCTATCCTCCCCACCCCACCCCACCACATTCCACCCCTCCCTCCCTTCCCTACGCAGACACAAAAGGGCATATGCCGGAAGGCCCAACTCACTCTACCAGAAGTTTGCACAATCCAAGAACACAAAGTCAAGATTTTGCCCTCCTAGACTTGGGGCGTTGGCACAATAAATTTTTAACTTTAAAAAAGATTAACCAAAGAAAAATTATTTATGAATATAAAATAATTTTATAAGTAATATTATTTTAAACTATTTTAAAAAAACCTAAAACACTTATAACTAGTTATTTCTTTTAAGAAAACTACATATCAACGTCATCCACATATCTTGCAAGTGGAGGTGGATTGTAATTTAAGGTTGACATTCTAATTCCAACAGTATTGAACAAACATGAAATTTGACATCATTATGTTTAGCATGTCATATCCCAACCAACAAATGAGGCCTTAATGATACAAATATTCGCTTAGTAAAAGACAAGCACTAAGGCCACGTGTTTGTTGGCTGGTTATGACATGAGATTCAATATAAAAATGTCCAATTCCATGTTTTCGATGCAGTTTGGACTTAAAATCTCAATCGCAACTGAAGATTTCACTTGAGCCGTTGAGCAAGATTTTAAAACAGGGGAATGTTATTGGTATGTAATATTGGAACAATTTTAAAAATATTTTTTTCATTAAAAATTTAAAAATAAAGCAAAATTATTTTATTTTATTTAATATATTTAAAAGTTTAAATAAAATTATTTATTTATTCATTGACAATTAAAACAAAATTATTTTTAAATAATAAATATGTTTTAGTTAATTAAAATGATTAAAATAATTTTATTTTTATGAAAACTAAATTAAATAAATTATTTTATTTTATTTAAAAACGATTTAAAACAATTTCATGTTATAATAATGATTTTAAATAATCTTATCACACTCTAAAATAATTTTAAATACTTCAATTTCACTGTATAAAATACTTACAGTGCTTTTAGAGCATCATGCTATTATGCATTTTGGGTAAAAACAATTTGTCACATAGGATGGATATATAATCAAGTAAAAAAAAAATATTCTCCAATGTAACTATGCTAACTAAATATAGAGCTGATGTGGCAATTTTTTTTTAGAGATTATGGAGATGAATTCCTCAATCTAGAAACTCTCCTAGAAACCCTAATCAGCATTTTCACTATTTTCCTCAAAAATAATTGCATTGGAGATGGTGATCTTTTAATGGTAAAATAAAATAGTAGAGAGCTGTTTTATGGTGATTGGTCATAAAGTGGATCCATAGTTTTCTTTAGATAATTGCATTAGAGATGGAAGTATGTATAAATGTACTTTTTTTTTTTTCTAAATTGGATCCATATTCAATAGAAATATTGACGTGCCCATAATGAGAAAGTCAAAATGCATAATAGCATTGGAGATGCTATTATAATTCAATCTCAATCTCAATTTCAAAATCCTATCCCATTCCGCACAGACCCAAAGCAGCCTAGAAAAATAACCCCATATATTAATTTAGTATTTTCTTAAATTTTCAAAGAAGAATCATATATAAACTCCCATTTCAGTACAAGCTTCTATAATCCAGCGATCAACATACTGTCAAGACACCATAAAAGTCACCAAAAATGAGCAAATATAATGTAAACCATAATCCGTGTCCAAGTAAGGACACATCATCAAATGCGTCATTAAGCCACACCATGTCGCGCATCAATTCATGATGATAAGAATCAAAATGAAATTAAAAAACCATCCAACAAGGGAAAAAATGCTTACCTTTGTAGCCAAGAATAGACGCCCCGGCAACAAAACCTCCAACAGCTCCATTGACAAAATCTCTCTTCGCCCGGTAGTTCAGCACGAGCTGCTCCACACCAATGTACACTCCCCCAATTGCAGCAAAGGTCATCCCATAACTACCCATCATCTTCAGCGTCCTTAACAACCCCGGAAGTGCAACATTTCTCTCAACACGAGGCACATCATACCAAGTAGCAACAACAGTACCCCAGATACTTCCAGCAACTAAACCAGTTGTTGCACCCTTGATTGTTTTCATTGTTGGAGTATCGTCATCCTCCAAATACCTACGTTCTGCAGGGTTCATTTTCTTCTACGTGGGTACTGGCCAAACTTGTAAACGTATCAAAATACTAACTGTTAGATCACATTGCAACCCTTCAAAAAGACAGCTATGATGCCAATACAATCTCCAGAGAGTGCAAGTTAGACAGGGAAATCAAATTTTGCTTAGGAAAAATTAATTACAACAAAAAATATCATGATAAAGCAAGCTACACATCAAAAAGCATAATAAAACAGAGACTCAATTTTACAATTTTAACCAAGTTAACTCCTAGATCAATGTCAGATGGCTTAGTTCAATATATCAAAAGAATTTACCATATAACACAAAGGGAACTTAAAATTACACATCTTTAAAGAATCAATGAAAAAATACATTCTGGTTTCATTACGGAAAAAACCAAAATACAAAACAATATATATCAAGCAAATCAACGCCTAAAACAAATCGAAACAACTCAAAGAGTAGAAAATTTTCTATTCGGAGAAAAAATGACAACAAGCTCTTGTGATTATAGCAACATTGGAAACATGAATCCCGAGTTATATATGCAGATCAATTTGTGTATTAATCAGCACTAAAAAAAAAACCCTAAAATTGCACCAAGAAAAAAAAAACCCTGTTACAGAAAGATATCTAACTGGGTTTTGCAAGAAAAGCAAAGCATAGGAAAAATATTTAAAGAAAAAAAAAAGGATAAATACCTGTTTAAGATTGAATTCGGAGAAACGATCAGGAAGACGAGTTTAACTTGAAATATATCGAATTCCAACTCGCTCACTCATTCTTCTAACCCCTACTTTTCTTTACTATTTTGCCCTCACCATTCTCTCCTTCTTCCCTTCCTTACCCTTTCCTTCCTTTTTATATAATTACGGGAAATAACCAACGCAAAATTCAATAATTCTACTCGATTTTGTTTAACTGCACTCAATAATATTCATTTTAATTTTTACTTTTAATACCCATTAAAATCTCAAAAATAACATTTTTTTTTTTTAATCTTATACCTTGCTGGTCAGAACATCTACTTCTATATCGAAGACCGTCTACTTTTATCACGGGAAGAGGTCTATCCATATAATTGGACAATGGTGAGATGATATATACACTACCAATGTGGTTTGAAAGAGCTTGTAAGGTTACAACCACCAAGGCAAGTAACATTTACTTATCTCAAAAATAACTTTAAATCAATAAATAGTATCAAAATTCCCCTTGTAGTACCACTCGTAGTTTCATTTTATAACCAATTTTACTCTTACTGTCAGTTTTTATTTTCAAAATACTTTTGACTGTTAATATTTTTATTAAAAATTTTAGGACATTAAGGATATAATGCCTACAATATTACATTAAAAAATTTGAATGTCGTCCATCATATGATTGATATGATGGACAATAGAATTAAAAGAAAAAGATGGATCTACATCGTCCATCTATAGTTCATCTCTATAGATAGATCTCCACTGTTCATCTCTAAGATAACAAAGAAAAAAAAATTTTAAAAAATTATTATTTTTGTTTGTTATGATCTCCACCATCCATATGTGAGATCAACTGTAGAGATCTATCTTTAATTTTTTTAATTTTATATATTTTTAGTTTTTTTAATTGTTTCATATTTTAGACAATTTTTTTAAATTTTTTTATTTTTTAAATTTTTCCCCTTTTTTTATGCACCGTCCATGTAGTTTTTAATTTATTTTTAAAGGGTATATAAGTAATTTTACTTATAAAGTTAACAGAAATTAATGGTAGATGGAAGATCGGTTATAAAATAAAATTATAATGGATATTTTGACCTTAAATAAAACTACGTGAAATTTTTTGTCTAATTTTCTTACACCCATCTTTTAACAACTTTCTTTTTCTTGTTTCATTCGTTTTCTATATTCTCCTTCTGCTTCTTATCATTTTTTTTATTTTCCAATAGTCTTCTAATGCAACAAAGTTTAACTGACTCATGAATTCTCATTTATTCTTTTCCATATATGTGTATTTTTTTTAAAGAGTACAATTATAAGATTAATAACTGTTGGTAAATTTATATGATAGGAATTGAACTCTTACTACTGAGGTGGAAAGAAGGTGCATTAACCACTTGAACTATAATTAGATGTGCTAATTTGTTGTATATTAAATGACCGTTAAAAGTACTTTTATGTTATTTCTTTAAATTATCATGTACATTTCATTAATTTTATGAATGGTTATTTTAATCATAATTTTTTTTTATTAAAAATATGAGTGTGAAAAGTCCATTTTTGGGTGGCAATAGAGTCACCCTAAAACTTATTTGTTTGATTTTTTTTTCTTTTTTGTAATATCAAAATGAAAGTTAACATGGGCAGTTATTGCTTTGGGAATATTAGGCACACAGGCCTAACTTATTGTTTAGGATTGGGTTGTTGTAATTGGATTTTTTTTTTTGGTGAACAGGAGGGCAACAAGCCCATAAACAAAAAGAAAACTAGCTAAAAACTATTCTATCAGCGGCAAGAATATTAGAGTCAGAGAGCACCACATCAAGCACTGAAGAGGGAGGTTTCTTAAAGAAAACAATCCCAACAACATCCATCAAACTGCCCAAATAAGCATATGGGAAATCACACACCTTCACTTACCAGACATATACTTGGTAAAATAAAGGTCCAAATCCTCACCTTACAAAAATCCTCTAAAAATTCTTAAAATTTTAGAGGGCTCAAACCCAATCTAAACCCTCTATATGAACTTACGGTGCGGGTTTAAACCCGACACGCAAAATATAAGGGTTTTATCCAATTCCTTATTTTAACTATTTTTTTTATTTATTTAGTTTTTAATCCTTAACTCATTTATTATTATTTTTTAAAACTAATTTTTTTTTACAAATTTAACTAACTCAATTTAAATAAATAATTTTAAATTTTAATGGAGTACAAATTAAATATACTATTAAAAATAAATTAAATTAACTCAATTCAAATAAACTAATTTTTACATACTATTAAAAATTAAAATTAATAAATAAAATAAAATCCAAGTCTAACCAATCATAAATTAATTTTTTACATAAACAATAATAAATAACATAAAATCCAAATTTAAACAATAAAAGAAAAAAAAAATTAATTCGAAACACAAGGCAAACTTGTTGATGTGAGTCAATTCCTTATGAACTCAGTCTCGCAAACACAAGGCAAAATTATTATAATTTTTATAATAATTATAAGAGCTAATTGCATTCATACCTCCTGAGGTTTGGCTAACTACAGGTAAAATCAACTTTATCGTTTATTAACAATGACACCCCCCACCGTTAGTTGACTTTAGTCAAAGTTAACAGTATCAGGGGTATTTTCATCTTTTTTAATTTTATTTTATTAAATGATAAATCAAAAAATTAAAATAAAATAATAAAATTATTTAAAGATTAAAATAATAATAAAATTAATAAAAAATAAAAAATTAATTAATTTAAATCCATTTTCCAGATCGAATCTCAACCGTCCATCAAGATTAATGAAGGGTTGAGATTCAATCTGAAAATGGATCTAAAAAAAAAAAAAAAAAAAATTTTTTTTGGGATCTTCGAAGAACCCAATCTGGGTTCTTCGAAGAACCCAATCTAGGTTCTTCGAAGAACCTAGAGAGGGTTCTTCGATCGAAGAACCCTCCGGGTTCAGATCGAAGAACCCAGAGAGGGTTCTTCGATCGAACCCAGATGGGTTCTTCGATCGAACCCAGATGAGAACTTCGAAGAACCCTCTAAGTTCGATCGAAGAACCCAGAGAGTTCTTCGAAGAAGAACCTAGTTTCTGGGTTCTTCGAAGAACCCAGTTAGGTTCTTCGTTCGAACCCAGATGGGTTCGATCGAAGAACCCATCGTTCGAACCCAGAGGATTTTTCGAAGAACCCAGTTTTCTGGGTTCTTTGAAGAACCCAGTCGAAGAACCCAGAAAACTGGGTTCTTCGAAGAACCCTCTGGGTTCGAACGATGGGTTCTTCGATCGAACCCAGAGGGTTCTTCGAAGTTCTTATATGGGTTCGATCGAAGAACCCTTCTGGGTTCTTCGTTCGAACCCAGATGGGTTCGATCGAAGAATCCTTCTGGGTTCTTTGTTCGAACCCAGATGGGTTCGATCGAAGAACCCAGAAGGGTTCTTCGATCTGAACCTAGAGGGTTCTTCGATCAAACCCTTCTGGGTTCTTCGAAGATCCCAAAATTTTTTTTTTTTTTTGGGTGGAGTTCCAATCTCCAGATTGGATCTCCACCGTCCATCAGATTTGATGGACAGTGGAGATCCAGACTTTAATTTTTTATTTTTTAAAAAAAAATTAAAAAATTTATAATAATTTTTTTATTTAATAAAAAGAAAATATTGTTTGAGAGGTAGTTTGGTCATTTTAAGGGTAACAGTTGGTCAACCGTTAAATCTAACGGAAGTCAACTAACGGTAGGGGGTATCATTGTCAATAAACGATAAAGTTGATTCTATTTGTAGTTGGACAAACCTCAGGGGTGTGGGTGCAATTAGCTCTAATTATAAACTGAGCCTGGCAAAGAGGTGGTGGAGCGAGGCCAGACTGAGTTCGGACTCACCAAAGAAGAGACCATCCGCAACTTGCTTTTCATTATAGGTTTCAATTCCTTTGGTGGGTTCTCTATATTCTTGCCGAGCTTGTTCAACAGAATCGCGAGTGACAAAACATAACAAAGATTGATAAATAGATCTGGGTCTGCAACAAAGATTGAGAGACGAAGTCAAACAAAACTGTGGGCCATCGTCGTCGAGTTTGAGTTTCGAATCAGTGAAGAACCTCCCACTCGTCCAGTCCGTGGTCTATGAGTCACTGCGACTCAGCCCTCCCGTCCCACTCCAGTTCGCGAGAGCTAGGAAGGATTTTCGACTGAGTTCACATGACTCCAATTTTGTTTGGTTGCGGGTTATTGGAGGGTTTGAAATGTACCCGCATTTCAACCCGTTTGTAACCCGCAACTCATACGGGTTTTGAAAAAAACTTTACTTTTGGGTTTATAAACCCGGACCGCATTAAGCGGGTCCGGTCCGGGTCGATGAAACCCGGACCGTTTTGCCATCCCTAATCAGCTCTTTACAACTTTGAATAATGTTATATAGAGGATGATTCATGTTAGTATTTGTTATGTGCATTATTTCATTAAATTCAATGGATCTATAAATGTTAATAAAGCCCAACGGGCCTAGAGAAACTACCATTTTTTTTTCAATAATACCGCCAGCTCTACCATTTTTTTTTCTTTCATAGAATTACTCCCTCCTGCCTAAAATTAGGACCATTATTCCCTCTATTGAAGAATCTACCTGTAGCATCCCCTGACTCGACCCGTCTAGATCGAACCAAAAAGTGCTACCCAGTTGTCAAACTTTTCTAAACTTAGTTTATAATTTGAAAACTTTGTAAATTTGTAAACCAAATCATTTGTATTTTAAAATCTTATATAGTGAGCCCATCAATATATTTGAAAAATTTTGCCATAGTTTCCTATGTTTTTCTGACTTTTTAAAAATCTTGTTTTCAATAAAAACTCAAACAATATAATTTCAAACACTTCAAAATTCATTTATCAATTATTTGCGCACTCTTCCATATAGTGCGACTTTCCCAAACATTTTCAATAAAACAAAACATAATTACTAGTTACAAAACTTTGAAAAATATAAACTATTATACAAATATTTACAAAACTCATATATTACAACTTTATAAACTTATGTATATGCATGCTTAAGTAAATAATATACAAACAGGGTTTAAATAAAACTACCCAAGTAATGTGACTCTGAATCTTCGTCTGCAACTACTTCTCTGCTGATATCTCTACTACCTACGCATGATATCTCTACTGATATCTCTACTACCTACGCATGATAAAATTAACGCGCTAAGCAATAATTCTTAGTGGGTGTACATTAAAATATTTTCAATATCATATAAAACAATTAATCTAAATTTCAGAAATACATATTAACATATGAACATATATAAAACAATTAAAAACATTTTCAAACGTTTCTGGAGACTTCTAACGTTTCTTTATTTCAATATCGTTTCATAGTTTTCAGTAATTCCATTTTTCATTTCTTAATGGGGCCTCTGATACACATAACAGGGTTTACAGGACTGGATTACGGGTTTATACAGTCGGGTTTCCCATTTCAAAATGAAATGGTATCCTTATATTCACAGTCGGTTTCCCATTTCAAAATGAAATGGTATCCGTATATTAACAGTCAGTTTCCCATTTCAAAATGAAATGGTATCCGTATTTACACAGTCGGGTTTCCCACTTCAAAATAAAATGGTATCCCTATATTATCAGGAATCTCAGTGCAGTACTACTAAGTGTACCCAATTGATATGTCAACCTCCTATATCCATATTTCCCTATACATATATCAGGGCCATAATTCAGGTATTATAAATTTTAGAAATCATCAAACAACCAATCAATATCAATCAATATTTGTAAAACAAGATATTCAAAAAAATATATAAAGTAACAGAAAACGAACATAACAGTATATTTCGTAAATTAAAATCATTAAACTCAACATAATCACATTTCTGTAATTCAAAATCATTTTAAAAAATTATTCATAAATCAATTAAATCAAAACTTACAAATAATATGTGTACACCAACTTGGATACTGTTTTTACGAAATTTTCTTTTCTAGATTTCTTTTTTCTTTCTTTTTCCTCTTCTCTTTCCTTCTTCTTCTTCCTTTCTTCTTCTTCTTTCTCTCTCTTCTTCTTTCTCTTCTTCTTTTTCTTTCTCTTTTTCTTTTCTTCTCCCGGTCTCTCTCTCTCTCTCTCTCTCTCTCTTTTTTTTTTTATATTTTCTTTTGCTTCTTCGTGAAGTTTCTACCGCCTTTTATTTTTTTTTTATAAAATTTTAGCTGTCGCGACCGCTCATCGCGATCTGCAGTCGCACCACCTGGTCACGGTACTCACTGAAGTGGTTTCACCGCCTTCATCGCGATCAGCCATCACGGTCACTGATCGCAATGTTGGTCGCGATGCTCACTGGTCGATTTCAACATTTTTATCGCGAGCACTCTATCGTGATCCCTGGTCGCGGTCTTGAGTCGCGATGCTCACTGCCTAATTTTTATTGCGAGCTGTACACCGCGATCCCTGGTCGCGATATACACTGCCAGCATTTTCCTTTTTCTTTTCATGCACTATTTTTGGACTGCTCCATCTAGTCCACTTGTATACCTAAAAATTAATCCAAGTAAACACATTATATCATTTTATATAATTAACAACAATGATGGGTACTTTTCATAATTAATGAAAATTAAAGATGTTACATTACCCCTTACCCTATTTATCCCATTCCCTGTCATAGGATATCATCATTCAAGGACCATAAGCATCTTGTTTAATAATGGATTGAACAATAACTTCCTCACTTTCATCCATCCCCTCATGATTCTCTACCAACCCTTCCCTGCACAGCTCATTACTATAACCATAACAGCCACACTTAAAACAAATCAAACCCAAATTTTCATATTCTACCAGAATAGATCTATCCTCTTCTCTAAGTTAGCCAACAAGAGGTTTCAAAATATCAATTTCAACACACAATCTAGCAAACCCACCTCTCGTTTCATTTTTGGTCACTGGATTTACCTTACAGGTAACCCCCAGCATATCACCAATTCTCCAGAGCAACTCTGTAGCCATCCACTTCATAGGTAGGCTAGATAAACGTATCCAAATAGGCATTTGTTGAACTGCTTCTTCACCAGGTATGAAATTCAGCTGCCACCTTTGAACAAGCAAATACTGATTAGCGATTATTCACAGCTCATATGTTAGAATAGCTTTAAGATCCTCCCTCATTTGAAATCGAGCCACAAAATAACCATCAGCAAGGTTTGTCAATTGCCATTGGCTAATAAGTGACCACTTCTGCCTCAACTTTGGTAACATGAAGTTCAACGTGTGAGCTTGACCCATATTCTTAAGTATCAGAGCATTTCTCCATGGCTTATATAATTGATCTTTCAGCTTCTCAGATAACTTCATAACTAGCCAACTTGGATCTTTTACCACTGTGATATGTCTCTCTCCAATCTTAAATTTCTCCTTTTTCAAACCAAAACCTGACCAATTACTCCGACTTGCCATGCTCAAGAGCTTCGTTTTGAAGCTTTCCCCAACTGGTTTTCTTACTACCTTAGAAGTGTCACAATGTAACACCCCCTGACCTAAATCCACTTGGACCGAATCAGGGAGTGCTACTATATACTAAAATCTAACTTTTACTCTTTATAAACCATAATTTAACAATATATTAAAAATATTTGAAAATGGTCCAAATAATTTTCGAAAATCTTGCTAGAGTTTCCTCTATTTTTCTAACTTTTCCAAAACCTGTTTACAATTCAAATTCATAAAAATCACTTCCAAATTCTTAAAACAATTTTGCGCACCCTTCCAAATATAGTGCGACTTACCAACCAACTATCACAATATAATTTATAAAAATTCAAATAACATAAACATATAATAAAATATTTACATAGCGGAAGCTCCTTAAATATTTACAAACAGTTTCTGTATATGCATGCAGTATCAAAATAGATATACTAAATACAAACAAACTACCAAAATGTGTGCAGGAAAGATGTGATCCCGAACTCTGATTCTGCAGTTTCTACTCTTCTTTATCTTTTTCACCTTTGGAGCTTTTGTTACCTGCGTGCGAGAAAACTCAACACGCTAAGCATATTGCTTAGTGAATATACACAAAATTGTATATAAAAATATTTTATATCAATTAAAACTATAAATAACAAATATATAAACAATATATGGAGCTCATATTAAATCAAATATCCAAAATAAATCAATAGACAAATTTTTCATAATTTCTCAAACGTTTTCATATAACAAATCGTTTTCAGATTGGGCTCCTGACATACAAAACATAAGTTATCGGACTCGATTACAGGTTGTTCGACATCGGACGCAAACGGGGCCACCCGCCGAACATCAGATCAGAATGGAACACCAACAGAATCACCCGCTGTAAATGTCACATGACAGAATTCAGAACCCTAGGACCGGCACTTTGGGCCTGTACTATCCAAAGGGTGGTATAATCGGCACAGTACTGTTCAGACAGAAACCTAATTGACATATCAACCTCCTATATCCATATCTATGTTTATACACATCAGAGCCAAAATGTTTTCTCAAATCCAATGTCAACATATTTTATTTCTTTCCGAATAATCGAATTCAATTTCAATACATATCGATATATTTATATTTTTGCAATTCAAATTTTATCAAATATAATATAACTGGAAATATACAAATATATTTATAAATTAATAATCATATCAAATCAATCCAAAATATACTCAAACGTATTTCATAATTCCATTTCGAATCAAATTGCCCCAAAATCATTTTCTAATACATTTCACAATATAATATAATTTAAATCACTTTCAACAATATATATCCATAACAATATCAATCTGAAATCGGTTTCAACTATCATTTCTACTCAATATAATTCAAATAATTCAAAAACTATAAAATTCGATAATTTCGAAAATTTCTGAAAAACTGGAAAAATTCGAAAACTCGTATACATTGAACCTGAACTATAATCTATAATCAATATAATTCAAATAACTCAAATTTAATCAAATTCAATCAATTCGAAATATTCTGGAAAACGGAAAAATTTCAAAACACGTGAACATCAAACCATAACTATAATCTATAATCCATATAATTCAACTAATTCAAAAACTCTAAAATTCAACCATTCCGAAAATTTCTGAAAAACTAAAAATTCAAAAAATACGTGTACACCAAACCTGAACTCTTCCTCTTTTTCCTTTCCTTCTTCTCTTCCTCTTTTCTTCTTCTTCTTCTTCTTCTTCTTCTTCTTCTTCTTCTCTCATTCTTCTTCTTCTTCTTTTTCTTCTTTCTCTCTCCTCTTCTCTCTTCTTTCTCTATCGTTTTCTCTAGTTTTTGTTTTTGTGTGATGTTTACTGAATGTTGAGAGCTTTTGCTCTCTTTGATTCCTTTAAATACACCGCTCCACCGCTTTATTTTTTTACAATTTTTGAGCCATCGCGACCGGTACCGCAAGCGGTGGTCGCATTGCTCACTGGTGAAAATTTTCCACTTTCACCGCTCCACCTGGTCCATTTGGAAACCTTAAAAATATACATACATTTAATTACATTTTCTACCCCTCAAATCATAAATAGCATATTCACATATTCAAAATTAATTCAATCATATTTTTCATATTTATTCGAAATTAGGGATGTTACACACCACTATCAGCTCGAACACGCTTCGAGCTAACAATAACATCAGTGGGCTTCTTCTCAATTTCATTGTTAATCTTCGGCCTTGACTTAGCTGAGAATACAAAGAATCGTCCATAGCTTTTTGAATAGTAACACAAAAAGCAAAAAACGAACCAGATTTGGCGGCGTGAACTAACTTGCAGCCACTCAATTACACGTGCATGACGTGTTCAAATAAACCTTCCTTTGACTCGCATGTAATTGGATTATTTTTAGAGTAAATAATGTCTACCTCCCCTGAGGTTTGCTCAATTACAAGCGTAATCAACTTTTAAATTTATTAACAAAGACCTCCTCTTCCATTAGTCAACTTTTGAATTTTTTAATAGAGATCTCCATTGGACAGAGGAGGTATTTGTTCAAATTTTACTAAGGACAGAGGATGCATTTGTCAATAAACAATAAAGTTGACTCCGCTTGTAGTTGGAAAAACCTCAGGGGATGTCGATGTAATTAGCTCTTATTTTTAATTCAATCTCATATTTGATAAATTTAACCAACATAGGATTTTCCCAAAAAAAAAAAAAAACCCTCTAAGCAACGCCGGAATATTTAGTCCCAAGTAAATTTTTATCCCATTAGAATGAAATAAAATAAACCCTTTTATTTCATTAATCCCTTAATTAATTTATCTTCTCTCTCTTCAATCATTTCTTTGCTATTACCAATAGTCTTAAAAAAATGTATACCTTTAATTTTTTTTTTTTTTAGTTAAACAGACCTATATAAAAATATTCATAATTAGGGGTAGAGGTGTCAAAAGGGTTCAGCTGGCCTGGTATAGTCTGAGTCCAATCCCGGTCCAACTCTGCTCCGCTTGGTAGTATAAATAACTTGAACTTGGTCCCAATAATTAAAAGCCCGAATTCGGGTTCTATTATTATAAATTAAGAATATTATTAAAATTTCTTCAATAGATTGGTGTATTTGTTAAAATCCCCAATTTAATTTTATTTATGGCTAAAATTCCCAAATAATTTGGTATATCCGTCAAAATCCCTCATACTATTAGTTTTAATTACCAAAATACCATTGACCATTAACTTTTCAGTTATGAATATTATTAAAATTCTCTTTCAATTTGATGTATTAGTCAAAATTTTCCCATAGTTTCATTTATGGTCAAAAATTCTCCCCGTAATTTCATTTTATAGTCAATTTACCCTCTACCGTCAATTTTAATTATCAAAATACTTTTAACTATTAACTTTCTGTTAAAAACTTTATAGCATCAATAGTATAAAGGCTAAATATATATATATATTAAATTAAAATATTTTAATTTATAATATTAATGAATCTATACCGTCCTTAATATGATGACATTAGAGATCAAATATAAAATATTAAAAATTAAAAAATTAAAAATAGTTGGGTCTTCGCCGTCCATAAATGGACGGTGGAGATCATAAACACAAAATTTTTTAAAAAAAATTAAAAAAAAAGATCGATCTCCACCGTCCATCTCCATATTATGATGGACATTAGGGATCAAATCTAAAATATTAAAAAAGTAAAAAAAAGTTAGATCTTCACCGTCCATAAATGGAGGTAGAGATCATAAACACAAATTTTTTTTTTAAAAAGAATTAAAAGAATTTAAAAATTTTAAATAAAAAGATGGATCTACACTATCCATCTCCATATTATGATGAACATTAAAGATCAAATTTAAAATATTAAAAAAATTAAAAATGGAAGGTGGAGATCATAATCACAAAATTTTTTAAAAAACAATTACCAAATTTTTTTAAAAAATTAAAAAATTAAAAAGGAAGAAGATGGATCTCTACCATCCATCTCTATAGATGGATAGTAGGAGATCATTAACACAAAATATTTTAAAAAAAATACATAAAAAATTAAAAATAAATTAAAAATTAAAAAATGGACCTCCACCGCCTATTTCCATAGATTTTAAATTTTTAAATTTCTTAATTGTTTAATATTTTATATTTGATATCTACTATTTATCATATGATGGATGATAGAGATTCATTGATATTATAAATTATAATATTTTAATGTATATATTTACACACACAGAGACACACATTTATATCCTTGGTGCTCTAAAGTTTTTAACAAAAAAATTAATGATTAAAGGTATTTTGGTAATTAAAACCGATGAAATAGGGAAAATTGACTATAAAATGAAATTAGGGAGGGGGGAATGTGGGATTTTGACCATAGATAAAACTAGGGATATATTTTGACTAATACATCAAATTAGAGGGAGAATTTTAGTCATAAATAAAATTAGAGGAAGAATTTTGACGAATACACTAAACTATAAGAGAAATTTTAATAATATTTCTATAAATTATCGGGCTAGAACTTGAAAACATTCGGACCAATATTAAATAAATACATATATTTTTGAATTTGTTACTTATGATTGAATTTTAAAAGAAATTTGTATAAAGGAATGCAATTTGGTGGAGATACGGAGACAGAGTCCTTAGCAATTATTTGTTTCGAATTTGAAAAATTAATTTTATAAAGCCTAAATTCATTTGGGCCTAGTCTCCGGCCCATTATGAATTTTAGACTTGTTTGACACGCTATTGTAATCTAAAATTTTAAAAATTAAAATATTATTATTAAAATAATAAAATATATTATTGAAAAATTAATGGTTGTATTGTATTTTATAAAATATTTCTAAATAAATATATATAAAAAGTTTCACAATTTAAAATTAGTTATGCATAAAATGTAATATTTGTAGTAGCCAAAATATGTCAGGCTCAAAATATAAGTAAGGATCCAGCCAAGGAGCTCAGAGTATATCTCAAAGACCAGGCCCAGAGTCCAAAAGAAGAATGACATCTATATAGTACGACATACGCTCGACATGAGACATTCATGTAGTACGATATACGCTCGACATGAGACATCAATGTAGTACGACATACGCTCGATATGAGACACCCTTATAGTACGACATACGCTCGACGTAATACATCAATGTAGTACGACATGCACTCTATGCCCCACACATTCAAGTATCATGGGAAATAACTCAGCGTTCGCGTTTGGAAGTGCATCGACATCACGCGACATACTCATCCCAGATCGACGTCCAATCAGCATGTCGTACGACATAGAATCTCTTTTATTCTGAGGGAGACCAAATCATGATCTACTTTAAAGCAGGTTCTACAAAACCATAATGACACTCTGTAATGGCCAGATCAAAAGAAGCATCCACATACTTTCTTGGTGGAGGACAGCAAGGAGGGGTAATGATGAAATCCCTCAACGGGCAGAAGCATCATTCCTCTATAAAATAAAGGATAATATTCCAAAGTAGGGGGGACCGAGAAACTGAGATCCCAAAGCTATCAATACTAAAACAACACCCTTCGGCCATTGTTCATCTTCTCCGATAAGCCTTCCGATTGTATCTCGATCAGCCGATCTTATATCTCCTTCGACCAAGAATACCTCAAGGGCTAGAATAACAGGAAGTATTACTCACTCATCTCCATTTACGAGCATTACATACTTATCAGCATTCGCTAACTTAACCGTCGGAGTGACTTTGGCCGGCACCACCCCGGTGTCCCAAACGTCCTGCGGATCACGTATGTTCTATCTTTGCAGGTTGTAGTGCCCCGTGTCCCCGAGCGATTTTTGAGGACTATAATTTGGCGCCCACCTTGGGTCACGACAATCTCTAAACGAGTGAAGATAGAACATAGCAACTCCGACTATGTCATCAGACGATTTTCATCACGATGCAATGGATGTTAGGGTACAACTCCTCATATCCCCGATGCAAGAGAATACCCAAAGGCTCAAAGTGCTCGAGCAAGAGAACCAACGAGTGTTGGCGGAGAACTAAGAGTTGCAAAATAAGATCAATTCCCTTACCATCATCCGACCATTTGGAGACGCTTCAACGTCACAACCCGTGCCATTCGATCTAGCCACCTACGCTACCTACTACGCGCAGGTACGACCGGACGAGCATGGAACCACGACAGGCGACATTGATCCAATCCTCGCAGGCACGGAGCCTAACATTCAAGCCACGGACGGAGCGCACATTGTCGCACGACATACGGCGGATAACCCGACGAACAGGACAGGAAGGCGTCGATCAGATGACACGGCAAGATCTATACAAGAGGTGCCACCTATCTCCACCTCCAATGGCAACGTCGGTTCAACCTTACCAACTATCCCGCTACAGAGAACGCCATCTGGTCCTTCGCATTCAGCGCCGTCGAACCCGAACATGGTAAATATTGAACTAATGTTGGCTAACCGTGACTTAACACGAAGGTTCGCAGAGATGGAAGCACTCATCCAACGCATCCCGGGAATGCCCGCTCCTATAAAGAAAAGTGTAGTCAATGGCTTTGCTGACTCTCCCTTCGTCGACGCAATAGCTTTGGTGGAGATGCCAAGAAAGTTCAACTTCCCTGGTATGAAGCAGTACGACGGAATGACAGACCCCGACGACCACATGGCATAGTATCGGCAACGAATGTTCACTGCTGCCATCCCACGAGATCTAAGGGAAGCATGCATGTGCAAAGGATTTGGATCGAGCCTCGTAGGGCCAGCTCTACAATGGTACACCAACCTTTCCAATGTGTCCATCAACTTTTTCGCCTAACTCACGGACATTTTCGTGGAGTAGTTTGCTACCAGCCGGAAGTTAGAATAACAATCCGATGACCTCTACACAATCAGCCAAAGAAGAGGCGAACGCCTATGTGACTTTGTAGGCCGCTTCAATAACGAAAAGGTTTCTATCCCTCATTGCAACCAGGCGACAGCCATAATAGCCTTCCGCAAGGGTCTACTTTATAATTCCGACCTATATAAAGAGTTCACCACGTACCTTTGCAAAACGATGGAAGACGTATTAGCTAAAGCATGGGCACAGATAAAGTGGGAAGAAGACGAGGTAAACGATAAACCTAATAGAACAAACAACAGAGAAGACAGGGCGAGTAGGAGGGTCGAACAACGAATTAATGACAGACGTATCGAGCTATACCCAACGAGACCTTGAAGGGACGGCCGAATAAGATACGAGCGCCGGTGCGACAATAGACCGCCAAGACCGTTCATCCGGCTAAAAAACGTATTGCCTGAATACAATTTGAGTATCAGACCAGCGGAGGTAATCGCCATCCTCCAAGGAATGGGTAGATCAGTTCGGTGGCCAGACAAGATGATGAGCCCGCCGGATCAGAGAGACAACTCCAAGTGGTGATAATTTCATGGCGACCACAGCCATCGAACAGAGCATTGCGTCGTACTACGACTAGAAGTGGCAGAACTACTCAAGAAAGGCCACCTCAAGGAGTTCCTGACTGACAAAGGTAAGCAGACCTTTCTGAATAAGGATCGGTCACGCGACATCGCTTCAATTCCACTACCAGAACCTCCCAAACATGAGAGGACTGTGAACGTCATCTCTGGCGGATTCGAGGTAAACGGAGTCACTTACTTAGAAGTAAAGCGCCACTCACGGCAAGTCGGTCGTACGGAAGTCCGACCAACCCATACGACGGACTTGATTTACAATTACCCAATCAGTTTTAACAGCGACGAGCACACAGACTTGCTCAACCCCCACCACGACGCGCTGGTCATCTCATTAACAGTGGCCAATTGTTTGATTAAGCGAATCCTAGTAGACAACGGGAGCTCAACAAACGTACTCTTCCTTGGCGCGCTAAAAGAGATGCACATTGACGAGTGCAACATTGTACGACGCTCAACCATCTTGGTAGGATTTAGCAGAGAACATAAGAACACTATAGGGGAAATCATCCTTCCCGTCTACGCTGAGGGAGTCAACCTAAACACACGCTTCCTTATCCTCGATTGCCCGTCGTCGTACAACATAATCATGAGATGAAGGCTGTCCCCTCGACCTATCATCAGGTTATCCGTTTTCCTACCAAGTGGGGAGTCTATGAAATCCGAAGGCAGCAAAAGACGTCACGTGACTGCTACCAGAACACTCTGAAAACCAGGCCGTCCGACTTATAGCAATTACAGAACGTAAGCACCGCTATCAACAAGGACAGGCCAGACATGGAGGAACTCGACGAAGTATCCATACATCCGAGCTTCCCAGACCACAAAGTGAGTATCGGATCCTGCCTTCCACAAAATATTAGAACAAAATTGATCAGTTTCTTGACGGCCCGACACGACAGCTTCGCATGGTCGTACACCGACATGACCGGCATTAACCCAGAGATCTTAGTGCATAGGTTACAAGTCGACCCAGATTACCCGCTCGTGAAGTAAAAGCGAAGGAAATTCGCGCCCGAATGTAATAAAGTTATCAATGAGGAGATCCAAAAGCTAATCGACAGCGGCTCGGTAAGAGAAGTGAATTACCCGGACTGGCTCGCAAATGTAGTGGTGGTGAAGAAGAAGAATGGGAAGTGGCGAGTCTGCATCGACTTCACATACCTCAACAAGGCTTGTCCAAAGGATTCCTTCCCTCTACCATACATCGACATGATGGTAGACGCTACTGCGGGGCACGAGCTATTAAGCTTCATGTATGCATTCTCCGGCTACAACCAAATCCTCATGCATCCGGACGACCAGGAAAAAACTTCTTTCATCACGGAGCGCGGCATTTTTTGCTACAAAGTAATGCCCTTTGGTCTCAAAAATGCTGGAGCAACCTATCAAAGGTTGGTCAATAAAATGTTTGCAAGCATGCTCGGACAGACCATGGAGATCTACATCGACGACATGCTGGTAAAATCATTAATAGCGGATCAACACCTCGACCATCTCCGACAGTCGTTCGATAACATCGACAAGTATGAGATGAAGCTTAATCCAACCAAGTGTTCCTTTGAAGTTTCATCAGGAAAGTTCCTCAGCTATTTGGTAACCAAGAGGGGCGTTGAGGCCAACCTAAATCAAATCTAATCCATCATGAATTTGAGGTCCCCCAAAAGCATCAAAGACGTGCAAAAACTGGCTGGGTGACTCGCGGCCCTCAACCGTTTCATCTCAAAGTCATCTGAAAAATGCAAGCCCTTCTTCGACACTCTAAGGAAGAGTAAAACATTTAATTGGAACCAAACAAGTGAGGACGCATTCCAAAACATTAAGCGGTATCTAGCAGACCCTCCTCTCCTATCCAAACCTAAGGAAGGAGAGACACTTCTACTCTACTTCGCTGTGTCCGAAACGGTCGTTAGCGCAGTACTAGTAAGGGAAGAAGATAGTAAACAACTCCCCGTATACCACATCAGCAAGACCTTACTCGACGCGAAAATAAGGTACACTCAACTTGAGAAACTGGCCCTTGCATTGGTTACGACCGCAAGAAAATTGAGACCATACTTCCAATGCCACACCATCAGCGTGCTCACTACCTTCCCCTTAAAGAACGTCCTACACAAGCTCGAACTTTCCGGACGACTAGTAAAATGGGCAGTAGAGTTAAGCGCACGACATCAGCTATCAGCCACGTACAGCTATCAAGTCACAGGCATTGGCAGACTTCATAACAGACTTCACACCTGGGATTCTACAACAAGCGGAGGAAGAGCTTTGCACCATGTCGTACGACACACCAAAAGAGGAATGGACCTTGGCAGTCGACAGATCAAGTAACGCTAGGGGCAGTGGACTGGGGATAGTACTTACCTCACCCGAGGGACACATCATCGAACGATCCATCCGATGCAGGTTTAAAACCACTAATAATGAAGCCAAGTATGAGGCCCTCATAGCCGGACTCACCTTAGCAAAGGATATACGCGTCGAACGGGTAAAGGTATGTAGCGACTCCCAATTAATCGTAAGACAATTACAAGGATCCTACTAAGCCTGAGATTTAAAAATGATGGCTTACTTAACCTTGGTGAAAGAACTACAAGCCTCGTTCGAGTCATTCGACATCGAACAAGTACTAAGATCAGAAAACACGCATGCCGACGCGCTTGCCAACCTTGGCTCCGCACTAGATACCACAATTGAGTGGACCATCTCCATGGTTTTTTCCTAATAGCCAGCTGTGTGGAAACCAATAAAGATCGAAGTCGAACCAATTTCGGACGAGCCAACTTGGATCACCCGATCTACAATTACCTGATGAACGACACCCTCCCATCTGACAAGATAGAAGCACGAAGAATTAAGATAAAGGCTGCCAGATTTTCCATAGAAGGTCAACTTTACAAGCGGTCCTATTCTGGGCCCTACCTCAAATGCGTCGACCCAATCGAAACTCAGCAGGTACTCAAGGACTTGCACGAAGGGTAATGTGGAAACCACTCAGCGGGGAGAAGCCTAGCCAACAGGGCAATCACAGCAGGATACCATTGGCCGACAATGCGATCCGAGTAGCACGACCTCGTCAAACAATGTGACCCATGCCAACGCTTCGCCTATATTTCGCATCAGTACCCAGAGCGACTTCACCCCATCTCAACACCATGGCTCTTTATAAAGTGGGCGATGGACATAGTAGGAAAGATGCCAGTTACTACCGGAGGAAAGGTCTACATACTAGCCGTAACGGATTACTTCACAAAATGGGTCAAAACCAAGTCATATGTAAGGATCAAGGACTCCGAGGTAAAAAGCTTCATTTGGAAGAATGTCATATGCCGCTACGGAGTCCCAAAAGAGATAGTCACTGACAATGGCTCGCAATTCATATCATATGACTTCCAAGACTTTTGCGACCAGTGGAAGATCAAACTAAGTTACTCGAGCCCAAGGTATCCTCAAGCCAACGGACAAGCAGAATCCACCAACAAAACAATCATGTCCACCCTCAAGAAGCGACTCGACCAATATAAAGGGAAATGGGTCGATGAGTTGCAAGGCGTGTTATGGTTCTATCGTACGACGGTCAGAACGTCAACAGGGTAGACACCATTCTCCCTAACCTACGGCTTGGAGGCTGTAATAGCAACTGAGGTTGATTACCCTTCCTACAAAATACGGCACGCGACTGAAGAGACAAACAACAGAGAGTTACTAAACGAACTCGACATGATCGACGAGCATCACGACAAAGCCGCAATCAGATTGGCCGTATACCAACAAAGATTCGCACGACATTATAACAGGAACATTCGTCTTAAAGCATTCAATATTGGAGATTGGGTCCTTTGTCGCGTCTTCCAAAACACAAAGGAAAAATGAGCAGGTAAACTCGGTCCTATGTGGGAAGGATCATACCAAATCATCAAAGTAGTTGGACATTGAGCCTACAAACTACGATGTATAGATGGCATGGAGATCCGCAACAGTTGGAACGCATGCCATCTAAAACAGTATCATTTCTAAAGTCTGAACTTTATATTTTTCAATTTTATAAACCTACGACATGGAACTCACTTAGGCATCGGAGGGCCGTTGGTTTTACCAACGGCCAACCCTTACTATTTTATACAGGTCGCTACCACTGGACAATCCCACACTTACCTACTTTCAAGGTGTTATACCACACAAGAAAAATAAATATAAGAGTTGGAACATGAAACTATAAAGTCCCACACTCCAACTGGGGCAAATCAATATCATAAGAGCAAGTACCAACAATGGTCGCACGACCTGCATTCAAGGTCGTGGACCACGACCTGCTTTCAAGGTCACTACCAACAATGGTCGTACGACCTGCATTCAAGGTCGTGGACCATGACCTGCTTTCAAGGTCACAATCAACAATGGTCGCACAACCTACATGCAATTCCATTAGAAATGACCTGCATTCAAGGTAAACCTCAATTTGAAACACAACTATTCTGCAAATAAATGTCGTACGACTATATGGAAAATTGAAATGCATCATATATTGAGAAAATGAATATCGTTCGACAAAATATAAAAAGCCTCTATAGGCACAAAAACTTAAAATTCACAAGTTACAAAATTACAACCCCTTATGGGGCAATGTCATCAAGTTCTCCAATTGGCTGAGCAGCCAAATCCACGACAGTCGAACCTTCTGGAGGAGGAAGGACAGCTTCCTCACCGCAGGCCTTATCTTCTACATCTTTCACTTTGGCTTGCTCATCAGCTTCTTCTTCATCATCAGAGCGTGTCAGCTCCTCATGGTCGGCGATCCACCTATTGACTTTCCACTCAGTCGCACGACCATCCCTATACTCCCTCATCAGGTCTGCACGTGTCTTGATAACCGCGTTGAGGACATTGTCCTCCGCTTTATCATACAGAGAGTCGTAGTCCGCCTCCTTAGCTTTCAGCTTGGCTTCAAGTAAGTCGACACTCGACTTTAGCTTGTTCAGTTCAAGAGTCGCCTCAACCGCACGACTGGACGCCTCATGAGCTGTCTTCTTGGCCTTCAAGCATGAGGCTTTCAGCTTCTCATTGTTGAACTTCAGGCTCTGGTTGCTCGACTTCAGCTCCCTCACCTTCTTAAGGGCAAGGCCATGCTTTTCCTTTAAATAAACATGATATTGAATAGCCTACAACAATATCGAAACAAAACACTTAGAAAGAAATTCAAAATACACAAAAAAGGATATAGTAGTCGTACGACTATACTTGGAAAAGGTGGCCAAGGCCTCAATCAGCAACTTGGGAGAGGCTAATCTCCTTCAAGCGATTTTTATCTTCGAGCAGAAGTAGTTGCTCGACCTGAGGAAGGATAGACCCAACGTCAGAATACTTAGAGGCATCCTGAGGGAAAACAAGGTCGACCGACGCATCAGCCCCAGCAGCAGAATCCTCCCTCCTGCGTTTTTTCCCAGTTGAACTAATGTCAAGGACGGCCTTGCCTCGACCAGATGGGGGAGATGGTAGAGGGGTGGACTCTACTTGGTCGCTCGACTGAGCCTTCTTCTTCCCCTTCCTTTTCTCCCTAAGCCTCCTCATAGCATCATAAGCACCAGGAGCAGCAATTTCTCCAGCCATGATGTCAACTGCAAAGCGTTGCATGACGTATGAGATTGGAGTAAGAAACCTTGTGCCGTACAGTCACTCGACACAATGTCTAACTCTGACAAACTCCACTAAGTTTTTGAAGGCTGGGTAGGGAGTACCTGACTCGTTGATAACCGAGAATTTCCAAAGGTGACTGGGCCACAGTGTAACACCCCCTGACCCGACCCGTCTGGATCGACTTAGGGAGCGCTACCGGTTTTCAAAACTTTACTTAATTCTGTTTATAAACTGAAAATCCATATAAGTTATAATTTAAAAACCTTTTCGAGTGAGCCCATTAAAATTCAAATTTTTTAAAAAAAAATTTCGGCAGAGTTTCCTTTGTTTTTCTGATTTTCCCAAAACCTGTTTTCAAACAACTCAATTCAAATACATTCCTCAACAACACTTCAAATCTAATTTCATGCAAATGCGCACTCTACCGTTTAGTGCGACTTTCAAATAGTTTATAAAACATTGCATTAATTACAGTCCTTTGTAAATAAAAACAGAAAGTATAGAATAAATAATTTACAGCACATAATGACAAAACATAATTACAAAATTCTCTGTATATGCATGCATATCTAATTACATTATACAGAAATATTTATATAACTAACTACCCCAAAAGATGGTGAGTATGACTCTGAATGCTCCTCTGCAGCTGGTGCCTCTTTAATCTTTTCCGTCCTCGGTATCTTTATTACATACGCGTTAGAAACAAAACTAACGCGCTAAGCAATACTGCTTAGTGGGTGTACACTAAAATAAAGGGTAATATAATATAAAACAGTGTATCTAAAACAGT
The DNA here is from genome assembly GCA_003430845.1 of Xanthoceras sorbifolium. Taxonomy (NCBI): domain Eukaryota; kingdom Viridiplantae; phylum Streptophyta; class Magnoliopsida; order Sapindales; family Sapindaceae; genus Xanthoceras; species Xanthoceras sorbifolium. The sequence continues at coordinate 13,404,013 of CM010612.1, forward strand.
ATATCGTAAATTCAGAAATTTAAAAATATAAATAAACAATAAAGCTTCAAAACAGAATTTCAGAAATATATATAACAAACGTTTTTCAATTACTGAAACTAGGTAAACATACAGTATTTCAAAGTTTCTGGAATTCAGTTCAATATCATTTCTATATTTTCCATAACATTTTCTAATCATAAATTCTCAATCTGGCCCGTGATACACATAACAGGGTGTACAAGACTGGATTACGGGTTTTTCAGTCGGGTTTCCCATCTCATATGAAATGGTATCCCTCTATATAAACAGTCGGTTTCCCATTTCTCGAGGAAATGGTATCCGGATATTCTCACAGTCGGTTTCCCATTTCACGAGGAAATGGTATCTGTATAATCCACAATTAGAGACATCATACATCACGATGCAGTACTGCCATATAAACACCCAATTGATATGTCAATCTCCTATATCCATATATCTCTATACATATATATATATATATATATATATATCAAGGCCGTTTAAAACTCACAACAAATTACTTCTTTGGTTTCAAAAATCAACGAATATCATTTTAAATCAAAATCCATAAATAGGAAAATCAAACAATAATTGTCAAGCAGGTTTTGAAAACACACGTTTTTATTCAAATTTCCATAATAACAGAATATCGCACAAAAAGTCCAACAATATGCAAAAATACAATACGAGTATATAAACAAATCCATACGAAGATATAGAAAATCCGTAACTATATTTCCAGACGTATTAAATCAAAACATTGATCAAAAATACGTTCAGGTATGTGTGTACACCAACCTGGATACCGTTTTACCGGTTCTACGCCTTTTTCCTTCTGGATTTTCCTTTTTCTTGTCTTTTCTTTCTTCCTCCTCTTTCCTTTCTTCCTCCTCTTTCCTTTCTCTTTCTCTTTTCTTTCTTTTCTTTTCTTCTTCTTTCCCTTCTCTTCTTCTTCTCTTCTTTCTATTCTTCTTCTTTTTTTCTTTTTCTTTTTTTCTTCCTCTTCTTCTTCTCTTCTTTCGGTCTCTCCCCCTCTGTTCTCTTTTCTGTTCTGTTTCGTGGCTTATCATAGAAGCCAATTTTTTTTTATATCATTTCGGTCATCGCGACCGTCGTCGCGACCTGTGGTCGCGCCACCAGGTCACGTTGCTCACTAGAGCAACTCTACCGCCTTCATCACGAGCACACCTCGCGGTGCTCTGGTCGCGCTGGTGGTCGCCATGCTTACTGCCCGAATTTTATTTTTTTTATCGCGAGCAGCTTATCGCGACCTGTGGTCGCGGTGACCAGGTCGCGGTGCTCACTGTCCCAGTTTTTCACTTTTCATGCATCATTTCTGGACCGTTCCATCTGGTCCACCTGGAAACCATACAAATAAGCATACATTTAATTACATTTATACCCCTCAACTCACAAAAATTTTATATCCACATATTCAAAATTATTTATCCGAAATTTGGGATGTTACACACAGGTTTTCTTCAGTCAGAATATTCTTCCAACTCATCTCCTTCTCGTCGTACGACAGTATCTTCGCTGTACGAGTTACGCACGTCAAACCAACCACAGCTTGAGGGGCTCTTGTATTCACTACAATACAAGAAAACAAAAGTTAGTAGAGTACAATAAATACATATAACGTCGAACGACATGACAAAATCAATAACCCACCAGCCTTGGACCAGGTCATACGAACTACTGTATCCCCTACAGGCCACTCGACAAGTAAACCCCTCACGAAGAAATACCTATCCTTCCACGACCTGTCATTTGTGGTCAGCTTCGTGATAAGGTGTTTTCTGTTGGGTCGAAGGTTCAAATTGTAGCGACCTTTCTCTGTGTCGTGCTTCCTCACCAAGTATGTGTAGAATAGGTCAGGCAACTCAAAAACTATGCCTTCTCTCATACACAACAAATCTAGCCCCAGCAAGATCCTCCAACTGTTGGGCATAAGTTGCCCCGGGGCAAGCTCGAAGTGATCTAGTACCTTCCTCAGTAGTCCGACTACTGGTAACCTAAAACCGATCCGCTAGAAGGGAAGCTCGTAGAAACGTGTCCTGTAACACCCCCTGACATGACCCGACTGGATCGACCCAGGGAGCGTTACCGGGTTTTTAAAACTTTCTAAATTCTCTTTATTCATTTTAAACCATTTAAAATCATATCACTTTGTAATTTAAAAATGTTTTTCTAGTGAGCCCATAAAAAAATCAGTTTTAAAAATTTCGGCAGAGTTTCCTCTATTTTTCTAATTTTCTAAAACCTGTTTTCTAATTTTCTAAAACCTGTTTCAAATCAAACTCAATTCAAATATAATTCACAACACTTCAAATATCATTTCATTCAAATGAGCACTCTACCGTTTAGTACGACTTTCCAACAGTTTTTAAAATAAAATAATTCAGAATTCAATAGTTACAAACCTTTTAAAATAAAAACAAACAGAAATCATAAATTATTTACAAAACATATATATAAAATCATCGAATTTACAGACTTTTGTATATGCATGCTTACAAAATATAACATACAAAACAATATCACTACCCAATAAATGCAGTGACTCTGAACTCTTCTAGCTGCAGGTACCTCCTCTCTACTCTTTCTCTGCCTCGGTATCTCTGTGACTTACGCGCGATAAAAACCGATGCGCTAAGTATATAGCTTAGTGGGTGTACACTAAACTCATGTATCAAAATCATAATATACTTTGCATAATATAAATCTCAATGTACGTAAATAAAACAATACCATATTCAATTCAATTACGAATTTAAATAATATGAAATCAGTGTAATAAAGACAACTAAATCAATTTAATAATGTGTACTCAATTAAATTCTCAATTTCTTTTACAATTATTTTAACTTCAATATTGAAATAAACGTATAAAATCAATTTTTAAATTCACTTATAAACATATCCTTCAATTCACTTCAATTCTGGCCCTCTGGAATACTCAACATAAACCAGGACTGGAATATGTGTCGTTCGACCACAGTGGCTGTCTGTCGAACATAACTCCCACCCTAGGACGAATCCTAAGAGTGGTACGTATCTCCCTACTCTAGGACCGAGGGTTCGGACCCTAGAGAGGTACATATCTCCCTATCACAGGAACAAATCCTTAGGAAGGTACGTGTCTCCCTACCCCAGGACGAATCCGTGAGGAGGTACGTGGCTCCCTACCCCTGGACGAATCCATGAGGAGGTACATAATAAATCATCAATATCAATATCACTGTCGGTGCAGTACTGCTAAATGAACCCAGCTGGTATACCAACCTCCTATATCCGTTTTCCATGTCCAAGTATTCTAGGGCCATTTCACAATATCATTTCTTTATGGTCAAATTAAATTTTATTAAATTCAAATCAATAAACACATTTACAAAATTCAAATATATTATCAATAATCATATAAAAGAAACTCAAATTTATATTCAAGCTTATTTCACAAATGAATATCGAATTAAATTTCCCCAAAATCGTTTAATCAATTTATCACAAACAATATATATATATATATATATATATATATATATATATATATTCCAAATCAATTTATTACAATCAATATATATACCAAATCATTCCCAAAATTAATTTCAAACAACAAATCATAAACAATATATCACAAATAATTAAAAACAATATAATATTACGATTTTAAAAATTTCTGAAAAATCTGAAAAAAAATACGAAAACTAGTGTACACCGAACCTGGACAATATTTCTTTCCTACTCTTCTTCTTCTTCTTTTTCTCTCTCTTCTTTCTCTCTCCTCTTCTCTCTTCTCTCTCGCTGCTCCTCTCTTCTTATTTTTCTTCTTTCTTTTCTCACGCCTCAGCTCTGTTTTGTTTTGCTTTCATTTTGAGATTGCTGTGCTTATTCTCTTGATTTTGATATTGCTTTGCTTTTGATTTTTTATTTATTTATTATTTATTTTTTTTCTTCTTCTTATCTCTTCACCATGCCAACTCACCATCTTTATTTTCATTTTATTATTTTTTTTTCCACTAATAATATTATATATATATATATATAATATCTTCTTAATTCCAAAATACACGCTTGAACTTCTTAAAATCCCACAATGGCACAAATTTACTCTTAATCACATGTGATTTACCAATCATCCTTTAATTATCAAACTAACCCACCAATCACATTCCATCTCAATAATATTCCAAAAATATTCCACACTTATCCAATTGCCAAATAACTTCACCAATATTCACTTGGACCTATTATCATCCAAACACACCATTAAAATAATATACTTTCTACCAATTTAAATCACATACTTAACTCTTGCATGTTTAATAATAATTAATAATAATCCAAGGATATTTATTCTATTTACGCAAAAATTAGGGGCGTTACATGTCCACCCTGGGATATCCCAATCGGGTCTTTCCTCCTTGTAAGGCGCCCTCAGTGCGACACCATCAGGTATGCCATAGCTATATCTGATGCGCATGACGTCTTCTTCCTTCAATACATTGGCTGGGTTAACTAGGAGTAAACCCAGCGGTCTGCTTGGTCCCATGGAACAAGGTCCAGTCGCGTTGCCTGGTAGCTCGACGAGGGAAATACTCATAGGTATATCTTCCATCACGCGCGACGTACCCTCAAGGCTGGAGATAGTCACAGGGTCGTACGACGATGACGCCACTGTCACTCTACCACTTGCTGTCTCAGACTCGCCCCACGAGTTGTACGACAGGTCTATAGTGTCGTTATATCCTCACCCAGAGGTACTGGGAGGAATCTTATCACCTCGACTCGACATCAGAACCTACAAGTCGAACGACAGTAGCGATAGTTAGTAGTTAAAACCTAAACCAAAGATCCTGCACGACCTAATACCAGTTCCCAAGATTGTTAAACTTATACCTATAGAAGGTCGTGCGACCTATATGTCTTGGCTACTGTCGTGCGACCCAGACACTACAAACAGGTTATGTATAAACCTAAGTCGTGTTTTTAGATCTAAAACAATATTTTTCAAATTCTTCTCGAAAGCTATTCGAAGAATACGAAAAAGTACCCTGAAACCAAAAATGCAAAAATGAGAAGCTAAAATATTGCGAGAACAGGGAAGACTTACCAATAAAGCAAAATGACCACTGTTTCGCTGGAATACACGTGAAAATGGCAAAAGACGAGCAACAACAACGCCGGAGAAGCTTGCGCAGGCGACTGGTTTCTAGAGAGAGAAAGAAAAAGAGAGAGAGAGAAAGAAAAAGTTAAAAATGAAAGAGAAAGGGAACGGGCGGCAATAAAAGAACTTAGTGTCAGCTTCTTATTGGACACGCACGTTCATAACCGTCATCATTAACCAGGTGTGCGCGTTTCCCATAAAATCACATTTACTTTGACACAACTGTCGAGGGGTCGTTGGGAGACCAATCACACCGCCTTTACACGACATTGTCGCACGACAGTGGCAAAATCCATGGATTGTGATCTTCTCTTGAACCCTAGAGCCTTCTTTCAAAAGGAGACAGTCGTGCGACATTATGGAACCATCATTAAAATCTACAATATAGATCCTTGTCTATATGTCGAACGACACAAACCCCTTGGCTTTTTTAAATCCAAGGCGTTTGGGGGCAAACTGTAGTAGCCAAAATATGTTAGGCCCAAAACATAAGCAAGGATCCAGCCAAGGAGCCCAGAGTATATCTCAAAGACCAGGCCCAGAGTCCAAAAGAAGAATGACATCCATGTAGTACGACATACGCTCGACATGAGACATCTATGTAGTACGACATACGCTCAACATGAGACATCCATGTAGTACGACATACGCTCGATATGAAACACCTTTATAGTACGACATACGCTCGACGTAATACATCCGTGTAGTACAACATGCACTCTATGCCCCATACATTCAAGTATCATGGGAAATAACTCAACGTTTGCGTTTGGAAGTGCATCTACGTCATGCGACATACTCATCCCAGATCGACGTCCAATCAGCATGTCGTATGACATGGAATCTCTTTTATTCCGAGGAAGACCAAATCATGATCTACTTTAAAGTAGGTCATACAAAACCATAATGACACTCTGTAACGGCTAGATCAAATGAAGCATCCACATACTTTCTTGGTGGAGGACAGCAATGAGGGGTAATGGTGAAATCCCTCAATGGGCAGAAGCATCATTCCCCTATAAAATGAAGGATAATCTTCCAAAGTAGGGGGGACCGAGAAACTGAGATCCCAAAGCTATCAATACTAAAATAACACCCTCCGGCCATTGTTTATCTTCTCCGATAAACCTTCCGATTGTACCTCGATCAGCCGATCTTATATCTCTTTTGACCAAGGATGCCTCAAGGGCCAGAATAACAGGAAGTATTACTCACTCATCTCCATTTATGAGCATTATATACTTATCAGCATTCGCTAACTTGACCGTCGGAGTGACTTTGGCAAGCACCACCCCGGTGTCCCAGACGTCCTGCGGGTCACATGCGTTCTATCTTTGCAGGTTGTAGTGCCCCGTATCCCCGAGCGATTTTTGAGGACTACAATATTAAATATTATAACATTACAATAAGATAAAGAATCTACCTTAGCATTTTCAATTTTTAATGTGAATAAAAATAAAGTCAAATAAATGTCTTATAAAAAATGGAAAAGAAATTTCACAGAAAGAAAATAAGAGAATTAATATAAGAAAAAATAAATGACGGGACCTTACGTAAACTTTCGTGAATATAAAAATAAAAAAGAAAAAAAAAGATGGATTTAACATATCTAAATTTCAAGAAGTTGGTCTAGTGATACGTCCATACACCCTTTAGGTTACTAGCTTGAGTTGTGTCTCTCTCCTAATTTTAAATTAGTTGTAATAGCTAAAAAAAAAATGTTAAAAATACAAGATTAGACTAGTTTTTGTTCAATCATACACCAATATTTCTTTTAATTTTAGCTTCCGTCTATAAATTGTATTAAACAATTTTTTATCCAATAACTATATTTTGTTTTAAAAAATACAAAATGTAATTTTTTTTCTTTTTTTTTTGAAATATGTAAATAAAGATAAATATTACTTTTTTAGTTATAGTGGAGGTCTATGATTAATATATATATTTTTGAAATCTGATACTTTAGGGGTCAGAGGTCTATCGGAACCTACCGAACTTAAACCATACGAATACGACCCGAACATCTACTCCCAACAATGAGAGGATAGAATACGAGTACGGTCCGAACATCTACTCCTAACAACTAGAGGATAGAATATGAGCACGGCTCGAACACCTACTTCAGACAACAAGAGGGGTCTACCCATACAATTAAATTTTTATAGTCAATGGTAGTAATATATACACAACAACGACCAATTTATTGAACCTTACTGGTTTGAAGGAGTTTGAACCTCCTCCAACTATAAAATTTCTTTAATAACAAGTCTATTTAATATGATTCTATATTAAATCAAAATAATAAATTATTTGTCACGTTAATTTTTATGAAACGAAGTTGGATTCTGCATCTCATTCACAAACAACCAATTATTTTATTGGACAAATTGTAATAGAGTACCTTGACGTTTGACTATATTGCAATGAAATCGTGAATTTAGCTTTAATTACATATTAGTACCCTTCCTTTAGTTGACTTGGTCAAAAATAAAAGTTTGATCAAATTTTTTACCTAAAATGATAAAAATACCCCTAGTTAAAAAAATAATATTAATTATTAAAATTAAAAAAATTTAAAATTTAAAAAATGGATGAATCCATTTAAATTATTTTTTTAATTATTTAATTTTTTTTAATTTTAATAATTAATATTATTTTTTATTTTTTAACCAGGGATATTTTTATCATTTTAGATAAAAAATTTGGTCAAACTTTTATTTTTCGCTAAGTCAACCAAATGACGGTATTATTATGTAATTAAGATTAAATTTATAATTTTATTGTAATATGACGAAACGTCAGGTCATCTATTGTAATTCGTCCTATTTTATTTTACAGGTTGAAAATAAAACGACAACGGATCGCAGTTGAGACCGACCCGTTTTCGGTCCTGACTCCTGAACCACGTTGACAAGCCTCCACGGCAACGGAGAAAAGAAAACGAAACTGAACTCACTATTACTCTTCTCTCTCTCTCTCTCTCTCTCTCTCTCAGCGATGCAGACTCCGGAAGACATACGTAGTCTGCCAATCGACATCACTTTCTCTCGACTTGGAGGTACACACTTTCCTTTCATTCCTAGTCTGCTATTTTTTCTTTTAATAATTGGTTTTGTTTTGCTTTTTTTTTTTTTTTAATGCAGAATGGTTGGTTGATCGGAAAAGAATACCGTCGGATTGGAGAAAACGAATGGCTGTGATCAAGGCAAAAATCTCAAAGGAGTTTTCTTTGCTTCCTAAAGATATTGATCCTTATTTCCATACCCTAGACCTTGATGGTAAATTTTAACTGATCAATTTTATACAGTTTATGACAAATTTTGTATTTTATTTTATTAAGTTAACATATTTTATCTATGTTATGTTCATTAAAAAGAGAGAGAAAAACAATTTTTTTATGTGGAAAATAATAGTTAATAGTTGATTACCTGACAAAAGGTTAAATGGGACTGACTTATATGTCAATTTACTGAAAACAGTGAGGGAAGATAGTGTTTTAGGTATCCAATATGTAGCTAGAGCGTTTTGAATTATATAATTCAAGGATTTTGCTAGTATTCAAGTTTGTATAGTTATTGGGTAGAAATAGAGTAATTGCAATTTTTTTTTTTTTGCAACTTTTTGATTTTTTTGGACTTTTAGATTAGAATTCGATGGTATTAATTGATTGGTAACTTTATAGGTCCTATATAGTTGTATCATGATCCATCAATCCGGGGTAGCTATAATGTGCGATAAACAAGGTTTAACCTTGTTTATGATTTGATAAAAACAAAGAGTAGCTACGTGTTCTATGTATTCTTGAAGGAAGTTTAAGTAAAGGAATAATTTCAAAGGGTCTGTCTGTTGATTAAGTAAAATTGAATGCAGCCTTTGGGATTTGTGTTGGTTTTGAAGGTAATAGGTTAATCATTGAAGGGTCATCTGATTTTAGTTGGGTTCTCATGAGATATCTTATATATTTGGAATGATAGGACCAAATTGTACTAGAATTTATAATTTTGTTAGGAGTCCTCTAAAGTATTGTGATGGAACCAATAATGTTTCACGAAATCCTCTCTTTTGAGTTTCTACTACTGGGTTTGGTTGGCAGTGGCTGCCATTTCAGGAAATGTCATCACGTATGTGCAATACATGTCTTGTAACAAAAGAAATTATGGGACTGAGGGTACTGTGATTACATAGCCACTTTTTATGCTGATTTCTGCCCTGAACTGATTTTCTCTTGTGCACCATTCCTTCTCTTGTTCTCAACTAAATTGATTCCTATAAAGGAAAACCATGAGAAGTGAAGCATCATTAATTTTCGAGGCAATAGTTATGTGTTTTGCACTTGTTGCTCCAATTTTTTAGTTCAGCTGTTTTGCAAGCTGTGACAAGATTTTGACTTGAAATTCCGCATCAACAAAATTACAGATGTTTTTATGCAAAAATGTTTACAGGATATTTATATAATTTCAAATTATTTTAGAATGGTTTAAATATTAATTTTTTGATAAATATTCATTTGATATTTTAAAATAAAATTTATATTTAATATAATTGTTTTTATTAAATATAAAAAATAACTACTTTTTAAAGATTAATGGTATTTTTTTGTCTAAATGAAATATGTTGGGTTCTTTTCTTCCAATGATTCTATGTTTCAACCATTCTGTTCTGCATTCCATTTCATTCCTTTCGCCATTCCCTTCCCCAAACCAAACATTCTCTAGCTAGAAATGCATTCTCAAGAATCAAACACAAAATGTCTTGTGGGACTACAATAGCACTTATCGTGTGTGGCAAGATTTAAAGAGAAAATTTTTGTTGGATTCTGAAAGATGTCTTTTGGGATGATTGCGCACTCTTATTAAAAGGATGATTGGCTACACTCAAATGGGAGTCTCATGGGGATGATTTATAGTATACATATATGGTGTGGGGTAAATTTTATATGCTAATTGTCATGTAAGCTAAGTTTTGATTTTATATTGGTGTTGCCTTGACTCTTGATATACTTATGCAATGTGGAGGTATGAAGTTGGGAATCCCTTTTCTAATACGCACACACAAAAAAATTAAAAAAAAAAAAAACACACTCATTTGTACACACACACATAAATACATACATACATACATATATAAAAATTTAATATCGATCATCTCTTAAGTGCTGAATAACAACCTTGTATGATGACTGAAATGCTGTTCCCAGGAATTGGTTACTTAGAGGCCAGAAAAATCTATGATATCCTACTGAAGTCAACCCCAGAAAGTCGGAATATATTTGGGAGGCTATCAGGTGCTGCGGTAAGACAGTCCTTTCTCTCTTGTTCTCTCTGTGCTAATTTCATCTCTATTATAAATCTCAAACTGCCTTTTAATTTGTGGAAGGGTTCCTGGGAATCAATTGTGCGTTCTTTTGAGAAAGATCATATTTACCTTGGTGAGGCTGCTCAAATTATGGTTCAAAATGTAAATTATGAAATGTAAGCGTGTGTTTTTATGGTGAACCACTTCTTTTGATGACTATGCTTATAACTATTTGTTTGATGTTTGTCTGGTTAATAATTGAATGGATATGGTTTCAAATTATGTAGTCCGTATCAGAGAAAACAGGTGCAAAAGATTCAGCAACAATTAACAGAACTTGACCGTAAGGAAACTGATATAAAAAGAAGTGCTGCTCTATCCGCAACTAAATATGCGGAGGCTTGTCAAGAGCTTGGGTTGCAGGTGATAATCAGCATTCTTTTGATGGTTGACAAATTGGTTTGATTATTTTGCCTTTTACACTCTATGTATCAGAATGACAATTTTTATCCTTGCAGGGGAAAAATGTGAGGCTTGAACTTTTAGAGACTGCAAATTCGCTTCCGAGCACATTTAGCAGGATATTGGAAATTATAAAGAGTGATTCTATGTCAAATGCTTTGGATTATTATTCCAATTTGGTCAGAGACGCTCACACAGAAAAGGATGTAAGGCAGTGATTGAACTTTAATTGTTTTATGATTATGGATTAAATTTTGCCGTAGCCATTGGTCATATTTGTGATATGCAAATGGAGGTTGAAGTTATTATGTTTCATTTTTACTCTAATTTTGCCTGTAAATATTGTTGCAGAAATCTTCAGGGACTGTCTTACTGCATTTGAAAAACATTCGTGAGAATCCCCCTTCTTTGAATGTTTCTGTGGCCTCTGAGATCCCAGATTCTGCTGATGTTCAATCAAACTTTAATGATACAAAGAATGTGCGTGAGGACATTGATGTCGCTGCAGATAATATTGACTGGGATATTTCTGTTGACAGTGCTCAGATTGATTGGGATATTGGAACTGTGGAAGAAACAGAAGATGCTGGTAATGGTTTAGGTCCATATGAGATAGTTAATGCCAGTGATATCCTACAGAGTTCTTCACCAAATGAAGCTGTGGGAAGTGATCAAACTCCATTGAGTAAAGAGGAAGACACCTTGCATCCTGAGGTTTCTGTTTCGGAGATATCTTGGGATATAAGTGTGGAAACACCTCAAGTTGATGTGATTGACGATGTTAATTTGCCAAACAATGGCATGGAAAATCAGAATATTGTTCCAGATACCTTAACTCAAACCCCAGGAATCCAGGAAGGCAGGAGCCAGCTACTGGATACAGAGTACAGGAATAGGATTCTTGATGATTTGTATGAGGTATATTCTTACCTGAAAGTTTTCTTTCCATTTTGCCCCTTATTTATTTTCGTAAAAAAATCAATTGTGTAAAACTGAAAAGAAAAAAGAACAAGAACAGGAAATAGGGATAAACATCATTGAGAAAAAAAATTCTGTTCATTAAATTGAAGCATTCTTATGTTTAAGAATTCATGTTTGGCATTAATGTTGTCTTATAGATCAAAGCATTCTTAAATCAGTGCTTGGTAGAGATAAGGAATGATGAAACTTCGTCGTTGCGAAATCAAGTCCAGTCAGTTGCTCCCTTGGTGTTGCAGCAGTATACTCCTGATGCTATTGAGACTATGTTATATGATGTTTCCTTGGCCATTTCTTTGCTGACAAATAGGAAAACACGAGACTTGATCATGATTCTCAACTCCAAAAGGTGCTGGTAGATAATTTATATTGCTTTTAAGCTTTTCGCCCTTTCCTTGTTTTGTTGTTGTACACACACACATTGTAACTGAGATATCAGACAAAGATGTTTTAGCTTCAATTTAGTAGTAACAGAACAGTGGAAGTGAAAAGGTAAGCTGAGGAGGTTTTCCCATTCTTATTAATAGAAGAGCAAAACTAAGCATCTGTTAATTGAAGTTCTTGCCTTTCACTTGCAACAACTTTAGATAATTCTAGTAGTTATGGTGGAATTCATATTGTTAATCGACAACCTTCACTGTCTGAAAATCACAGAAACCTGTAGTCACTGGTCAATTTTTTGCTCAAGTACCAGTCAGCCATTTGTCAACTTGTAACTTTTACTTATGCTGACGAGGACAAACCACTAAATATTGCAGTTTTGACAGTGAAAAAGTGGACCAGTGCAGCTAATGACCGTTTTTCTCAGTGGTCACTGAATTGCAAATATTTTGCTTTTGTGAGATGTTGAAAAATAGTTAATTGCCCCTATTAGTGCTTTGTCTGCAGAAAATGGGTTTATATGCTTCTTTTTACATTTTTGTTCTTTCTTAAATGTGAATATGTTGTCTAGAATAATTTGTGTAGAGTAACTAATAATATTACCAAACAGGGCGGCTTATTTTTTGATGTATAATTAGTGCATGATTGATTAATAAGTTCCTATCAAGTCCTTTTTTACTTTTCCCTTTGGGCTCTTAAAATGCATTTTTCTTCTTTTGGTTTTTTTGAGAATCAGCTCAACCTGGTCCGTACAGATTAGCTATTGAAGTTTTTTGACTGGATCACCTTCTCATTTGTTATCACTTTGTTTTCATTTTGTCTCGGTTCATTGATAAGTAGTCATGTTTCTTGACTGAGTTCTACTGTATTTAACTCTGGATTTGATCAAAACTTCAGATATCTAGACAGAGTAGTTACTGCATTGGATGAAAAGAAACATCACGAGGTAAAATTGAAAGAGGGGTTGAAGGACTTGGCTACAAAACGCATGGAGCTTCAAAATTCTTTATCTTCATCATGGCCAAAGCAAGTGAGGATTCTTGATATGATAAATTAAGTTTGCTCTGTCATATGTGAACGATAATATAATCAATATTGTTATAAAAGGGAAAACATCATGTTTCTTCTGCTGCCATATTAAATCGAGTCATTCATCGTTTTTTCATAGAGCTCTTCCTCATTCATCCATAAGAGTAAACTTACTTCCGGATGTTCCCTCCCTTGGCTGTTACTCTTAAAGGTTGACCACTGTCCACCCAAATAAAGGCCTTCTGAAAAGGCTTTTAAGACTTAATAGGCATCTTGCTCTGCCTGCTCTCTCGTTTCTGCAATTGCTCTTGTACAAGGTGTTCTGCTAATACTAGTTTGAAACTATGATACATTTTTGAGTTCACTTTTTTGAAATCGGTTTCCCACGATCATGATAAATCTGTTAAACAGAACATTCCAACTCCATTTTTTAAGCATAACTATTCCAAAATTCGTGTTTTTACTTTTTACTTTACAGTAGGAGATAATTAGGTTCTTCAATTTATTCAGTCTTTAACAAGTCAAAAAATGGGGAAAAAAAATGTTAAAATATCTTATATCATTAGTTGGGGCCCTTTCCTGATAGTTTAAACTTTTAGGTTGGTGGTTACTAATATGGTATCAGAGTTTGATTTGACCCATATATTTTGTGTTCGAGTCGCCTACGTAATTATATTTGAATTTGTTATGTGTTTGTGTTTGGGTTCGAGCCATATAGCAAGTCCGTTGGTCTTGCATGTGAGAGGATTTGTAGAGTGCTTAAATACTATTGTTGGGTCATTTCATTTCAGTTTAAACTTTTAGGTTTATTGGTTACTAACATGATATCAGAGCTTTGTTATATTAGGGAGTTCTGGGTTCGAGTCTCCTCATGTGATTGAATTTGTATTTATGAGCCTGTTGGTGTTGCACATGAGGCTTGGCTTAGAAAGACTATATCATTAGTTTGACCTGTTTCTCTTCAATTGCAGGAAACAGCTCTTGCAAAAACCAGGGAGCTGAAGAAGAAGTGCGAGAGTACACTTTCATCCATGTTTGATGGAAGACCTGTGAACATAATTGGAGAGATCAATGCTTTGTTGAATAGCGGGATTAGCACGTAAGCTTATGACAAGAAGAATGAATAAAATGGTCAGAATGAGAGTTTTGAAAATGGATACACGACTTTTTTTTAGTAAGGTTTTCTTATTCTTGTTTGTTTATACATATGTAAACTGAAAGCCTGATTAACGACCATTTTAGTTGTCTTCAAACGGTCTCAATTTATAACAAATTGGGACTGCTTCGATGTAGAACTCTACGCCTGTTTAAAAAATATTAGATGACTTTTTAGATTTAAAGGAACAAAAATAGAGTCTCAGGTAAAAATAATTGCCCAAAAAGAAAGGGAGAATTGCAGTCACAATCTCGAGGTTCGATATAATTGCAGTCATAGCCCTCAAGGCCTTAACGTTGCAATGGTATTGACGACTTTTCAGCTATCTTCCTACAAATAAAAAGAAAAAAAAAAAAAAACAAAAGTGAAGATGAAAAAACAAGAGGATAGCAGTCATTTGATTGTTGTGGATATTTCCACTAGTCATGCCGCCTACGACGGGAGCACCGATATTTCCATAGGCTTCCTTTGGTGGTTAGCTCCACGGATCTCTAGGTGATTGTTGTGGAAGGGTTGTGTTTCTTTAATGGGTTTTTGTTTGAAGATTTAAAGAATTTGATGGTGGATTTTGGTTTGTAACCAATGGTGTTTATGGGGTTGTAGATTGGGATGGAATGGTGCTGATGTTGTTTCGTTGTTGATTTTGGTTTAGATTTTTAGGAGGAGAAATTGCAATAACTATTCGTATATATAAGTGAAAATGTATAAAAATTTAAAATTATATGATAATAATACAAATTTTCCTTTGATTCATTGATTGACTGTTGGAAACTGTTTAAGTAACGGTGGTTATTAAGAGGGAAGGGGTAAAATTATTTTTATACATTATATTTGATAATTAAAAAAATAAAATAAAAAATATTGAAAAAAAAAGAGACGAAGAAGAAGAAGAAAAACAAAAAAAAAATATGTGAAAAAAAAGGAGAAAAAAAAAATCTGAAAAAAGAAAAAGAAGAAGAAGAAGAAGAAAGAAGAAGAAAAAAAAAATCTGGAAAAAAAGAAGAAGAAAAAAAAATCTGGAAAGAGAAGAAGAAGAACAAAAGAAAAATTTGAAAAAAAAAAGGAGAAGAAGAATAATCCGAAAAAATAAATTCGAAAAAAAGGAAGAAGAAGAATTTGGAAAAAAAAAATTGAGTTGATGGTGGTTGGTTGATAAAGAATAAAAAATTAAAAAAATTAAATTAAATTTTTTTTTGAAGATGATGATGATAATTTGAAAAAAAAAAAATTTGAGTTGATGGTGGTTGGATTGATGAAAAATAAAGAATTGGGAAAAAAAAATTGGGTTTAATTTTTTTGTTTTTTTTGTTTTTGTTTTTGAAGAAGAAGAACAAGAACAAGAACAAGAACAAGAAGATAATGATGATGATCTGGAAAAAAAAAAAATTTGAGTTGATGGTGATTGAAATGATGAATAATAAAGAATTGGGAAAAAAATTGGATTTAATTTTTTTTTTTATTTGAAGAAGAACAAGAACAAGAAGATATGGAAAAAAAAGAAAATTTAAACAGTGCACAAGGGTAAAATGAATATTATACCATTCCCATCCAATTTAAACGGTTTCCAACAGTCGGTCAACGGGTCAAAGAGAAATTTATGTTATTATCATATAATTTTAAATTTTTGTGTAATTTTACTTATATACACGGGAGTTATTGCAATTCACCCTTTTTAGAAATTCGTATAAAAGCTATGAAACAAACAAGTGTGATTGCCTTAGGCTCAAAGACAACCTTAGCGTTTTGGTACGTCTTGTACTTTAAACAAAGAGTAATTATCAATTTGGTTACTAACTTTCAAAAAATTATTAATTTTTTAACGCAGTTTCATTTAGTGATATACTTGGATACTAACTTTTTAAAAAATCTATTAATTTGATCCTTCTGTGAGTCAATCGTTACTCAAACTTAACGGTTTCAGGAGTATTTTTATCTTTAAACCTATAAATGGGTTAACAACAAATTTTTGATAAAATATAACATATCTACCCCTAATTAAAAATTTAAAATAAATTAAATTAAAAAAATTTAAAATTTTAAAAAAATTTAGTTGGATCTCCACCGTCCATCAAGATTGATGGATGGTGGAGATTATATTGGAATTTTTTTTATTGTTGTTCTTGGTGGAGATCCATATTAAAATTTCAATTTTTATTTGCTGAACAACAAAAAATAAAATTTTAAAAAAAGAATATTTGGTTTTCCCTTTTCATTATTTTTAAAAAAATTTCAATATAATCTCTACCGTCCATCAATATTGATAGACGATGGAGATTTATTTAAAAAATATTTTAAATAATATGAAATGACTATAATACCCTTCTAATTATTAGTAATATTTTTAAAAATTTGATGTTAAAATTGTAATTTTGACTCATGTAAATAGAGTCAAGAGCAAATAAGTTTTTTTAGCAATTCTGTGAGGTTTGACCGTTAGAAAATTAGTCAAAGGGACCAGAATGATACATTTTTAGAAAGTTAGGGCCCAAGAATACCAATCAAGAATACCAATAAATGAAACTGCGTTAAAAATTAATAACTCCTTAAAAGTTAGAGACCAAATTGATAATTGCCTTTAAACAAACAACTATAATCTTGAAACTAATAGATTGTTGATCCCCTACAAAATTTTAAATTTGGTACAATTACAAACCCAGTATTCTTACTTGGAATTTTGAGATGCATGATGAGTATCTTGCATCTAAGACTCATTGGGTTGAGGCATTTGGGTTTTGAGTAACGATATTGCAGAAAACAAGTTGTTGCCCCTGTGATCACTTCCCAACTCAAAGTTGTTGAAGAAATCATTTGAAAGTACACCGAACAACACCCACATAAAATTTTGAACACTCACAAACATCACAATTCCACAAACAAAATCCAATTCATATAACAACTGAAGATACCGGAATCAGGTGATGACAAACACCCGAGGAAAGTTGACACTTGGCATACAAGTCAGCACGTTTGACTTTATCAAGTGGGTGATACCTGGAATAGCTAACCCACCAAACACTACTCGGTGGATGCAACGAAGCAATCACTCGGTAGATGCTTCAATGCACTTTGAGCCATAGTTGATCATAGTAAAATGCCATGAACAGTGGTGCCTATGAACACGTAATGAAGGACAGAAATACACCATTGGGAATAGTAAATATGTCAACTCAAGAAACTTTACTGTGCCAAACGACAGGTGTCCAACTTGACTAGTGATAAATCAGCTCTAAAGCAGTAAAAGATAATATAAATAGGGGCCATGAGCTTGGCAAAAAGGGTAAGTCTAGATTGAGGGGTAAAATAGGAAGTGTAGTAGCCAAAATATGTTTGGCCCAAAGTATGTTCCAAAGACAAAGCCCAAAGTTAAAAGTGGGACTACACTCTCATGTAGTACGACGGTGGACCAGTACGAAGACCATGTTGTCGCACGACATACGTTCGACATGAAGCACTCTCATGTAGTATGACGGTGGACCAGTACGAAGACCATGTTGTCGCACGACATACGTTCGACATGAAGCACTCTCATGTAGTACGACGGTGGACCAATACGAAGACCATGTTGTTGCACGACATACATTCGACATGAAGCACTCTCATGTAGTACGACGGTGGACCAGTACGAAGACCATGTTGTCGCACGACATACGTTCGACATGAAGCACTCTCATGTAGTACGACTTGTGCTACATATCCCACACATCTGAGTAGCATCAAGGGATATAACTTAGTATCCACACTTGGAAGAGCTCCTATGTAGCACGACATGCCCTTCTCATGTCGACATCCAATCAGCACATCATGCGACACGCAATCATGGTCCAGATTGACAAAACCTACATGTCGTACGACATAGAATCTCCGTCGTTTCGAGGGAGACCAGATTATGATATACTTTGAAACGGGTCCTACAAAGCCATAATGACACTTGATGGCAGCCTAATCAAAAGAAGCACCCAGATGCTTTCTTGGTGGAAGACAGAGAAGAGAGAATGATGAGATCCCTCAAAAAGGAGAAACATCAGTCTCCTATAAAGAAAAGGATAATCCCTCATAAGAGGGGGACCGAGAAACAAAGATCCAGGGATTTTACTAATATAAAAACCACATCCTTCGGCCATTGTTGACTTTCTCCGATCACCCTCCGACCTTACATCTCCTTTGATCAGGGAGACCCAATTGCCAAGATAGCAGGGAGTATCATTTACTCATCTCCATTTACGAGCATTACACATTTATTAGCACTCGCTAACTTGACCGTCGGAGTGACTTTGGCCGGCACCATCCCGGTGTCCCAGACGTCCTGCCGGTCACGTGCGTTCTGTCTTTGCAGGTTGTAGTGCCCCGTGTCCCCGAGCGATTTTTGAGGACTACAGGAAGTAGTCGGTGGTATATTCAAAAGTCATTATCTTCTAATTTGATCGTCGGAGGGTTGATAACGACCACAGAGTCAGTTTCTCCTTCTAACTTTGCTCTTTGTAGGTTATCACACTGGAGGCGAACTTGATCGGTGGACAGTCAGCGCTCGGTAGACAATCGTTGCATCAATATTTAGGAACTAGAAGAAGGGGGGAGTCCAGCACCCTCCGCAAAATAGATGGCAGATGAACAACCGAACCAGGCCTATCAAAACAGGGGTATGGGAGACAACCATATTGGGTATTTAGGGGTCCATCCGATTCCCATACATCTATGGAACGAGTATCAGAACTACTCTCAATATCAATATTATTTACCAAATGAGCCACCTCAAATGTATCAAAACCCATTTAGAGGAAGAGCTCCACCGCCGATTCCACCCCAGCAACAGGGATACCAGTACCCATGGCAACCGAATCAGTATCCACAGCCAACTCATAACATGCCCTACCCGGCGCACTCGCAACGTCCTCAGCATTATCAGCCTCCGACAGCCGATCAAGGTCACATTCAAAACCTAGAGGCTCAAATCTATACCCTGACCCAAAATCTCGCCAGAGTAATTGGAATGATGGAGGCCGAGCTTCAAGTGAACTCAGAAGAAGTCCTCTCGAGAACTATTCCATAAGCGTATAATGGTGAACCACTAAGGGTTACAGGAATTACACGCTCTAGAGAAGAACGCGATGATTACCAACCAGACCCTGCGAATGCTCGAAGAGTTAGGCGCAGACGGTTCGTTTACCAACAAGATATGGTCGATGGGTATGAATGACTCGGAAACCAAGACCTTAACGCTAGGATAAAGTACCTCATGGATCAGATTGAGGATTTACAAGAACGAGCCTATAAGAGAGATGATATCGCTTGCCGATGGGAAGAAAGAGAAAGTCCGTTCACCGAAGAGATATCATCAGTATTGTAACACCCCCTGACCCAAATTCACTTGGACCGAATCAGAAAGCGCTACTATACACTAAACTCTAACTTTTACTGTTAATAACTATAATTTAAAACTATATTAAAAACATTTGAAAGTGGTCCAAATAAATTTCCGAAAATCTTGCCAGAGTTTCCTCTGTTTTTCTAACTTTTCAAAACCTATTTACAGTTAAAATTCATAAAAATCAACTTCAAATTCTCAAATCAATTTTGCGCACCCTTCCAAATATAGTGCGACTTATCAACCAATTTATCACAAGATAATATATATATATATATATATATTCAGATAACATAAACAGATAATAAAATATTTACATAGCGGAAGCTCTTTAAATATATATAAATAGTTTTTGTATATGCATGCAGTATTAAAATATATAAACTTATTACAAACGAACTACCAAAATATATGCAGGAAAGATGTGATTCCGGACTCTAGTTCTGCAGTCTCTACTCTTCTTTATCTTTATCGCCTTTGGAACCTTTATTACCTGCATGCGAGAAAACTCAACACGCTAAGCATATTGCTTAGTGAATGTACACAAAATTGTATATACAAATATATTATACCAAATATGTTATATCAAATAATTAAAAAACTATAAAATTCGATAATTTCAAAAATTTTTGGAAAATTGGAAAAATTCAAAAACTCGTATACACTGAACCTGAATTATAATCTATAATCAATATAATTCAACTAATTGAAAAACTCTAAAATTCGACAATTCTGAAAATTTCTGGAAAACTAGAAATTCGAAAAACATATGTACACCAAACCTGAACTCTTTTCCTTCTTCTCTTCCTCTTTTCTTCTTCTTCTTCTTTTTCTTCCTCTCTCCTTCTTCTTTCTCTCTCCTCTTCTCTCTTCTTTCTCTCTCGTTTTCTCTGGTTTCTGTTCTGTTTTGCTTTGGTTCTTCTATGCTGGTGGACTTTATGAAGCTCCACCGCTTCAATCCACTTGGTGCTTATTTTTTTTTTTCAAATTTTTGAGCAATCGCGACCGCGTAACGCGAGCGGTGGTCGTGTCGCTCGGTCGCGTTGCTCACTGGTGGATGAATTCAAGATTAATTCAATAATACCTTTTATATTTATTCGAAATTAGGGATGTTACAAGTACCAATACCAAATCACATAAAGATCCCAAGGAAAGACATGTATGGATACAACGGGACCGGAGATCCGGATGACTACTTGGATGCTTACCTCGACTAGATGAACATGCAGGAAGCCTCCGATGCCTTGAAGTGTAAAATATTTCTTCTAACGCTAGTTGGGGATGCTCGAACCTGGATTAGCGGACTAAGGAGACAAAGCATATCCAATTTCACGGAGCTACAACGAGAATTTCGAAGTGGATTCGCTGGTAGTCGACGTCGGTGGAGGCATATAGTCTACCTCTCATTGATCAAACAGCAGTTGGGGGAGAGCCTTCGAGATTACGTGAAAAGGTTCCAAGATGCAGCTCGCCAAGTTTAGAATTTCAGTGACATGAGAGTCGTGATGGCTTTTATTGAGGGACTCCATGATGGAAGACTCTCTTGGTCTATTTTCAAGAATGGACCATTGTCCTATCGAGAACTAATGGAGCGGGCCGATAAGTACACGATGGCGAAAAAGATTAGCGGGATCAAAGGGAAGAATAAAGAGGCTCAACCCTCCGAGCCCAAGAAGCCATGGTACAACATGTTAGTTAAAGGAAAGGCTAAAGCCTCAGAGAGGGATGTCAGGGTCAATGTGGGAAAGAGTGTTAGAGGGACAAAAGTACCCAAGGGAAAGTTTGATAAGTATAACTTCTTAAAGTTCCTAATCGACCAGGTGTTTGAAAAAGCCAAAGCAGCCCAACTGCTTAAGTGGCCCGGACCGATGAGAACACCCTCAGAGCAACACGAGGCAAACGCTGCGAATTTCACCGAGATCATGAGCATAAGACGAAGAACTGTTATGACTTAGAGGACCAGATAGAAGAGCTCATACGCAATGATAAGTTGCAAGAATGAGTCCGGAAGCAATCGAAGATAAATGTACAACATAAGAGCGATGAGCGGCAGACAGTCAATGCCCTAACGTCGGATGAAGACGAACCAATAAACTACATCATTCAAGAGTCGGTGGTCGGTGATATAGAGAATTGAGCGTCGATGTCAAATTCTACTACCATCTGTATAGCTGGCAGTTCCACCCCACTATCAATCCATTATGAATCGATAACCTTCACCTCAGAGGACGCCGCGGGGGGTGACTTAGCCACATTGTAATTACTAGTAGTCATGGTTAAGGCTTCAAACCGCACGGTTAAGCGGGTGTTGATTGACCATGGGAGCTCGATTGATATAATTCACTGGGCAGTGGTTGAGCAACTCGGGTACATAATCGAACAACTTCAACCAGCACAATACTATATTCGAGGGACCCGATGTAGCACCCCCCGACCCGATCCGGCCGGACCGACCCGGGGTGCGCTAGTCGGACTTTCAAATTCTTTTTAAAACTTCATTTTTTTCTTTTTAAAGTCAGTGTGAGCCCATAAAACAGTTTAGAAATCCACTTTCAAATTCTTTCAAAACTTCATTTTACATTTTAAAATCGTTGTGAGCCCATAAAAACATTTTAAACTTTTTACGAAAATCCGGCAGAGTGCCGTTTGTTTTTCGGACTTTCCAAAACCTGTTTTCACACAATCAATTCAATACCAATTTCAATAACACTTCAATATCAATTTCGAACAATTGCGCACTCTGCCGTTTAGTGCGACTTATTAATCACAATTTATAAAATAAAACAAACAGACCTTGATATTTACAAACAGTTTTAATAATAAGAGACATAAATCACAAACTAATTAATTACAAAACATTTTACAAAACGTATTTACAAATTTCCTGTATATGCATGATTTCAAAATATATATACACATAACATAAATATAGCTACCCAACTGTACAATCTCTGTGACTCGGTCTGCAACTTGCTCTTCCTTCAATCTTTCGCCTCCTCTGGATTCCTGGTACCTACGCGTTAGAAACAAACTAACGCGCTAAGCATAAAGCTTAGTGGGTGTACTAAAAATTCAATTGAATAATTTACAATATAATTATTCTTTAAAGAAACAATAAACCACATTATGAGTTTTATTTCTAAATCACTTTCAAAACAATTAAATTTCAGAATCAAAGCATTAAACACTTTCAATCACTTTAATTTCAATAAGGAGATCAATATACAAATGCTATCAATAAAATCATTCCGTACACTTTTCAATTTCAATCAATTTTGGCCCACTAGAATACTAAACATTCTAGGACTGGAATATGGGTCCACGTGATTGTCCGAGATTGCCCCGCAACAACAATCACTAATATCATCGCGATTGTCCGAGATTGCCCCGCAACAACAATCGCTAGAATCATTGTGATCGTCCGAGATTGCCCCGCAACAACGATCACTAAATCGGTGTGATTGTCCGAGATTGCCCCGCAACAACAATCACACAATAATAACGGCGCAGTACTGCTAGGTAAAACCCAGCTGGTATACCAACCTCCTATATCCATTTCTATGTCTAAGTATCCTAGGGCCGTTACAATAAACTAAATCCACAATCAAGTCCAAAATCAACATTTAATCAATACATCTCAAATTTTTATACAATATTCTTCAAGAAAATAAACAATAACCATATAAAAGTCTAAATCAACTCTTTAAAACAAATTCGAATTATTCGAAATGCAATCAAGTGTATCAAGCATCAATTTCACATATTTTTATACAAAAAATCGAAAACGAAGATGTTCAACGAAATCGAAAACTACAACGAAATCGAAACGAAACGAAAACGAAACTAAAACGAAAACGTAAATGAAATTCTTCTCAAAACGGTTTCAAAAACGAGAGTACACCTACTTGGAATCCGTGTTTTCGTTCGACAAACCGCGGTTCCACGATTTCTTTCCCTTCTCTTTTTCCTTTCTCCTTCTTCCTCTTTTTCTTTTCTTTTCTTTCTTCTTCTTCTCTCTTCTTCTTCTTCTTTTTCTTCTCTCTTTTCTCTCCTTTTCTCTCTTTTTTCTCGGTTCTTTCTCTCTTTGTTCTGGCTTCTCGCTTCTGCGAGAAGCTTCTATTTTTTTTTTATATTTTTTTTCGCCATCGCGACCGCCGTCGCGACCTGTGGTCGCGGCACCAGGTCGCGATGCTCACTGGAGTGCGCGCACCGCCTTCGTCGCGAGCGCGCCCTGGTCGCGCGAATGGTCGCGTTGCTCTCTGCCCGTTTTTGACACTTTCATCGCGAGCAGTCCATCGCGACCTGTGGTCGCGGTGGCTGGTCGCGTTGCTCACTGCCAGGTTTTGCCATTTTCATCGCGAGCAAGCCATCACGACCTGTGGTCGCGGTGACTGGTCGCGGTACTCACTGCCAGATTTTGCGTTTTTCACCGCGAGCGAGCCATCGCGACCTGTGGTCGCGGTGACCAGGTCGCGATGCTCTCTGGTCCAGTTTTCCAATTTTTTATTTTTCACTATTCAATCCGGTCCGCTGGAAATCACATATTTAAAAATTCATTTACACCCCCTCAAATAGTAAAAATTTATTTTCACATATTTCACATATATATCAAAAATTCATCACCCGAAATCCGGGATGTTACACCCGAGGCCACCAAACGAAGCCTCTCAGAAAAATCGACCTGCCCGTGTGCTTTGGCCTCCGTCCCCGAACATAGTTAGTATAGGTCACCTTCCAAGTCATTGACATTCCTTTCCCCTTTCACATGTTGATAGAAAGACCTATTCTGTATGATCTGCGTGCTGTTAGTAGTGTATACTGCATGAAGGTGAAGTTCCCCACGGAAAATGGGGAAGGTGAGATGAAGGTAGATCATAGTGAGTATAGACGGTGCATCGAAATTGGCTAAAATGCATTGGCCACTGCAGGAGGCTCGATGATGGCCACTGTGGATCGAGCCATTCACCATCGAGTGTGAAAGTTAAGAAAGCTCAAGCGAAGGTTACTCAATGTTCTTATCCAGCAGCAGGCTAAGGAGGAACTGGGTAGAGCTGAGGTCTCAAGCTTGGACCACAGAGTGGTAACCTCCAAACTGTCGGGAAACCCCGTGGAACCCTTAGAGTGTGTCCCCATATATGCGGATCAACCTCAGAAGACGGTCCTCCTCAAGGCATCTCTTTCACAGAACATCCGTAGGGAATTGGTAAGTCTCTTAATCTAATACTCGGACATCTTTACATGGAGCCATCAAGACATGCCAGGGATAGACCCCAGAGTGATAGTTCACAAGCTCAAGGTTAGACTAGATTTCAAACCCATATGTCAGAAAATGAGGTCGTTCAATGCAGAAAGATATCAAGCCATAGAAGTAGAAGTCAAGAAGCTGCTAGATGCTAGATTTATCAAACCCCTAGAGTATAATCAATGGTTGTCCAATGTAGTTCTAGTGAAGAAGAAGGACAATCGGTGGAGCATGTGCATAGACTTCACTGATTTGAACAAGGCTTGTCCCAAGGATTGCTTCCCACTGCCAAGAATAGATCAGTTGGTGGATTCTACTGCAAGGCATCAACTCCTAAGTTTCATGGATGCCTACTTGGGGTACAATCAAGTGAAGATATTTGAAGCTGATGAGGACAAAATAGCCTTTGTCACAAGGTGATGCCTTTCGGTTTAAAAACGCAGGAGCGACATATTAGAGGTTGGTGAATTGCATGTTCGAGGGTCAAATCGGGAGGAATATGGAAGTGTATGTCGATGACATGTTGACCAAGTTCTTGAGGTCCAGTAACCACCGAGCAGACCTTGAAGAAACCTTTAGGACACTCCAAAGGTACAATATGAAGCTCAATCCAGAGAAGTGCACCTTCGGAGTATCTTCAGGAAAATTTCTTGGCTTCATGGTTCACCATTGTGGAATCGATGCGAACCTAGATAAGATAGAGGCGATCCAAGAGTTGCAAAGCCCTAGGATGACGAAGGAAATTCAAGGGCTCACATGACGCATTGTCTCTCTTGCGAGATTTATCTCACGCTTTACGTATCGTTGCCTACCATTCTTCAAGGCTTTGAAGAAAATTAGTTCAAGTCAATGGACTCCAAACTGTGAAAACGCCTTTAGAAAATTGAAGTCATATTTAGCAGAGTCACCGATGCTGTTAAAGCCCTAGACTTGGGAAACTCTATACTTGTACTTGGCTATCAGCGCGGTGGCGGTGAGTTCAGCCTTAATTAAGGAGGATGATAGAACCTAGAGAGCCGTATATTATATGAGCAAAGCCCTGGCAGCCTAGAGACTATGTACGCGGAGGTCGAAAAAATAGTGCTAGCATTGATAGTCTTAGCGAGGAGGCTCCGACCTTACTTCCAAGCACATCTGATCACCGTCTTAACAAATTATCCCCTTAGACAGGTGATGCAGAAGCTAGAGGCATCAGGTCGGATGATCAAGTGGTCTGTTGAGCTGAGTGAGTTCGATCTTACTTATAAGCCGAGATATGCGATCAAGATCAGGCAGTAACCGACTTCTTATTGGAAAGTACCCACGGAGATCGTTGGCTCCATTTCTTGATCAAAAATAGGCCTTCATTAATACTTCTCTTTACCTTCTTTTGTCCCGTTCGCGGGTAATTATCGGTTGAGTATGCAGGTTTAGGTCTTTTCGGTGATTTCTGTCAATTCCAGTCATTTTTGTGCGAAGGGAGAGAGACACGTGCTTACTCGCAAGTTGCCAAGTCGCGAAGGCCATTCACTTCAGAAATCCAGAAAGACACGCAACTTGGACTTGCGATTTGCTCGCGAGCTGCCAAGTCACGAAGGCAAATGTTGCAGCTGAAACCCGAGGCTCACGCTACTTGGCCGCGACTTGCTAAGTCGTGAAGACCAATTTTCAGCAATTCTAGAGGCTCACGCAACTTAGACTTGTGACTTGGCCGCGACTTGGCCAAGTCGCGAGCGTGCCTGGGAAGACCTAATCGGGTTGTTATAAAAGGAAAACTTAAGAGTAAAAGAAAGAGAGCGACCAGAGTTTGGCTAAGGCTCTAAAGAGAGGACCAAGAGGAGAAAAAGAGAGAGAAGAAGAGATAAAGGGGGAGAAGAAGATCACCTTGGAGACAAGAGGGTTTGGATTTAATCATTGAGCCATATTCTAACCATCAAGCTTGGATTTGGAGAAATTGGAAGCTAGAAAAATTCGCAACAGGAGGAGGACGAGAGTTCATCGCACCTAGAGTTTTTCTATCCCTTTCCTTCTTATTTTCTTGCTTGTAATCTCTTTTATCATTGAAAAACATGTTTGGTTGTAAATATTTGATTATGAACTAAACTTGTAAGTTAGGGTTTTGATGGATCATTTTTTATGAAACTTGAATGAATTGATTGTTTAATTTGTTGTCGTTGATTATTATGTTGTTGAGTGGTATTATTATGCTGAATGCTTCTGAATGTAATGGCCTGCATTTAGTTGATTTTATGGTTCTGTGTTATGTACCGAGAGGAGACGCCCACAACGTGCTCGATGTAATATCCACCATAGGTAGAATTAGATAGAGATATACTAATTTACTTGTGTGATCATATAGGGTGTTTATTGTGACTAATGCATTCTCATACACTTGATATACCTTCGAGAGATAGGATATTAGTGTATGTAATAGGTCCGATTTACCTCAAGAAGGGACTTTGGATAATTTAGATAAACACGGTCATCAACATGAATAATTAAACCACAATGATGTGCTTTCATGAAACTCAACTGGATGGATTAGGTGAATTCAAATACCCTAACTAATCTCTCATATTGGTTGTCTGCTTTCTTTTTATGTTTTTTATTGTTTATCTTTTAATTTCTTCTTTTACACCTTCTGATTGTCCAAATAGAAGTAGGCTTAGTTAATTTTAGTACTCAACGCCTAAATATCCCTTTGGAGATGATAATTTACTCATCATTGTATTACTTGTGCTGACCCCATATACTTGCGGGTATAAAAAGGCGTAACAGAGATGCACTCAACATTGACCGATCGAAAGAAGAGTCTTAGAAACTCTTTGTAGATGGATCCTCCAATCGGCATGGAAGTGAAGTAGGGATCATAATACAATCCCTAAATGGTAGGGTAGCCCAATTGGCCCTCCGTTTCGGATTTCGGGCAACCAATAAGATAGCAGAGTATGAGGCTCTAGTCCAAGGCCTCCGGCTTGCTATAGAATTGAAAGTTGAGGTTCTGGTCATATTTAGTGACTCACAGCTCATCGTGAATCATGTTAACGACGATGATCAGGCGAAAGACACAATAATGATGCTCTACCTGCATATGGTAAAAGCATTAAGCAAAAGATTTCGGGAGTGCAGGCTCACAAGAATATCAAGAGAAAAGAACTCCCAAGCAGACGCTTTGGCAAAATTGGCCTCAACTACCGAAGCTAAACTCCTTCGGACGATAACAATAACAGAGCTACCTGATCCAGGTGTAGAAGTTGAAGAAGAAACCATGACCACCGAATGGAATACATATGAGGGATCATGGATGCAACCAATCATCTAATTCCTCTGAGACGAACAACTCACTGTTGATAGATTACAGGCGAGGAGAATTGCACGGGTTGCCTCGAGATATGTGGTCCATGACGATGTGCTTTACCAAAGGAGTTATTCACACCCTCTCCTAAGGTGCCTGGGGACCTCCGACGCTGAAAAGGTCCTTCGAGAGATTCACGGGGGAGTATGTGGAAGCTATTCGGGGGAAAGACCCTAGGGCACTGGGTCCTCCGCTAGGGGTACTACTGGCCTACCATGTTTAGGGAGGCAAGAGACTTCGCGTTAAAGTGTAATAGATATCAGAGGACGACCAACATACCCAGACTGCCTTCAGAGAAGTTGAAGCTAATGGCAAGTTTGTGGTCATTCGCCTAATGGGGGATCAACATAATAGGGCCTCTGCCAATAGCATCTTCGCAGAAGAAGTATGCAATTGTCGCGATCAATTATTTTACCAAGTAGGTTGAAGTGGAGGGCTTGGTACGAATTATAGAGAGTAAGGCCACAGAATTCGTAAAGAAAGCTAAACTATACCGATTTGTGGTTTCGTAAGTTATAATGATCGACCATGGAACACAGTTCGATAATCAAAACTTTCGAGCATTTTGCCAACAAAGCGGCATCAACCTCAGATTTGCATCCCCCGTACATCCACAGACCAATGGACAAGTAGAAGCCGCGAACAAGGTGATCAAGCACTTGCTGAGATGCAAGTTAGAATCTAAGAAAGGGGGCTGGGTCAAAAAAACTCCCAGAAGTGCTGTGGGAAATAAGAACCACACCTCATTCTGCTACTGGAGAGACTTCCTTCTCACTGGCCTTTAGGACCAAAGTAGTTATGCCCACTGAGATAACCCTGAAACCAAAAGAGTGGACAGATTTTCCCTCACCGACATTGAAGTTAAACTCCGGGCTGCCTTAGATGAGCTGGAAAGCAGGCGAGACGAAGCGAGTCTTAGGATTGCGGTGCTCCAACAAAGAGTGGCCAAATACTACAACTCAAAGGCACCGGTTAGGTAATTTTAGCCAGGAGAGTTAGTGCTGAAGAAGGTGATCCCAAGCACAAAGAATCCTGTGGAAGGAACTCTCGGGGATAGTTGGGAAGGGCCACACCAGATGGTGTCAATGGCGAGAAATGGGACTTACCGGCTCTCCACACTCGGGGGAACGCCCCTAAAAAATCCCTGGAATGTAAGTCACTTAAAAAAAATATTATCAGTAAATTTAGAAGAAGAGGTGTATTGGAGGATTGGAGGATGATTGTTAATTCCCTCCTAGTTTCGTTAAATGAAACCTCATTCGATCACGGGCGTTACTTAATGAATCCTGTATGAATAGTTTAGGATGCATAAAATCTACAACATTAAACACCGATTAAAGTGATCAGGAAGTGCTACAGGACCAACACCGATCAGAATTATCAAGAAGTCCTACGAGACCAACACCGATCAGAATGATCAGGAAGTCCTATGGAACCAACACCGATCGGGAAGTCCTACGGGGCCAATACCGATCATAGCAATCAGAAAGTCCCGTGGGACCACCGAATGCAGACGGACAAGTTTTTCATTTTGTTTTGTCACAATCATAGTGTTACCACCGAACATAGGTGGTTGTAAAAAGAATGCAAGGAAAATGCGCAACTTAAATTGCAAGTCAATTACTGAATTAAAATCGATCAAATGCTCGAAATCAAATACTTGAAATTAAATGACAAAATCAAAGTACATGTCTAAATATAACCCACAATTAACCAACAAAATCACAAAAGAGACAAAGCTAACAAATTTTATATCATGAGTCCCAAACAGTCATAACAAAAGTAAAAGCTGAAACACGACGTAATGCTACTCGCCGCCGCTACCCACTTCTTCAACTTCCTCTCCAGAAAGCTCAATGTCAGCCACAAGTAGGGAATCCTCCTCTTTCTCGGGAGTATGAGCCTTCTCCGCGGCCTCTCCAATGCCCTACTCGGCGGCCTTGATCTCTTCAAACTTCTCGAAGTCAAAGTTCGGGTCAACTTTCGAGACCAAATACTGTGTATCAAGCGAACCCCTTGAAATTCATCGTTGATGGCCTTTACGTACTTGGAGGAATTCACGAAGTGATCAATCGTACGATTAGGGAGCTCATTCTGGAGGTGAGTAATCAAGTTTCGAGCATCATTTAACCTCTCTTTGTACTTCTCCGCTCTGGCCCCCCTAGCAGCCTTCTTCTCTAGGGAAGCTTCGTGAGCCTCCGAGAGCGCAAGCTTGTTCTTCATGCGAGTAACCTCCTCACAGGACTTAGCAAATCCTTCTTATGAATGAGCTCGGCCTCGGTATGCTCAAATTAATGGTGGAGTTCAACAAGCCTTATCTCTTGATGGCGGAAGTTGCCAATCGCCTGTCCACCAAAGTATAGAACACGAGACTTAAAAGTAATAATAATGAAGTGATGAAAATAGTAATAATAATGAAAACTAGCAATCAGGAATTCTAAAACACAAGGCTTATCGTATATAACTGCCCGGTAGCAATATGAATCCTATCGTCATTGGTCATTTTCTCGGTAGCGCCAGGGTCGGTGGATTTCAGAAAATTCTTGGCATTGTCACATATGAAATCCAACGACTGGTCAGAAGAGAAAATAGCACCAACGCTAGACTGAGACACACCGGGCTTGGTAAAAGTAAAGGTCAGTGGTACTCTAAAGCCCATCGGTGGTCCATGAAAGGCAGTATGAGAGGGAGATCTTTACCTCTGATCACCCCATCAGACAGATTCAGTGCTACCCGCTTTGGATTTACCTCCTCTTGGAGGGACGGGTGATCGGTCATTTATTTTCATATATTTACGACCCTTAAACCGTATCTTTTAATTGTATTCTTAAGTATTTTTGGTGCTTTTGGCATTTTTTCCTTGAGTGTGCAGGTTTAGGGACCTAAATGATGATTTTATATATTTTTGGGGAAAATGTGTAATTTCAGTAACTTCCGGGAAGGGCATCGATGAAAGCATATGAAAGTGCTGGGGCAAAATCGTAAATTCAGAAAGTTACACCAAACTTAAGTGAAACGGTGCGTTTTGGCATAAAGGAATTGACTTAAGTGGAACGGCGCCGTTTTGGACCAATGCTTTGGTCCAAAACGACGCCGTTTTGGTTAAGAAATAAAACAAAAGGCAGTTCGCCATGCAGCGCGACCTTTCTCTCTCGCCTCTCCTCGCGTCGAAGACGCCCAGCCCAGACCAGTGAGCACGGCGAGCACGACCGCGACCAGCCCCAGCTCGCGGTGCAGCTCGCGACGAAGAAGAGAACGCGTCCAGTGAGCTGCGCGATGACCGAGCGCGACTTGTGCTCGCGAGGGAAGCTCGCGGTGCAGAAAAAGTTCCAGCAGCGAAGGTGGCGAGCTCGAGCGCTGTGTGGCCTCCTCGCGGTGCTGCTCGCGCTGCAACCTCTTCCAGCAGGCCAGTGAAGGCCGCGACCACGCCACCGCGACCACAGGTCGCGGTGGTGGTCGCGGTACAAAGAAAAACGCAGCCCTAACGGGCTGCTATAAAATGAAAAGTGCAGAAAAATGGCAGAGGAGAGAGAGCTCGTGGCAGTGCAGTCCAGCAGCTCCCAAGCTGCTCCAAGGGTGATCTCAACCCTCCTTGCTCCTCCCAAACACATCCCAAGCATCACAAATCATCACAACATCTCTAGATCGTGGGTGTTCATCGAAGAAGACGAAGATCGAAAGCGGAGAAGTTCAAGCCGGACCAAAGCGGAACTTCGAGTCTTGAGAGCTTCAATGGGTTGTATTTCATCTCATTTATCTTCCTTGATTGTTCATTTATGATTTTGAGTTGTTAGAACTATTGTTAGGTGATTTTCGGAACCGTGAACGGATTTGGATTTTATTGTTTATGAATATATTTTATGTGATTTATCTCATGATATTATGTGCTTAATAATAATCAATATGTTTTCCATTTCCGTGATTGGAACCGTGTGACCACCTCACATTATCCTCCATTGAATCCGTCTCATTTTATATTAATTGTTTTAGTTAATTTAATTTAGTTTAATTATTGAAAACCATGATTATGAGCTAAACTTGTGAGTTGGGGTTTTGATGGATCCTATTCTATGATGATTGAATGAATTGATTGTTTAATTTGTTGCGGTTGATTATTGTGTTGTTGAGTGGTTTTATTGTACTTAATGCTTTGAATGTGAAGGCCTACATTTAGATGATAAATTGGTGGTGTGTTATGTACCGAGAGGAGACGCCCACCACGTGCTCGATATAATGTCCACCACAAGTAGAATTGGATAGAGATATACTAATTTGCTTGTGTGATCACATAGGGTGTTTATTGTAATTAATGCATTTCCATGCACTTGGATATACCATCGAGAGATAGGATATTAGTGTGTGCGGAATAGGTCCGATTTACCTCGAGAGGGGACTTTGGATAAATTAGATGAACACGGTCATCATCATGCATAATTAAACCTCAACAATGTGCTCTCATGAAATTCAATCGGATGGATTAGGTGAATTCAAATACCCTAACTAATCTCTCATATTGGTTGCTTGCTTATTTTCATGTCTTTATATTTTTATCCTTTTAAACCTTTCAATTATCCAAATAGAAATAGGCTTGGTTAATTTTAGTATTCAACGCCTGAATATCCCTGTGGAGACGATAATTTACTCATCATTTTATTACTTGTGCTGACCCCGTATACTTGCGGGTACAAAAAGTCGCATCAAGTTTTTGGCGCCGTTGCCGGGGATATTTTCAGTTGTGTTGATATTAATACCGATTAAGTCTATAGCTAATTTGGATTTGTATATATTTTATTTTTATTCTTTTTAATTTTGATTTTTTTTGTTTTCTATAGAGGACATGTATCCTTGGTATGAAGCGCATGAGCTTACCGAGGAAGTGGCGACTAGAGACTACGAAGCACCTTTGGGTTGTTTCTTATGTGGGGGGCCGCATATGAGTACTGATTGTCAGGTGGGCAATCCGTTTGCTGAGAGCCGTTCTGAGCAAATGCAGTACGAGGGCTATGTACATTATCAGCAGAACGACCCCTACCTAAACTCGTACAATCCTGGGTGGAGCAATCATTCCGAATCTCATTGGAGCAACCAGCAAGAATATCAGAAAATTGATCCAGCATTGGAAGACATGATTTTAAAATTCATGTCTAAGATGGATGAAAGAATGGATTCCCAAGATGAGGCCCTGAAGAAGCTGGAAGCTAAACTTGATCAAGTTGCTCAACATACTCAAGCATCTACCCAACGCTTGGAGATTCAAATCAGTAAATTAGCTACAGAGATCCAATGGCAAGAGCACGAACCATATTCTATAGTGCAATGCAATGAAATGGCCGTGGAAATCGAAGAGCAGATTGAGCATCAGATTTGGGTTGATCAAGTAGAGATGGAAGGGAGCAAGAGTTTGTTGCAAGAAGATGATACATCTACCCTTCCAGAGCCGCTTGAGATTTGTCTAGTCCAGAGTAGCACTACAAAGGTGTCCGTATCCCTTATAACAGTATTTTCTCTTACAGATCAAAGTTTCAGGACAAGATCAGTCCTTTAGGCCCTTAGTTCCAATATTTGATGCTAGAAGGAGGGCGTGGACATAATACTCTGCGGGTAAAAATGAATCAAAATTCAGAAGAACAAGGCCTACCAGATATAAACACGAAGTTTCAACCCAATATCCATGTTGATGGTCAGTATTCGCTCCAGTAACAAGATTAGACACTATTTGATTGGTACTCTCCATGGCCGTTCAGAATTCATAGTTTATCTATCAATTAGATGTGAGGTTGGTAATTTTACATGGTGAGCTGCAGGAAAAGGTGTATGTTGAACAACCTCTTGGTTATGTAAAACAAGGCAGTGAAAATAAGGTATATAAATTGAAAAAGACATTATACCAACTAAAGTAAGCACCGAGAGCTTGGTATGGTCATGTAAATGCTTATTTTTGTAGAGAAGGTTTTTATAAATGTTCTCATGAGCACACACTTTTTACAAAGCTTGGAGATGATGGAAAAATACTTGTTCTATGTCTATATGTGGATGATGTGATATATATTGGTAATGATAGAGCCATGTTTGATGTTTTTAAGAAAAGTATGATGACTAAATTTGATATGTCAAAGTTGGGTTTGATGCATTATTTTCTTGAGATTGAAGTTGTGCAATCATATGCTGGTGTTTTTATTTCACAAATATATATATATATATATATATATATATATATATGTTCTTTAGATTTTGGACATGTTCAAAATGAAGGATTGCAATTCAGTTTGTACTCTAAATGAAAATGGTTTAAAGTTGGTGAAAGATGATGGAGGGAAGAAGATAAATGCTACACTTTACAAGCAAATTGTTGGAAGTCAGATGTATCTAACTTCAACAAGGCCTGATATTATGCATGCTGTTAGTTTAATCAGTTGATATATGGAGAATCCAACTGAAAATCATCTTTTAACTGCAAAAAAGGATCTTTCATTACTTAAAAGGTACATCTGATTTTGGAATTTCATATAAAAGTGGAGCAAAGGAAAATCTACTTGGTTTTTCTGATAGTGATTATGCTAAAGATCTTGATGATAAAAAGAATACTTCTGGGTTTGTTTTTATGATGGGGTCTAGAGCTGTGTCATGGTCATCAAAGAAGCAACAAATTGTGACTTTGTCAACTACAGAGCTGAATTTGTTACAGCAGCAGCATGTTCATGTCAAGTTGTTTGGTTGAGGAGGCTACTTGAATCACTCCAAAATCAGCAAAAAAGTCCAACAACAATTTATTGTAATAATGTTTCAACAATCAAGATTTTAAAAAATCCAGTTCTATATGGAAGAAGCAAGCATATTGATGTTAAATACCATTTCTTGCGTGATTTTGCAATGATGGTATAATTGAACTGGTGTTGTGTAAAAGTGAAAATTGCTGATATTCCGACTAAACCGCTCAAACAAGCTGCATTTGTGAAGTTTCGAAGTATGCTTGGAGTCTGCTCTTCAAAAGATGTTGTTTAAGAAAGGGCATTGCAAAATTGTCGAGGTTCTTTATTCCTAAACTGATTTATGTAGATATCAGTTTAAAGGAGTGAGTTAAGAATTATTAGTGATTGTTGTGTTGTTAATATTTAGGAGGCATTTGTTTAGTTTATTTTTAGTGGTTGGCATCGAGCCTAATTTATAGGAGTCAGCTTTACATGTTAAAGTTAGTGGTAAAATGGTGTTGTTATTTCTTTGTTTAATGCCTATTTAAAAGTCATTTTCTTATCAATATACATCTGCACTTCTTCTCACTAGTATATTTTAATTTGTCTTCATATATTAGTCCTCTGTTTTGTATCACTTTGGCCATGTTTGTTACAAGATTTTGGATTTGGTTTGAGTTAATTTTTTTTCCAAACCCATGTTTGGTGTAACATCCGTAATTTTCAGTAATTACGAAAAATACGCTTGATTATTGTTAATTATGTGATAATGATATATTGTATTTACTTGGATTAATTTTTAGGTATACAAGTGGACCAGGTGGAGCTGTCCAGAAATAGTGCATGAAAAGAAAAAGGAAAATGCTGGCATTGTGTATCGCGACCCAAGACCGCGACCAGTGATCTCGATAAAAATGGTAAAGTCGACCAGTGAGCATCGCGACCAGATACCGCGATGGCTGATCGCGATGAAGGCGGTAAAAACTCTCCAGTGAGTACCGCGACCAAGCGACGCGACCACAGGTCGTGATACGTGGTCGTGACGGTCAAAATTTTATAAAAAATATAAAAGGCGGTGGAAACTTCACGAAGAAGCAAAAGAAAACAGAAAAAGAGAGAGAGACCGGGAGAAGAAAAAGAAAAAGAGAAAGAAAGAAGAGAGAGAAAGAGGGAAAGAGAAAGAAAGGAAGAAGAAGAAGAAGGAGAAGAAAAAGAGGAGGAAGAAAGAGAAAAGAAAAAGGGAATCCAGAAAAAAAAACTTTCGTAAAAACGGTATCCAGGTTAGTGTACACATGTTATTCGTAAATTTTGATTGAATTTATTTGTAAATAATATTTGAAAATGATTTTGAATTTCAGAAAAGTGATTTATGTTGAATTTCATGATTTTAAATTTTCGAAATCTACTGTATGTTCTGTTTTCTGTTATTTATATGTTTTAAATATCTTGAATTGTTGAA
The DNA here is from genome assembly GCA_003430845.1 of Xanthoceras sorbifolium. Classification (NCBI taxonomy): domain Eukaryota; kingdom Viridiplantae; phylum Streptophyta; class Magnoliopsida; order Sapindales; family Sapindaceae; genus Xanthoceras; species Xanthoceras sorbifolium. The sequence goes on from CM010612.1 coordinate 13,440,570, forward strand.
CATTGAGTATTTTGATGATTTGCGATATCTGAAATCCCTGAATAATGGCCTTGATATATATATATATATATATATATATATATATATATATAAATATATATAATTATGGATATAGAAGGTTGACATGTCAATTGGGTGCACTTAGCCGTACTACACTGACATTCCTAATAGTTATGCTGATTATATATGGATACCATTTCATTTTGAAGTGGAAAATCGACTGTGTAAATACGGATACCATTTCATTTTAAAGTGGGAAACCGACTGTGTAAATACGGATACCATTTCATTCTCAAGTGGGAAATCGACTGTGTATATAGGGATACCATTTCATTCTGAAATGGGAAACCCGACTGTATAAACCCGTAATCTAGTCCTATAAAACCCTATTATGTATATCAGAGGCCCAGTTAAGAAATGAAAAATGACATTACTGAAAATTATGAAACGATTTTGGAATAAAGAAATGTTATTGAGATCTCAATCCTGAATCATTTGCAATGTTTTAATTAACATGGTTTCAGTATTTGAAATATTATGTTTGTTTTATATGTATTTCTGCAATTTAGTTCTATTGTTTTATATTATGTTGAAAATATTTTAGTGTATACCCACTAAGCATTATTGCTTAGCGCATTGATTTTATCACGCGTAGATAATAGAGATACCAGTGGAGAAAAAGACTGAAGGAGTGATAACTGCAGACGAGAATTCAGAGTCACATTACTTGGGTAGTTACATTTAAGCTTTGGTTGTATAATTATTTATTTCAGCATGCATGTACAGAAGTTTGTAAAGTTATAATAAATGAGTTTTGTAAATATTTGTATAATAATTTATGTTTTTCAAAGTTTTGTAACTAGTAATTATGTTTTGTTTTATTGAAAATGTTTGAAAAAGTCGCACTATATGGAAGAGTGCGCAAATGATAGAGAAATGAATTTTAAAGTATTTGATATTATATTATTTGAGTTTTGTGGAAACCAGGATTTTTGAAAACTCAGAAAAACAGAGGAAACTCTGGCAATATTTTTTTTTATAATAGTGATGGGCTCACTGTAAAGTTTTTTAAATATAACAATATTGGTTGGTTTACAAATGTTTTCAACAAATAAATTAAATTTAAAAAAGATTTGAAATATGGTAGCGCTCCTTGGTTCGACCTAGGCGGGTCGGGTCAGGGGGTGTTACATTTGGTGCAAGCAATGAGTTTATTTAAAATTAATCCATCTCATTTTTAACCTATTGTCATGAGATAAAATTAACCCATTCAGCGGATGAGTTAAAAAATATCCACTCCTCTACTCTTCTCTCCACTCTCTTGTATGACCTTTTTCTTAACACCTTCTCCTCCGACCCTGCACTCCATGCTGCCGCCGTCGCCAATCTTCATTCCGCCCGCATCCGTGACCCTTCTTGCGTCTCCTTCTCTCACTGTCTCCTCAATTATAAAGGCTTCTTGGCCTGCCAGGTATATCATCTGTAAATAAAATAGGGAGAGGGTTCGACTGGTGTGATTTGAAATGGAAATGGAGAGAGAAGAAGAAGAAGAAGAAGATTTGAGATGGAGGAGTGAAGTAGGGAAGACAGTTGGAGTTATGATATGTGGTACATTGGTGTACTACCACTGCGCCTTTCGAAACTCAAGCCTTGTCTCTTTACTCTCTGATGTATTCATTGTGCTACTCTGCTCTCTCGCCATTCTCGGCCTCCTCTTCCGCCAATTGAACATCTCATAACTTTTCACTATTTCTCTTTCTCATAAGATTTATTTTATGGATATTCTTTGAATTCTTTGCAAAATGAAAATCCCTCATAGGGTCTTTGATTGCTATCGTTTAGGGGTTTGTTTGTTTTATGGGAAATTCATATGTCGATTTTTGCTTGTTTAATGTGAGTGTAGGGGTTTGTTTGTAGATGTCGAATTTTGATCTCTTTTTTCGCTGTTGTTTGTTGATATGTGGCTAAGACAAAACTTCATTTTCAATGCTCCTTGTTTAATTAAATTATTTTATTATGATAAATTTAATTTTATATTTAAAAATAATTTAACATTAATTAAATTATTTCAATTATTATCCCATCCATACTCATAATAAATATGGGTTGCATTATTTTGTCTAATTCTGTAACTTACCAAACACAGCTACACACTATTTTTAATTTTATCATCCGTTACACCATACATGAGACAACTTTTAAATTTATCCAATCCAATCCAATCTCATTCAATTCCATATAAATAATCCAATCATATCTCATGCAATAAACGAGGCCTATGAGTGTATGCAAGTGACAGTAGGGCACCTATTGCTGACCCTATTGCTGCGTTACGAAAAGAGCCGGAATTTTGTTTTGATTGTGGTTTGATAGGGCACTCTATGAGAGAATGTCCATCAAGTTCCGAGGGTCCACTCCCGGAGCCTCTCAAAGATCACAAGTTTGGGGCCTGATTGCGTGCGGCTAGCCCACCTATGGAGCGTTTCTCGCGGTTAGGAAGACAATTTAGGATGACAATTCCGACTGATGGAGGCTCGGATATTCACCGGCAGGACACTACGGGCAATGCTGATCAGAAATTGGATGCTAGCGGGCCAGAATATGGTAACCGTCAGTACGTTTTGTATAGTAGGAGGAATCAGGCGAAAGGCAAGGAGAAGATAGGGGTGGATATTAATGCGATTCTGTTGAACTTCCTACTGTTGCAGGTAGAAGGAAAACAACAGATTTAGGGCCGAAATTAGTGGGGGATAATAAAGAAGCTGAAGAGCGGTTGCCTATTACACAAGTTGATATCCCCAGTGACTCTCCTGATATCACAATCCATCATGATGGGAGCGGATTCTCTGGCATTAATTCCAATATTCTCAGTGAAGAAAGCAGGGCTGATGTTAGGGACGTTGATGGAAGTTTGAAAAAACATTTAGCTCCCAAAAATTAACGAACGGTTAAACAGCTTGATTCGGATCCTATTGTTGAGACTAGGCAGAAGCCTGATCCAGCTGATTTGGGTCCTCATGCAAACTAGATGGGCCCCCATGCAACCCCATGTAGTATGGATCAGGGGTCCAATAAACAGCATGAGAAGGGTGCTTTTATTGAGACTTCCCAAAAGTCTAATTTAGTTGATTTGGGCCCCCTTGCATCTCCATGTAATATGAATCCAGTAGAAGACAAGACCAAGCCCACTTGGAAAAGACGAGCTGGACAGCTGCTTCAAACTCGCACTGTCAATTTGGCAGAGGATTTAGCAGTGAAGCTTGGCCTTACTCTAGCAAAGGAGGCTGGTATTTGGCCTCTTCATGTGGAATGTTATCAACAATATCCATGCTAAGCGGTTTCCTCTCTTTGAGATTGGTTTTATTCTTGAAGATATTCAAGCTTTATTAGAGGAGTGTCAGGTTTTAACTTGTTTTTTCTTCTTGTCATGCTCTAGCTTAGTTGGGTTGTTCAGTTAATGAGCTTTCAGTTTGATTAGAGGAGTATCGCAAATATAATCTTGAACTGTTGCATGAATTATTTTCCTTTAAAAAAAAAAAAAAAAAAAAGGTGCCAAGGTGTATGGTCGTATTGTAATTGTAAAGTGAAACAAAAGTAGTCAACAGTGGAGATGATTTTCATCGACAAAACTTTACTTCTCCAAGGCGCCAAGGCATCTTCTAAGAAAAAAGTTGGATGATAAGAACAGAGAAGAGACAGAGAGTTACTAAATTTATCAAGAATTTAAAGAATAATCTGCATCTCTCAACTCAACTGTCTCTCTCTCCTCAATGGCATTAACTATGCAGTCATCATCATCATCATCATCATCTTCTCCTCCTCAACTAAAGTACGATGTTTTCCTGAGCTTCAGAGGCGAGGACACCCGCGACAACTTCACCAGCCATCTCCGCAAAGCTCTTTGCTACAAAAGAATCCAAACTTTCATCGATTACCAACTCAACAGAGGATATGAGATTTCCCCATCTCTTCTTTACGCAATTCAACAATCACAAATTTCGGTCGCCATCTTCTCCAAGAATTATGCGTCCTCCAGATGGTGTCTCGAAGAACTTGTGAAGATTCTCGAATGTAAGAAGATGTACGGACAGATTGTGATACCTGTTTTTTATGAGGTGGATCCATCGGATGTGAGGAATCAGAGGGGGGCTTTTGCGGATGCATTTGCTAAACATGAACAACGTTTTGATGAGACAACAATAAGCAGATGGAGGACTGCTTTGACTGAAGCAGCCAATCTTTCTGGGTGGGATTCACTTCTCCTCAAGTAAGTCTTTATTTTTCTATACATCAATATTTTGCTCATCTTTCATTAAAATTCTCATTGGAAACTGATTAATTAGTTAGCAGAGTTTGTATGTAGGATATGTTTGTAAAGAATCGAATCCCATTTCATCAATTTCATTGTCTTTTGTCTCTTTGAGATTTATATAATTTACTGTTGGTTGTTATTATATTTCTGTTAGGCCTGAGTCTGTACTTATAGAGTGTATTGTTGAAGATGTTTTGAAGAAATTGAATGATACGTCCTCAAGTGATAACAACGATTTGATTGGAATAGATTCAAGGATCACGAAAATCGAATCGTTGTTATGCATTGGGTCGAAGGATGTTCGCTCTGTGGGACTTTGGGGCATCGGAGGTATAGGCAAGACAACTCTTGCTGGTGCTGTATTCGGCAAAATATCTTCAGAGTTTGAAGGTTCTTACTTCATCCATAATGTTAGGGAAGAATCAGAACAAAGCGGTGGGTTAAATCGCTTGCGACAAGAGCTTATTTCTACAATATTAGGGGATCGGAATGTAAAAATGGGTACTGCTGTTATGGGACGCACTTTCACGAAGAATAGACTTGGCCGTATGAAGCTTCTCATTGTTTTTGATGATGTGACTGATTTCAGACAAATAGAATCTCTGATTGGAGGTCTTGATTCTCTCGGCTCAGGAAGTCGAATCATTTTAACAACAAGAGATAAACAAGTGCTCAAAAATTGTAAAATAGATCAAATATACGAGGTGGAGGAATTATTTCCATATGATGCTCTTAAGCTTTTTTCCCGATATGCCTTTGGACAAAACTATCCCACTGTAGATTATGTGGAGCTATCAAACAGAGTTGTAACATATTGTGGAGGCGTTCCATTAGCTCTTAAAGTATTGGGTTCCTCTCTATTTGACAAGAGAAAAGAAATTTGGGAAAGTGCATTGAGGAAACTAGAAAAAATTCCCGATAAGGATATCCAAAAACTGCTGAAAATTAGTTATGATGGATTAGACGATGATGTGAAGAATATATTTTTAGATATAGCATGTTTCTTTAAAGGTAAGGACAAAGATCTTGTAATAAAAATCATGGATGCTAGTGGTTTCTTCCCAGAGATTGGAATAAGCATTCTCATTGATAAGTCTTTGATAACCGTTTCAAATGACAAGGTAACAATGCATGATTTGTTACAAACAATGGGTAGGGAAATCGTTCGACAAGAATCCATCAATGATCCTGGCAAACGGACTCGATTGTGGCATCATGATGATATTTATCATGTGTTGACAAAAGATAAGGTGAGATTTTATAAAACATTATCTTGGTGAGTATCATATTCATTATGCTGTAAGGTGGGTTGGAACTTGAATGGGTTTGGTTTGATAAATAATATTGTTTGTGAGTTTGTTTACCATTAAACAGCTAATCTATGTTTTATATATTTGACCCTAACCTATAATCTCTGTTTCAACATGTTTAGGGCACTGAAACTATTGAAGGCATCTCATTGGATATGTCAAAAATAAGAGATATATATTTGAGTCCTCGTGCTTTTGCAAAGATGCATAACCTAAGATTTTTGGAATTTTATAGCTCAAGTTACAACGAGGGTTTAAATAAGGTGCATGTTTTTCAAGGTTCTGAATTTGCTTTCACAGAGCTAAGGTATCTTCATTGGCATGGGTACCCATTCAAATCATTGCTGTCAAATTTTTATCTTGAAAACCTTGTTACGCTTAATATGCCTTATAGCAATGTTGAACAACTCTGGAATGGTGTCCAGGTATGTTTTCATATTTATAAATTATATTGCAATATTTGTGTTCTAATTTGTTAATACATAAGGTGCTAATTTGTGCTGATCTTTCTTCTTTACCCTTTCAGCATCTTGTTAATTTGAAATACATCAACATTCGACGTTCAAAGCACCTAACTACTTGCCCAGATCTCTCAGGGGCCCCAAATCTTGAGAGAGTGAATCTAGAAGGTTGTACAAGTTTGCTTGAACTTCCATCATCTATTCTATATCTTGATAAGCTTGATGTGATGAATCTAAAGAACTGTAAGAGCCTTATCAGTCTTCCAAATTGCATTCCTTTGAAATCTCTTAGAGAACTCATTCTCTCTGGCTGCTCAAAACTCAAGATGTTTCCAGAGCTTCCATGCAATATGGAGAAGTTGTATTTAGATAATACTGCAATAGAAGAAGTCCCTTCATACATCGAGCATCTTTGCAGACTAGTAATATTGAATCTTAGAAAATGCTCAAGGCTTAAGAGTCTCTCAAACAGCATTTGTAAGTTGTAATCTCTGAAATATCTTTATCTCTCGGATTGCTCAGAACTTGATAAATTGCCGGGTGACTTGGGAACTTTGGAATTTTTGGTGGAGCTCGAAGCTAAAGGAACTGCTATAGGAGAACTACCTTCATCAATCATACATCTGAACCATCTTTATACTTTATCTTTTGAGGGATGTAAGGGTCAGGAGAGAGTGGGTTTGTTATTGCCTCCTTCATTAGGCTTGAACCATCTGACGTATCTAAATCTAACTGATTGTGGTATCACGGAGATACCTAATAGTCTTGGTTGCTTATCCTCGCTAAAAAGATTATATTTAAAGCGAAACAATTTCGAGAGCCTGCCTGCAAGCATCATAAACCTTTCAAACCTATCATGCCTATACCTAAGCTATTGCGAGAGGCTGAAATGTTTACCAGAGCTTCCATTGATATATATACAAGCACACAATTGCACATCACTGGAAATGTTATCGTGCTTTTCAATTCAAAATTCAGGCCTGCTAACTGATGATCCATACATCTCTGTTGACTTCATAAATTGTTTTAAACTGGATTGGAATGTACTCAAATATATTGTGGAAGATGCGCTTTTGAAAATACAGTGTCTAGCAACTTTATGGAAGAAAGAGTATTATGATAAGGTATCTCTCACTCTCTTGGATTTAATATGATGGTACTTTTTTTTTTTTTTTTTTTGGGATAGCAATTTGATGTTAAAATCAACAATGTTACAAATGATTATTTCATGGTACAGGGATATCATATACCACCACGTGCAAGTATATATTTTCCAGGGAGTGACATTCCAAAGTGGTTCAACGTTCAAAGTAATGGATCAATTATAACTATTGAGCCACGACCAGGTTGGTTTGATAATAACTTCGTTGGTTTTGCTTTGTGTGCTGTTGTGGCATTCCAAGAATATGAAGATGATGGTTCACGTTTGACTGTTGGCTGTGAATGTAAATATAAATCTCAAGATGGGAATTGGCTTGTTGCTCATGGCTCTTTGTGTGTTCGGTTCGATGGTTATATTAGGTCAGATCATGTGTTCATGGGATTTGATTTCCGAGTGTATCCCAATAATATTGGTGAATTGTGTTACAATAATGAAATTTTTTTCCAATTTTATCTCGAGCATGTTCGTGATGGTAAACGAATAAAAAGTTTCAAGATGAAAAAGTGTGGGATACGATTGATGTATGCTGAAGATGTTGGAGAACCGTGTGGAAGTTTCAGCTCTGACGAGGAAGAGTTTTGGGAACCAATGGAAAAATTGAGTGCAACTTTCAGCTCAGATGAGGATGAGCTTTGGGAATCCATGGAAGAACTCAGCTCTGGAGAGGATGAATTTTGGGAATCAATGGAAGACCCAGGCGGAAGTTTCAGCAGTGATGAGGAGAAAGAGTAACCACACCGCACACATCAAGAGATTAAATTTTCTTTGACTTCCTTTCAGGGATAGAGAAAACCAAGGCAAGGTAAACAAAATGTTTCTAATCAGTAGTATTTTGCCTCTTAACAAAGTCTCCTGTATCACAACTTTGCGCCATTTTATTGATATTTTGCAACATTCATTGAAAGTAGTTTTAATTATCTTTTGATTTGCCGAAGTCATTGATTATCAAATGATGACCAAACATTCAACAAATAAATGATCCTAGTCCTACTACACACATTTTTAGAGATGGTAATCGAGTTGCAGATACTGATAAACTTGTGTTTTTGGACTCTTATAACTTTGCTGCAGGTTTTTGTACACTTTGAGAATTAATCAAAATTGCCACGCAAGAGTCACAAATTGTACCTACAAATGATTCCAAATGCTTTCTTATATGTTAGTCGTTTTACAAACAGTAAACACAATACAAATTCATACACTAGAGTCTAACAATAAAAATCCACTTTAGTTACAATCTAGTACAATTGAATCTGATATAGCATACACATGCCACAAACATTGCCTTGGAGGAAATACCTCTAATGAGGAGGCATCTTTCAAGAATTATTCTTCCAAGTAAACCATCTTTATATTTATTTTTCAAAATGAAATATTCACTGGTCAAGTGGTAAATGAATGGAATAAGGCCTATGCAGTTAACTCACAGTCACAGTCACAGCATTGGAGAAACCTTTCTTTAAAGTGTGGCAAAAAGAGCATAGAAAGTTTTTAGTTATGTGGTCAGATGTTAGGGGTTTGAAATCATGAACACACAAAATCTCTAACTGGGATTAGAAAACATATCTACCATACACAAAACAACAGACTAGTACATGATACATTGAATTCTGGTCAAAAGTACAACAATGTCTCTCAAGAAAGAGAGGAAACCTATCTTTTACCTTTTATTACATCAGAAGAATCTATACAATTGGTAATGCAACTAAGACCTTATGCTTAAAAGTACAAATAAAGGAACTGGGGAAATGTTTAAATGGACTTTGTGAGGCATTTTTATTTTATCAGAATATGCAGTACCAGTCAAGCAGCTTAGACATCATGGGGACAAATAGCTCATTGCAGGGACAGGGGAGCCTATGAAACGGGTGTGTGTTGAACGGAAAGATCTGTCAAAGGGGTCAACTTCAGTAACATCTGGTGCACTGTTTTTTGTCATGCTGGACTTTGTTAACAGACAAGTCACAGATTCCACGATTTCAGACATTGGTGGTCGGAATTCCTTTTCAGGCTGCTCAAATTTAATTCATACAAAAAGAGTTCACTTTGATCAGCTTAAAGAGGCAAGACTAAGATGCCATCAAAACATCACAGTATTGAAAATGCATTTAGACATAGATGTTAACATATGTTCATTAGCAGCTTTGACAAATAAATACTCCTAAACAGACTTCCATAATAAACTACTCCGGATTTAATTTTGATGTCCGAATCAATCTCAAGAAATAGGTTAACTGCATCTAAAAATGGTTGGAAAGGGCCAGCTGAAGTTTGAGAAAACGTATATGACATATCAGACACAAATGTAATTTTATCATCCTCCCCTGAAAAGTAGTCAGCATTGATCTATCTATATCTATATTCAATATGCTTCCCCGTCTATTATTCTGTTTAAAAAAGTAAATAATATACAATTGCCAGTACCTGAATACACAAAGAGACAATATCAGCAAATCGGGAGAGAACTTTGGGAGGAATTGTTCCTTTAATCCCTGGATCAATCATCTGTTCTAACCACTCACGGTCATGAAGCCGAGATGAAGCCCACTTTACCAAAGATTGCTCTTGCCTAGGTCTTGAACTGTGTTAAATAAACAAAAAGGTCAAGAAATAGAAAATTTGAACAAATGGAAAATAAGCAAGAACCATACTTATCAACTGGTTTCCTTTTGGTTAAGAGCTCCAAAAGCAGCACGCCAAAGGCATATACATCACTCTTCGTGTTATCACTTCCTGGTTCCCCATTTTCGGGTGCAATGTAGCCAGTGCCACCGATAGCAATTTCAGAGGCCTGTTTGCATTAGTGTGCCAATCGTGAGTTATTTCTGCATTCTCAATTATCTGACTAACTTTCTTAGAAACATTGGTCTCAGCTTGCAATGACATTCAAGCAAGCAATTCACGAGGGGCCACTAGAAGTAAAATTAACAGCTTAGGATTCTTACTTAAAATTTTGCATTCCAGAGATTCATTGTCTTACAGTTTTGAGCCAGGACAGTAGAACGCTGGGCTGTGGAAGAATGTGGGAGACAGAGAGAGGAGGGAGGGATTTTTTAAATTTGAGTTACAAGTTGCCCATCCTTACAAATGATGGGGTACTGACTTTTTTTGATGTAGGGATATGATGCACCACTAAGGATAGTCAAATAATTGTAAAGAATTTCTAAATTGCAGCATCAAAATGATTCCTGAATGTGCTTACCTTAAGTTTAACACTGTTGCTTGTAAGTGGTCTTAAAATAGCCAGCCCGCAGTCACAGATACGCGGCATCAGTTCTTCATCAAGTAAAATGTTGGCAGCCTTAATATTGCAGTGAGATACGGGAGGCGAGAATGTGGAGTGCAAATAACTGAAAACATCATTTGCAAAATGAGAACCATCAAAACTCAAAAAACAAATGATAGGAGATCCTACTTCTGCCTCACAGGCAAAGCAACATTTACCCAATATTACCTACAGTACAAATTGGCAGATTGTGAAGAATATAACCATGGTAGTGTGTAACTACTTGGAATATTTTGGACTGAAAAATATACTTACAATACCTTTCAAATTGCATTATTTGTTGTAATTCTTTAATTGGGGGGGTTTCTAGTGCACTATATGTTGAACAAATCGATAGGATCCTATAGGAACAACATGGAATACTTACTCCAAAGCACGTGCAATGCCAAGGGCAATACGGAGGCGGATACTCCAAGAAAGGGGCTCGCATACTTCACTGTGCAGAGCATCATCAAGAGACAAATTTCTGATATACTCGTACACGAGAATATGCTGCCCGTGTTCTACACAAAAGCCAAGAAGTGTTACAATGTTTGGGTGCCTCAGTTGGGATGAAGTCCGTATCACATCCATGAACTGCTCTTCTTCGTGGAAAGACAATGATACCATGTTGATGTTCTTCACAGCCAAAATCTGGCAAAAAATGTAAGTAGTCAAGAATGCTCAAGACTTAATACGAAATTTGATCGTTGTAATAAATTGCAATAAATAATTGATAGTAAAGTGCATCAATTATACTTGGCCATCAGGAAATTCAGCTTTGTAGACAGAACCAAGAGATCCCTCTCCGAGAAGGTTCTCTTCACTGAAGCTGTTTGTAGCTAATTGCAGCTCAGCCACACTATAAACTTTTGCACTTGCTGGCAATTTGCATTTCTTAGAGAAACTTTTTCTTCTACTCGTTTTCTCTGTTCTAATAGCAGAAACGGGAGGTGTAGGCCTTTGGCCAAGAAAGATCGGGGAGCTGACAGCAAAGGGTTGGGGGCTCTCTTCAAGTGCAGTACAAGAAAAGCCTATAACCAGGAGAAGAAACAAAAGGGAAAGAAGAAAAGTTAGAAATGAAATTGTAATTAATGAAACAAGCATGCTTGATATCCCACGAAGACATGCAGAACAAGAGCTAGGGATTCAAACATGCATTATGCCATTTGTTAGACAGAAAGAAATCCAAAAATGTGTATCAAGTCAAAAAAAAAAAAAAAATCAAATCAAAAGATAACATACCACTAGTCATGTTAAAGACACGATGAGATAATTAATACACACATCTAAGCAGTAAATATATATGAGCAGAAGTGATGTTTCCCTATATTGTATTTAGGAATATTAAACATCTATAAGAGTATAATTGTATCAAAATTCAAATCAATCCTGAAGTCCTGAACTTTTATCATCTATGTAGCGTAAAAGTAAATGAAAACATGTAATAGACAAGTATATTACATGTGATGAAAACATGCACCAATAAGTACCCTCACCTCTGTCTGTAGTCATTGAGACAGAATGCAGTGTACTATTGCTTCTGTCCCAGCCTTTAAGCCTTTGTGCACGTGCTCGATTAATTTGGATAACAACAAATAGTGCTGCACAGGTTGCCACAAGAGCTACACCACAAATAAAAGCTATTCCTCCAGGGCCCATTCCCTTTTGTTGTGTCCATCTGCTTCAATAGAGGGAGGCTTCTCGATGGCACTTGACTCAGTTGTTGGGGCGGCGGTAATATTATTCTCCAAGGGCAAACTATCCAAAGGGAAACCCCATGGTGGAGAGTTGGGGTCCGCTTGGAACTTATTCCCCCAAAACCTATTGAGAGATAAAAGATGAAAATAATGCATTATATGGTTGTTATGGTAGATAAAATATAACATAAAGATGACTGAAACTTTACTCACAATAAATTTGGAATTGACTGAAACTCCTTTGGAATAACACCACTGAAATCATTATCCACAATGTTCCTGGCAACAGTTACGTGTCAGGAAATAATGGAAGAAATAAAAAATCAGAAAAAACTCTGAAAAACATACAGGTCAATTAGGGGAAGATTGGCCAGGTAAATAACCGATCCAGTGAATTTGTTTCTCTGCAAGAATCTGCAGAATTCCCAAAATAATGAATGGAAATCAGCAGGATTTATAACAGAGTTGCGGTCCTTTGCACAAAAAGTACTTTGAAAGTTAAGACAAACTCACAGTCTGGTAAGATTTGTCAAAGATCCAAAAGAACTTGGTAGATCTCCAGTAAAGGTATTGTATGATAGATCCCTGTGTCAGCAGAACTATTTAAAATTAAGAAAAGAAAGTAGTATGAGTAAGGAAAGAACATCAGGAAATTAACAGGACATAGTAATTTGCTTCACATTAGAGTAAGTCCATTCAGCAATTTCCCTTCCATATGTTATTTCTAGACTATCTAAATACAAACCTTAGAAAATCTGAAGATAAAGTCTCACCAATTTGGTTTTAGATGGTTAAGATCCACTTTTGTTTCTTTCCACTGACTTAAAATGAAAAAATCTATGCTAATACCAGCGAAGAAGACGCAGAATTGGACATTTTTTTTTCCCTTAACAAAAACTCCAGTCATTTCGGGATGGAGAAAACATACAACTCTTTAAGATTCTGCAGATCAGTAAACACATTGCCAATTGGTCCAGATAATGAATTGTGGCTCAGATTTCTGCAATAACAGCAAAAAAAAAAAAAAAAAAAAAACAATGCAGTTAGTTCAATAACGAATAATCATAAACCAAAACCAGTAAAACAGGCAGTTAAAGGGATAGTTAACTCACAGTTGTCTAAGATGTTTCAAGGTAGACAAAGAGTGGGGAATATTTTGGCTCAACTTATTGCAGGCGATATTTCTGCATCATCCATAATAAAAGCAGAGGCATCCATAATTGATACAGATACAAACATACAAGGAGAACCCTAATAAATAGAACAACAGGCATCTTACATATGAGCGACATCTGGAGGTAAGTCATTTGGAATTTCACCTTGAATGTTATTGGAGCTAACATCCCTAAAAAAATGGAAAACCGGTGAAGTTAAAATGTCATTAAAACACAAGTAAGAGCTTCCATTTCCATGACTTTTAGACAGCAAATCACTTACAAATGCTTCAACTTTAGGAGATTATGGAGCTGGCCTCCAAGATGTCCACTGAGGTCCAACCCATGAAGTTTACTGAATAAAAATTATAACGCAAGAAAAATTAGTACTTGTACAAATTGTCACGGTTATTACTTTATTAGGGCAAATTGAATTACAGGTATATTACGGATGACCCAGAACAAGAAACTCCGCTCCATGATTGTCCGCACGGATCGCCGCCTTCGGATTTCCATCTATTCAGCTGTGATGGGTTATTGAGAGCCTTGTAAAGATCTTGAAGAGCTGTGACTGCAAAAATAAATAAATAAACAGTTCATGCTGTTAATCAATTGATGACCAAATACTAAACCCAGGAAAGATAATAAAGTCAGATATTAGATGTCACATTATATATGGCCAAGAATCTCTTTGATCATTGATACAAAACAAAAATGTTGCAAGAAAGTCCCATCATTAGAATTTCTAGAGGACACTGCTAAGGATTCTACATTATCTACTGTAAACTCACACACACTGGATAATTGTCTCAAATAACCGCAAATTCCATAGATAACTGCTATTAAAAAGCCAAAAAAAAAAAAAAAAATTTCCTCCGAAATTTTTTTCGCGCCAAAACGTTAAAGAACGGAAAACAATATTTTCACCTCTGTTTGGCTGCCGAGAAAATTGAAGCTAAGTTAGAAAAATGGAAACATTCTGAATCTTTTATATATCAAAAAGAAAAATACCAATAGATTATAGTCATTCTAATTGTTCTGTACTCCCAAGTAATGAAAGCTTTAAGAATCGCAATTTTAGTTCTTACTTTTATAGTGTTTTCTCAGGAATCAAACAGAAGAAAAAGAAAAAGCTTAATAATGATTATCACCAGAAGATAAACACTTGAGAGAGAGGATTTACCGTCAAGCGGGTCTGTAGAAGCCAGAGCCTGTAAAGCCAGAATTGCCGAGAAGACAATTACAGTGAAATACAAAGATAGATACTGTTTGGCCATTTGTGGAGAAAATCAGAGTTTCTTGGAAACTACAAAGAGATCCATCATCAGCATGAACTCTGTCTGGTTCCGGAGAAAATGGGAGAAAAAGAAAGAAAAAGAAATCCATGGAAGGTTGAAAGAAGAAGAAGATTTACCTTTGAAGAAGCTCTTGAGAGAGAGAGAGAGAGATGGTAACTGATAGTAGTATGATAAGTTGATATATAGCGAAATTGGAGAGCTACCACGTCAGCAGGAACCGTTATAGTCGTTGAGAGCTGAGAGCAGCTGCCACGTCTTTAGGGCTTGTTTGGCGGCCTTCTTGAAAGTCTCAGTATATTAAGTCATTCACCTCATTGCACTCCCAAATTTTAAACTTAATTATTTCAAGTTTCTGTCAAGTTTATATGCATATATATAATAGCATCTCTCGTGTAAATATATATTTTTTATTATTTAAATAATATCATATCAATAGTCCTAAATAATACGGATTTACTTGTCAAAATATATTACAAAATTTATATTTACTTCTCCAATATAATTATATAAATAGTAATTTTTAAATCAATTACCACAAGTCAATTTGTTACATTCTCTCCATTAATATGACAATTAAATGCATTGATAAATGCTAAAAATTTGTATTGGTAGGAAAAGTAGAAATTTCTAGTCAGCATCAAGGAGTGATATTTACAATTAGAAACTCTATTGATATTCTCTAACTTTTTTTTTATCATATCATATCAATATTAAAGTTAGATACTGCATTATATTGGAGAATATTTTTTAAAATTTTTCAATATAAATTCATATGACACTCAATTTTTTTTAAATATATAATAGTATTGGAGTTGTTCTAAGTTTTTTTCTTAAATGTATTACATGTAACGTTTTTTTTTTTATAAAAAAATAGGAATTAAAATAAATTTATTTTTCTAATAATATATGAAACAGAAAGAAGAGATTTGGAAGACAAAAAAATTATTAAAAGTAATCCAGACCGTTGATTTGGTTATTAGACATATGGCAGTAGATTAGGAAAAGATGAGGCAATTGGGTGTGAATATAAGAAGGCCTAAATTTAAAAGAAGTGGCTCGTTCGGTGGGTGGAGATTTCTATTTGAGCCGAAACAAGGTGGATCGGTCGGTGGGTGGAGATGGGCTGAGGCCGACTCAACGAAGAAAAGAGAGTAGCAATGAAAGAAGATGATTACATGGGCGACCTATCTCTGTTTCTTCCTCCTCAAATCCCCAATCCCACAAAACCTTCATTCAACAAGGTCATTGCTTTTCCCACTACATTATTATTCATTTCTTACTTCTTCTTCTTCTTCTTCTTCTTCATTTTTGACTATTAATCGAGTATAGTAATAGTGTGTATTACTTTTTACTTTTCCATCAATCTTAACTCTGCACATGCGAGATGCTCCCCTGATTACTATTTGGGGCAAAAACAAAACCCTAATAATTCAATTCTTTTAACAAAACGACAACATAAAATTAACATAGCAACCATTAACCTTGCCTTTCCATTTAATGTTGAACTGAACAACTCCTCTCAATTGACCTTACTTGAATTCCTAGTGTTTTCCAACTATATATTACTTATATTTATAACCGCTGCATGTAATGATGGTACAATATACTTTGGGATGGCTGATTATTTTTCAAGAAAATATGATCATTTTATTGATCTACATTTTATTAAGCTTTTGAAATTGCATGATCATTTGGTGCCCACCATTTTTTATCTATTGCGACATATGACAAATGGGGATTTCTGCAGATCCCTGATAGCAAACCAATAACTATTCAACCTTCCAAGAAGAAGTTCAAAAACCTCAACTGGCAGGAACAACGTAAAGTCGAAAGAGAGAGAAAGCAACAAGAAGAGGATGAACAAACCTTAGCCAAAATAGAGGCTCCAATTCCACAGTCTAACATTGGCTTCAAGTTGCTAAAGCAAATGGGTTACACACCTGGTTCATCACTTGGCAAGGAGGGCGCAGGCAGGGCCGAGCCTCTGGGGCTTCAGATTCGAAGGTCACGAGCCGGGATTGGACGGGAGGACCCTTATAAGGAGAAGAGGAAGAGAGAGGAGATTGAGGCTGAGATGAACAGGGGGAAACAGGAGGCTTTGATGGCAGAGTTTGGATCTAGGCAAAAGTCACAATGGCATAGTCGAAGAGTTATCATAAATTTCAATAAGGCAAAGGCAGCTCTTGATCAGCTGGAGAACAAAGAAGTTGTAGTTTCAGAGAAGGACAACGAGGAGGGTGAGCAAGAAGGAGAGGAAGAGGAAGAAATAACAGAAGAGGTATGTTCCTTGGAATTTTTTTTTTTTTTTTGTCATTGCAAATCCTCTTTTTGCTAGTTTGGCCTTTTCAACATTACGTTAGAGTGATTTTATTGGGAATAAATTCTCATCAAGCTTCTTGGTGATGAGCTTCGAATTGAAGATTAGTTTTGGCTGCATTCTGTGGTTAACATAAAATCTTAGTGCTATTACTTCTGCCTTGTTTATGCATGAAAGTTGGCTAATAATAATTATTGAAACGGAATCTATTCATTGATGCAAAATTTGATTTTTCTATTGCTTCATAGAGTTTTGTGTCATACTTGAGAATTCTTCTTGTCCGAGTTATTTGATATGAATGCATTTTGTGATT